>JAHRHZ010000082.1:13217811-13293505 GCA_024137785.1 Ginglymostoma cirratum | reverse complement strand
CATAGGAGCAGGAAAACTTGATGTTTCGGGCCTAGACCCTTCATCGGCTGCTCCTATGATGCTGCTTGGCCTGCTGTGTTCATCCAGCCCCACGCCTTGTTATCTCAGATTCTCCAGCATCTGCAGTACCTTTTATCTCTCACCTCCTGCCTTATTCATCATCTACAAGACTCAAGTCAGAAATGTCCTGAAATGCTCATTGCCCATCTGGAGGCAGTGTGCGCAAAAAGTTCGATATATTCAGGACAAAGAGGGGTACTTGATTGGCATCCCTGTCACCAGGCTCAATGGGCACCCTCTCTAACACTGGCAAACTGAGGCTGCAATATGTCCAATGAATTGTGATGATTTATCAAGGTTATCTAAACAGCATCGCCCATCTCCTGTGAAAGAGAGTCTTTGAGGACGATGTAGACACAAACGCCAAATGAAACTCAATCACTCCTTTACAAGTCAATGAAATGGATCAGTGCTACTAGCCCTTCACTAATATTAGTCCAATATCCTGAAAATTCCAAAATGACCATCACGCAAAATACTGCATCAATCTGAGAAAGATGACCATCACCTTCTGACTGCAATTAAACAATAATTGTACTGTAGAGAAAGGACATATCCTGAGAACAATTTCTTTTGAAAATATAATAGAAAATATCAATTTATTGTAATTTGATAGAAATGTTCTATCTTTCCCAACATATAGTACGGGATGGTTATCATGGAGAGACAACTGACCTGATATCTATTTGCAATTTCTACAAATAGTTCATAAATGATGTTGAAGACATTTCTGATGGTCCCAGCTTATTCAATAAGTACTTCCCCTTCATTTTTACATCATGTTATGTTTCAGCTGTTTCATGGTTTATTTGTTTAGTACGTTATTTGTAGTTTTAGAAATTAAAGTTAGTTGTAAGAAGTGGGACAAATGTAACCAAAGCACCTTGAAGTCTACGGCACTTAAAAGGTTAGTGTCATATTTCCGTAAGAGTTTAACTGATTGAAAGGTAGAATTATAAAACAGAAAGTGGATTTGTTCAGCTGAGACACTGGAGTAATTCTATCTATATGACCTGCGAAGAAATACAGTCCAATGGTGCGCAGAGGAGTATGCATCAACATCACTTGATCATTTTGTGGGCTTTGTCCAGTGATCTTCAATTTTGGAACAGGTTTAACATAAAGAATGCAATTGACATTATCGTGGAGGCCTGGGGTGATGTCCGTAAGGACTGCTTCCATCAGTTTGGCAGAAGCTTCTCCCAGATTTTTTCAAGATTTTGAAACCTTTGATCTGTCGAGGAGCTTCCAAGAATCAAAGAACATTGTGTTGATTTTGCAAAGCAAGTTGGATTTGAAGAAGTGGAGAGTGAGAATGTTGAAGAGCTGATTGAGTCCCACTGTGAAGACCTCTCTACAGCTAATCTATAACAGCTTGTGCTGAGGGGGCAGTGGAAGCTGGAGATGAAGAAGATGAAGTTCAGGATGCAGCACCATAACAGCTTTCCACTTCTGTTTTGTCTTCTATCCTGAGGGAAATTGAGAAGCAGTTACAGCTCTTAGAGGGCTACGATTACAATGCAGAATGCAGGGATGTGGCAGTTCATGGAATAAGATCTTATTTGGCACCCTTTGAACAGCTCCTCCATGAAAGAAGAAAAAGGGCAAAACAGCAAAAATTGGATGTCTTTTCTAAGCCAACCCCAAGAAATAATCAGAAGACAATGAACCACAGCCATCTACCTCTGGATTAACTATTTTTCACCCTAACCCTGCAACCACAACTGCACCTGACGGTGATGATGATGATGGTGACCGTCAGCCCCTGCATTAACAACAAAGCATCCTCAAAACCACCTCCCCCATCAAGTCATCTTGACATTTTTTCAAGGTGGGGTGTTAAGTTTACTTTTATTTCAGAATTAGATATGAATTAAACATTTATTCAAACCGTATTATCCTTTGTGTTAGGCTTTTGTGTGATTTTGAGTGATATTTTTTGGTGGTCTGCCCCTAACCCCACTTTTCTCATAGGTCCCGTTATTTCTATAGCATGATTTTCTGTAACGTGATGTTGCACAGGAACGCAAATATCACATTATAGCAGAACCCTCTGTAATGATAAAAGTGTGCAACTTAGTGTTGGTGAGGATGTTGCTGCAGTATTTTGAATGGTTGGAAGCTTGTGCAATGTTGATGCAGGGAGGCTAGATAGCACTACACTGATGAAGTGAAGCAGTGAAGTCAGGAAATCATGTCTTAAGATTTCGCCAATTGCAAGGTTGCAATTGGATGTTGAAGGTCATCACAAATAGTGTGGAAGAAGCTGAGCTCAATGTAAACTTGATCCTGCCAATTTTAAGCTGGAGAAAAGTTTGATGTATTTAATAGGCAGGGAAAAGCAAGACAGTCAGATAATAACTTTAACAAGCAAATAGGACACACAATAGAGTGCATACTTCTGCCACACACTGTGTTAACTCAACATTATTACAATGACACAACTTTTCCTTAAAGGTATTCTTTGTTGGGTTCCTGCAGTGTAACTACAAAACTGAAGAAAAAATATCTTTTTTAAGAGCTTCCATCCCACAGAGGAGGTTTCAGGCTGATCTACATACAATAACCTGCTCTGAAAACTCTGTTTACATTTTGACAGCCATGACAAATTCCACAATTGCTGCTGAGGCAGCCCACAATATTGCAGAATAGCCAACATTTAAACCCACAACGTTCTGAAAAATGTCAATTTACGTTATCTCCCAACATTCTAGGATCTGGATTCCCATTTTTGACAAAATATTAATTCTTTCATGGCTTATAACTTGACTGTGTACCAATTCTCATTAAATTCATCCATTGGTTTAGGGGACACATTGTTGACAGGCACACTGACTTGTAATAATGTTAAAAGATTGACTGAAGAATGAGCTAAACATTTTCTGTATAATAGGTAGCCCACAGTTATTTTACAATGTGCTCTGAAAGATGGTGAAGATGTTTTGATGTTTAAACAAATAACGGGGGTGAAATTCCTCCTGAGTCAACGGAATTAACTAACTGGGAGGTGAGATGATGTGCCTCAGATAGCCTTAGGAATTATGGATGTCAACATCAAGAAATTAATAGTCAACACATTTTTCTTCCTTTTCTCATGGACTCAATTGAATCATTTTTAAGACGAGAGGAGAAAAATTTGAAAGGGGCCTGAGTGGTAACTTTTTCACACAGAGGGTGGTTCATTTGTGGAATGAGCTGCCAGAGGAAGTGGTAGATACAGTTACAGTTACAGCATTTAAAAGACACTTGGACAGGTACATGAACGGGAAAGGTTAAGGGGATATGGGCCAAAACAGGAAAATAGGACAAGGTTAATTTGGGAAACTTTGTCAGCATGGGCCAGTCAGACTGGATGGTCTGTTTTCATGCTGTATGACTCTATGACTCTATTACAGTTTATATCAAATAAGTTAATACCACATATAAAAATCTTATACTACAAAATATAAATGTGCTAATTACTTCTTTGTAATTTCTAGCCTATAAATTCTGACATGTAATTGACCTTTCCTATGACATCAACCTTTATTTGATGCTTTCTTTCTGTATTTTAATGGTATATTTTGAAGTAGTTAAGATCTGACCATTATGTAATCAAATGCATATTGAATAAACCCTAACTGATTGCTCTGATTTCCCTATAGAATAGCATTAGGTTCATCTCGCCCTTATAGTACCCCCATTCTGCTGCCTACTCATTAGCCCTGTGGCCACAATTTCTATAACAATTGTGTTAGCAAAATTTAATAAATTAAATTATATTGCAAATAGAAAAATGTCATCTGTGTTACACATTTTCTGTTCCAATCAAAAAAACTTAGTTTTTGGCCCTGGTAAGAAAGATTATTTTGCTGACTGTAAAAAGTGACACTTCCATCAAAATTGCCAAACTTCAACTAAAGAGAGCTTAAATCTTGCTACAAGCATCCGTCCTTGATATTTTCTGTCTTGATGTTGTTTATGGGATGATGACCTGGGAAGCGATATGATTTGTTTCAGCGAACACAGGGGATCCCCAATTTTCAAATGCCTGACTTATGAACATTTGTACCCATGAATGCAATCCCATGCAGGGATGTAATTTTGAAGACCCAACATACAACATTTCCTGTACTTAAGAACACCTACTTTATATTGTTCTGAATTGTTTTCTGACTTGTGTAGAAATCAACTTGCATACGGACTCCAGCATGGAATCCATTTGCAACCAAGGGACTGCCTGTTCTATTACATTACGCTGTCTGAGGCCTGCTGAATCAATTCTTGAAGAAAATCTAGCAGTTACATTCCTAAGCCATTCTCCTTAATGATTCCATTAATTCCTACAGTCATAATTACATTTCAGAAATATTTGATCGGCTATAAAATTCTTTGGGCGATAACTTCACATATGCTCTTGTAAGAAATGTTGCTTTGCTATATACATCAAATATATAAAGTGTATATATTGTTTTATTATGATTTATATCTACAAACATATATACAATATTGCCATTATATTGCCCAACTTGAAATGAAGATTAAATCTTGCTAGATAAGTTAATGCCTTCTTTTAAAATGTTATATTATAACTTAACAATTCCCTATTGCTACTAATAATTTCTGGCCTATAAATTCTAAGAACTAATTGATATTTCCCATTACTAAAACCTTTGGGTGATGTTTTCTTTTAGTACTTTAATGGTATATATTCAACTGATTAGGATCTGACCATTACATAATCATACACATAATTAGTATGTCCTAACAGATTGGTCTGATTGCCCTTTACAATATTGTGTCATCATGATAATTTGTTATCATTTATTATGAGGTAAATACAACACAAAATTAGGGAGGCTATTCTCCAGTTATGCTAAGTACTTGTGAGATTGCATCTGGAGACCTCTACACAGTATTAGTCAAATTATTTGTGGAAGGATATAATGCGTCAGGGGCAATTCAGAAATCGTTTACTGGACTAATACCTGGATTGTACCTGTTGTTTTATGAAGAAAGGTTGGACACGCTAGTCTTGTATCCGCTGCAGTTCAGAAGAGTGAGAGGCAAGTTAATCGAAACAAACAAAATTCTGAGCAGCCTTGACAGCTTAGATGTAGACAGAATGAAAATATCTTATGGGAGAATTTACAGCTAGGAGTCACTGTTTATTTTTAAGGCAGAGGTCGATACATGCTTGTTAAGAATGGGGTTGAAAGGTTATCAGACGTAGATGGAAATGCCTACCTGAGATTACAATCAGATCAACTATGATCTTATTGAGTGATAGAACAGGCCAGAGGGTCCAAATGGCCAACTCCAGCTCCTCATTTGCACAAACATCTGTGTCTTGAGGCGAAATGCGCAGCAGACATCATAGAATCATTCAACACAAGGGAGATCATTTTGGCTTTTGCGCCTGTGTTGATTCTTTGAAAGAGATATGCAATTTAGTACCACACTTCAACTTTTTTTTTCCATAGCGCTGCAAATTCGACTCCTTCAAGCACATGCCCAACTAACTTTTGAAAGTTCCTGTACAACCTGACTCCACCACATTTGCTCGTATTTTTCCAGATCACAACAATCCTCTATCTGAAAAAAAACTGCGAGTATTTTTTCCAGTCATTTTCTATTTAACACCTCACTTGACAGAAGAAAGAATTTCTCTCTTAATTTCTCTCCTTGCTTTTCTCTGGGTTTGGATTAACAATCCGAGTGTCTCTGATCTCTGCACAAAACTGAAATCCCACATACTTAGTTACATCTTGCTTTGGATGATATCCAAGCCTTGATATCATTGGTAAAATGCAGTGTATAGACTTGTACAATGAACTTCAGCTGAGGCTTAATGACCGATTTGCAAAATTTAGCATAATTCCTTGTTTTGCATTCAATGCCGCTGTTATTAAAGCTAAGTATGCCATAACCTCTCTTAACTGTGTTATTTATTTGTCCTGTATCATGACCATGAATCAATATCCTGGATTGTCTAAGGACATATTGAACTTTTAATTCCAACATTCAAGAGATGACTGCTAAACTTAACAGGATAAGCATTTTCCCATCAACATCACAAGGATCTGCAGTTCCCTGCTTTATGACAAATTCTAACATTCATTGTCCCAGATGGACTCTCTGATCACGATTTTTTTTTAATAAAAGAAACCCTTCATATAATTAAGTAACGCCTATCTGCCTCTATTTTGGAATCCAAGTTCCAAAAATGATATGAATTCAGATAGATCCTGCAGCTTTCGCCGAAAAAGCAATTATTGACTTCTTATCAAGTCAAAGTTTAAAAAATAGATTAGCGATTCTCAGTTTGGGGCAAGTCAATGTGTAGAAGACTCTGTTTACTATAAGGCTAAGGCAAATGTTACTATGCAAGAACTGCTTGATTCTCAGGATTATACTTTTACTTTTTTTCTGTATTCAAGTAACTAAAAATGTAAGAAAAGAAAAATGTGCAGTGAAATGAGTGAGTTAGCTGATGATTGATTTGCTTGAGGCTCCCTTTCCCTATTTAGTTGAATTCACACCAAATACTGATACTCGTCTCTTAAGCAATAAAAACCACATTTAACAGAGAATTCCTTTGAAAGTTCACTGTCAATAATTTAATTTGCCGCTCCCAATTTACAGTTGTGTCCAATCGATAGAGCCAGTATAGAGGAGAAAAAGATTAATTCAATGTGCCTGGCTGAGAGGACAATATTGCACACATTTCATGTTGTTACAAAGGGAAAAAGTAGAAATATCTCAAGTACCTGAATGAGTTAGAATTATTTCAGAGATAGTAGGAACTGCAGATGCTGGATAATCTGAGATAACAAGGTGCAGAGCTGGATGAACACAGTAGGCCAAGCAGCATCATAGGAGCAGGAAGAAGGGTCTAGGCCCGAAACGTCAAGCTTTGCTCCTATGATGCTGCTTGGCCTGCTGTGTTCATCCAGCTCTGCACCTTGTTACCTGAATGAGTTATTGTGACTTGCCCCAGTAGAGATGTCTACTTTTAAGGACCTGATTTCAGAATATTAACTTTGGTCCATTTATAACGTTAAAGATAAAAAACAATTTCAATAATTTGGGTACATTCATCATCACCATATGGCAGAACTTTGACATGCAATCCTACTTTTAATTTATTTGCCGGTTCCATCAACTTGTCTTTTGTTAAATGTTGCTAAATTCATTAAGTTCAAAAAATGCAGGTGGCAAGTCCCCAAATGCTCGCCATTACTTAATTGGAAAATCAGTTTACTGATAAGCATGCCCCACCTTTTCATAAGTTGTCACAAATATAGATAAATGTATAAAAATCCCAGTAACGCGCCAAAATCCATTTTTTCTTTTAAGCTTTCTGGACTTTTCTGCCTTTTCCCCAGAGGAAAGGAGAGGGAGAAAAAAAGAGAGAGATTACAGGGGGTGCTGTCCGCAAACCATATGTTTTCCACTCTGCCGCTCTCACTTCTTACAGCTTCTTTAACACCCTGCAGCTCAACCAATCAGATAGCTGTTGCCAGGCAGAATTTCCGTAACTCAAAAAATTGCAGTGCCCTTCAGGGTTGACTTCCTCCTGTTTGCTTCCAAGAAACAACATTGTATTGCATGGTTCAACAATATTCAACATGTGTTTCTAAATTATTCTTGTCTCTATAGGATTAACATAACCAGCCCACGAGGGATGAAGCTTACGAAAATGCTCCCTTACTTCAAGTTGCCACCTTTTTTTCTAATAAGCCTTAGCCATTCTATAAATGTGTCAGATAGCTTAAGCGTTTAATTTATTTGATTCATTTATTGTCACAGCACCTACGTACAGTGAAAAGCTTTGTTTACGAGCAGTACAGGCAGATCATAGTAAGCAAGGATATATAGATCATAGGGTGAAAAAAAAACTTAAAGGCATGCAGATTACATCACACAGGGTGTGCACAAGACAAGATCAACATTACCAAGATTAACATTATTTGAAGTTGGAGAGTTCATTCATCAGTCTAATAACGGCAGGGAAGAAGCTGTTCCTGAACCTACTGGTGTGTATGTTCAAGCTTCTGTATCTTCTGCCTGATGGAAGGGGTTGTAGAAGAGCATTACCGGGGTGGGAGGGGTCTTTGATGATGTTGGCCGTCTTTCCATGGCAATGATCCATGTAAATGGAGTCCAGGGATGGGAGGTTCACTTCTGCGATGGTTTGGGCTGTGCACACCACCTTCTGTAGTTTCTCACAGTCCTGGGCAGAGCAGTTGCCATACCAGGCCGTTATGCATCCGAACAGTATGCATTCAGTGGTGCATCTGTAGAAGTTGGTGAGGGACCTTGTGGACATGTCAAATTTCCTGAGCTGCCTGAGGAAGAAGAGGCGTTGTTGTGCCTTCTTGACTGTCGCATCTACATGGGAAGTCCAGGACAGGTTGTTGGTTATCATCACTCCGAGGAACTTGGCACTCTCCACCCTCTCAACCTCAGCTCTGTTGATGTAGATGGGGGCGTGTTCTCCTCCTTTCCTTCTGAAGTCAATGATCAGTTCTTTAGTTTTACTGATGTTGAGAGAGAGGTTGTTCTCACTGCATCAGGACATCAAGCATCTGGGATTTCACCCTCAGAATATGTACTTGCTCACTTAAGGAGCACGTAAGAGTTCCATTTCAGTCACAACAAGAAAAGACTTAAAGAGACAACTGACTCATTTTAACAATAGAAGTGAGAAAGCAATATATTTTAAGTGGATAAGTAAACTGCTATGCCAGAACAACCAAAGATATAAAAACAAATCTAATAGAATCCAATTCGAAGTTACTTATAACTATTCAAGGATATCTAAGAACATCTAAATATAGAATATATAACAATGTCCAGTAATAGAATAATCATCAACATTTAAATTAAGATTTAATCTTAAAGCCCCCAAGTGAACATGATATTGTCTGTCTTTGGGAGGAAATATTGTTTGAGAAATATTATGTGTGGGTTCCTAGTACCTCTGAAATTTAAGCAAAAGCATCCTATTTTTATCATTGAATCCCTTATGTTTTGCAGATGTAGGTGTTAACCCCCTGTGTAGGTTCCTCTAACTTTCATGTGATGCTGTATCATTTCATATCATTCCTTAATTATTCAGTGAAACTTCCTTTATGAAGCTGTGAGCTTTTATCTAGCCAAGCTGTTTATGATGCTTTTAATTATTATATGGAGAATTAGTTCTTCTCACTCTTATTTGTTCAATCTCAAAAGAACCCTGCAAAAGTTTATCAGTCAAGAAGATATTTCATTTCTCTGTCTTTCTGGTTATTGTTTAATTCTGGTTTCTAATGGTATTCACGTGATAAGGATCTTTGACATCTCTTGTACTTGGATACGTCAGGTTTTATGGATCAAGTATCGCCGCCCTAGTTAACATTTTATTTTCATGTCTAGGTGTGATTGTGCTATTTCTCGTTTTAGGCTTTCTCTTCCAGGATTAAACTGTTGTTAATACTTCTTTGTTGTCTGCGTGGAGAACTTCATATGAAGTGGTCGATGCAGGTAAAGTTACAATGTTTAAAAGACATTTAAATTAGTACATGAATAAGAAATATTTGGAGGGATGTGGGCCAGGAGCAGGCAGATGGGACAAGGGACTAGTGTAGTCTGGGATTATGGTCAGTATGGACTGGTTGGACCAAAGGATCTGTTTCGTGTTGTATGACTCTATGGCTCTACAATTTACTTCACTAGTAGCATTTGTGTGTAATCTCCATTCACCCTCATAGGTATATCTTAATTTCAAGTGATCCTTCATGGCTTTTCATGCTAGCTATGATGGAATATTTAATGATTAATGATTAACTCCTTGCTCTATGCGAATCTTTAAATGTTTTTAACATCTAAGTGTGTCCCACCTAATTGGTCATACCTGTACTTACTTTTCAAACAAAGCTATACTTCCAAAAAGATTATGCTAGTGATGAAGTTGCTGAAGATTGTTTAGCCTATGAAAGTAAACCCTAGGAACTCCTGAAGTAATGTCCTTGGGCTTAGGTTATTGGCATCCAACTATCTACAACCATATTTCTTTGTGCTGAGTTTTACTCGATTCCTTTTGATTTCAATTTTCTAGCACTCCTTGATGCCATAGAATCCCTACAGTGTGGAAATAGGCCATTCAGCCAATTGTGTCCCTCTGAAGGGCATCACACCCTGACCCACCTCCCTACCCTATCCCTGTTATCTTGCATTTACAGTGGCTAGTCCACCTGACCTAGTGTCCCTGCACACTATGGGCAGTTTAGCATGGCCAATCCACCTAACCTGCACACATCTTTGGACTATGGGAGGAAACTGGACCACCCAGAGGAAACCCACGCAGACACAGGGAGATTGTGCAAACTCCACACAGATAGTCACCCGAGGGTGGAATCAAATCGCATTCCCTGGCGCTGTGACACAGTCGTGCTAACCACTGAGCCACTGTGCCACCTGTCAAAGGCAGTCATTTTCACCTCACCTCTTGAGCTTAGCTCCTATGTCTATGTTTATATCAAGGCTGTAATGAAGTCAGGAGGCTAGAGATCTGACAGAACTAGGAAAAAGCATCAGTGTGCAGGTTATTGCTATGTAATTGTCCCTTGACTGCACTGATAACAGCATTTTTCATCAGTTTACTGATGATCAAGAGCAGGCTGATGGGGCACATTTGGATTGGATTTGCCCTGCTTTATGAGGATGGGACATATGTGGACAATTTTCCACATTCTCAATAGATGATAGTGGAACAGCTTGTCTCGGGATATAGCTAGCTCAAGAGCACAAGTCCATTGCCAGGATTGTTATCGGGACTTTGGGGGAAGAGCAGCTTGTGTGGGGCTGACAAGGTATCTCAAAAAGCTACCATATGTACAATGGGGTAATGAGCAGTTTCATTGTTGAGGTGGTCTTCGCCAAAGATACTAGGAAATCAAGAGGCAAAAGGGAAGGAGGAAAAGTAAAATAATCACCATCACTAGGGCTCATGGAAACACTATCAGACATAAGATCTGACAAGTGCCCAGAACTTGAGCGTGTGAGCCCAGCATCTTAAAAAGTGGCTTCAGAGATAGTACAGGTTATAAGTTACAAAATCCCTTAAATTCCGGAATGGTCCCCGTGGATTGGAAAATAGCAGGGAGATACTCAGTCAAACATGAGGAAAGAAACAGAAAGGTGAACAAGATAAAAGAAGCAATCAGAAATCTTATAACACCATAAGGTGTAGGAGCAGATGTAGACCATTCAGCCCATCGAGTTAGCTCTGCCATTCAGTGATAATCCTCAACTTCACTTTCCTACCTTAATCCTTTAACCCTTGATTCCTTAACTGAGTAAATATCTGAGTATCCCAACCTTGACTACACATACCAAACAGCCTTGACAACCCTCTGTGGTAAAGAATTCCACCTGATTTACCACCTGAGGAGAATAAATTTCTTTTCATTTCTGTCTTAAATGGATAACTTCTTAGTCTGAGACAATGCCCACTTGTCCTAGACCCTCCCACAAGGGAAAACAACCTCTTTGCGCCTACGCTGTCAAACCTCCTACGAATCTTGCATATTTCAATAAGGTCAGCTTTTGTTCTTCTAAACTCCAATGGGTCTATCAAAGAGAAGGGTAGAATGTCTTCAAAGTGGTGACCAAAACAACAGGGCTAAGATTTCAGCTTGAACTATTATCAGAATGAAAAATCATTAAAAGATGTAATAAGTTTTAGCTTTGTACAGAGACAGGGAAAAAGGGTGGCTGGAAGGATTAAACAAAAAGCTGCATCCATGATAAGTTAAAGGGGAGGAGGGATTAAATGACAGAAGGGTTAATGGTGTATCTAAGTTTTTGATACATAGGTATTCTATTTGATGAGTGATACAGAGAATTTTGATTGTGAGACCAGGAGAGTTTGTAATGTTTCCTCTCTGCAGCATTTGGAAAATGCCAAAGTGCTTTGCAGAATGAGGCAGGAGGAGGCACCACTATTTCAGTTTCCTCCTCCGCAATGAGTGCCTGAAAAAGCTGACATTGGCCCTCAGTAAGGGAGGCTAACATGCAGTAAGCCAAGGTGACCTGCGAAAGTCACAGAAATCTTCTTTGTGACCCCCCAGACAATTTTTTCCAATATCTTCATTGTCAATGGGTCACAAACCTAGAAATCCTTACCTAACACCACAGGAACTGTAGTGTTTCATGAAGATGCCGTAACACCACCTTCTCAAGGCAACTGGGCAAGACAGCAACATAATTTTTAAAAAGCAGCCTCTTGCACATGTTTGCCCATCTTTGTGCAACACCGTAAAGCACACTACACACTTAGGCTAATACCACAGAGAATCTCTGTCTCATTTGAGATTAAGTGGCCCATTAACACTTGCGGAATGTACAAATCTAAAAGTCTGTCCATCTATCCAACTCCTCCTTGTTTGATTACTTTCCAACATCACACTTTTCCATCTGTGCCATAATTGGTACCAGATTTAATAGTCTTTATTCCCCGTTAAGTGAAGAATTCGGTTTTGTTTACTCAATAGTTTCAAACTGAGCATGCATCACTGCTCAGGATGGCAATCTGTTTCCAGCACTTCGATAACTCCCTGTGTGAAGTAGGGGATAATTCTCTGCACATTTATTTTTGTGGTTTTCTTTACCTCATTTCTCCTTTGTGGTGCCGTTGCAGTTCAAGACTATTCTCTTCCATCCACCTACTGATTCCTTTAACTTGCAGGGAACTGAATCGCTCATCTGCTCTGAGTCTTCCCTTCCTTCTCAGGAAAAATTTAGGTCCTGCCCTTGGCTCACTGATCAAAGACCAGGTTCCAGTTAATCATCTACTTCGAACCATTTTCAATTTTTCCGTATTTTTTCTGAAAATAAAACTTTCTGGACAGAGTGGGGAATGGAGGAGGGAACCAGGAGAAAGAGCCTGAAAAAGACTGCAGACGAAGGGGTTAAAAATATAGAAGGAATTGAAATTGCAATTTAACTAAAGGTCACACTTGTTAGTTTTAGGATGGCAAACGTTTTTATTCTACACTAGTCATATATTTAAAGATACTTATGCTTGCTTAGAAGGTTTAAGCAATGTTGCACAGTTGTCTTGATTTAAAATTGGATTCAAAGGTAAGCAGGATCACAGCACTCAGTGGCAATCATAATGTTGCAATATTCTGATAACGGTTTTAGTCAAACAGAATTGCCAAATCTTGTATTATATTACGGATGCAGGAAGCCAGGCCTGTATCTGTTCTGGTAATTACTGTCTGTAAACATTCATTACTGTTATTTGCTTTTGCAGAGGCACCATAGTCACTGTCCTGTGAGCAAACGGTCACATTAAAATGGCAGATCAGGCTTTACAACAATGACAAAATACCAATTATGATGGATTTGAATGAGAGAAGAGAATTCTCAGAAGCATAAGGAGCAAATCCAATGATCAGTTAGTGCTAAGATTTAATCTGGACTATTCAGAAATTCGCTGCATGCTTCACATTTTATCTGCCATTTTTGGGTTGCTGGACAAACAAAACGCATTGTTTTAGAACTGTGAAACTACCTAAAAGGTGTGTTCATTTTTATTGGTTTCGCCAAGTCAGCCCACTTTTGAGAAACTTCACTGACATTTTTCAGGTATTCAACAATCCAGTGGGTGTTTTTAAAATTCATTCGCAGGATGTAGACATTCATTGCCCATTGGGCAGTTGAGAGTCAACCACATTGCTTGCAGGCTGCAGTCTGGGTCTGCTGTAGGCCAGACCAGGTGAGGTTGGCAGATTACCTTCCCTGAACCAGATGGGTTTTTAATGATAATCAGTTTATTGGTCATCAATTAAGACCTTTTTTTCCAATTGAATTCTAGTTCCGCCATCTGCTGTGGTGGGAATCACACCCAGATCCCCAGAACATTAGCTAAGTCTTTCTGGATTAATACTCTAGTGATAATACCACTGGGCTATTGCCGCCCTAACATAGCAACGTAAAACTGGTTTGAACAAGATAATCAGGGCCTCAAAGTGGGCTTGGTGCACCTTCAGCTCCATTCATGAGGTTGGTCTAGTCACTGCTTTTTTCAATAACCTTAAAGACCCAGAAATATAAGGCTTGAGGAAAATAACAAGATTCCAGTAAACAGGGTGAATCCACCCCCGGTGCTCTCTTGAGTAATTGGACCTCTGCACTGCAGTTTAGGCAATACTCAGGGGAAATATAAAGGGAAATGATAGAGGTAAATTTGCCCAGTTCAACAACAGTGGGAAACAGACAATGAGAATGTGCTACATCTGTCTGCTCCTTTACCATTTCCATGACAATAAAAAGAAATAGCTTAAAAGCAACAAAACTATCTTTGCAGAGAAAATGTCAATAGTTTGACTAGAAATGTAAAGGACAGCTCCAAAGCATAGCAGTCTATACTTTAATATGAATTTTTATTAATCAAAACCATGTCAGGAAAGCAAGGGCTTATGCTGTGACATTGTTTTCCTTCAAATTAATACAACAGAAAAGCAAAATACACTGCTGTCTACAACTGGGATGAAGTGAAAATCATTATAAGTAAATTGGGAGGAGGTCAACTGATAAAACAATTTGGCATAGAAACCATGGCAATATGGAAAATGATATGAGGAAAGATGAAAACGAACAATGGAAAACTAGTTGAATTCGTGGATAGGTTAGATTATGACCAGGTACAAAAGACATTGCTAAACAAATAACATAATGGGGATGCATGACAACTGCTTTGAAGTTACTTGTTTTACTTATGACAAGTAAAAAGATATTTTCAAAGCACATCTTTTAAATATGAAAGCATCTGTATTAGCCTATATACTGACAGATAATTGTAGATTCTGCTTTGTGTGGTTTTGAAATTATCAGAGTGGTTTCAGGAAAACTGGGTACCTTTACTGGCTCCATCCCCGCCTCTTCGACTTGTCTGCCTCCTCTCCACCTATCCTCTCCTCTATCCATCCTCTATCCGCCTCCCCCTCTCTCCCTATTTATTTCAGAACCCTCTTCCCCTCCCCCATTTCTGATGAAGGGTCAAGGCCCGAAACATCAAGCTTTCCTGCTCCTATGATGCTGCTTGGCCTGCTGTGTTCATCCAGCTCCACACCTTGTTATCTCGGATTCTCCAGCATCTGCAGTTCCTATTATCTGTCTTATTTATTCACCAGGTTGTCAACATGGGAACAAGTTATTTTTTCACATTTTAAGATGGTTCACATTTTGCAGCTTCTAATTTTTATATATATTTATGTTGCTTTACCCTCACTGTTTCCTCATCTTGAGCAGTATTAGCAAACTTATCTTCACCAAACCTAAAGGTTGTCTTCAACTTCCCACCATATTGTTCATGAATTGCTTGTTACTTATGGTGGAGAATTGAACAATTCCTGATTTAATGAGTTTAATTAAATTGGTTACCACTTTCAAATGTTCTCAAGACAACAATGGCACATGCTTGGTATTTGTAAGATTTATTTAATGACTTTACTGTATCATCAATTCTCTATGCAGCCAAATAAAAGCAATGCACAAAAAGAATAGGTTCTGAGAATCAGCAAGACATAAAGACGAGTAAGTGCTTCTACCCTTCCAACTCTCTTTGCCATCTGCTTTAATGGTACATACAACTACAGCATTGTCATTCTTCCTCCATTGAACTATCAGAATAGGGTGCAGCCGTGACCTCTCTGTGTAGTAAATACTGCATAGGAATAATGCAGAACATATTGTTTAGTTTCTATGCCTTGAATGCCATTAAACTAGAGTTGGATATGAATGTTAGCAGCAGTGCTAGTAAGGATAGCCGTGTCTCAGTGGGCAGTACTCTTATTGCAAAGTCTGAAGGTTGTGGTTCCAGTCCCATTCCAGAAAGGTAACCATAAAGATTTAGATTGATACTGCTGTACTAAGGAATACTCAGTCAGAGGTACTGTCTTTCTGAAAGATGCTAAACTAAGTTTTCATTGTCTTTCTCCACCACACCTGAAATGTCACATAAAAACTGGGTAGCATGGACAAGTTGGGCCGAAGGGCCTGTTTCCATGCTGCAAACCTCTATGACTATTTTGAAGAACAGCAGAGGAATTATCATATATACTTGTGTAAAAGTTGAGTTTTGAAACAAAATTTTAAGGCAGGAAGAGGGAAGTCAACTTGTATGCAGGTTCTATTTTGGGGGGGGAGGCGGGACGGGATGCTATTCATGCCATTTCTTTGGAACTTTCAATAATGTCTCACCTCAGCAACTGCTGACCATGGTCCTGAATTTAACAGGGTCCTATTATTCATTTCTGACAGCTTAAATGAGAAAGAACCATTGTGAAAAATCATTAGACTGTTCTTGGCAAACACTCGCCAAAATGTGGCGAACTATACTATAGTTAAAAGTTAACTAATAGCTCTTTGAATGAGTAACATGAACAGTGGATAAAGGCAGCCAGTTAATGTACTATACTTGGATTTACAAAGGCATTTAACAAGGTGCCACCTAAAAGGTCATTATGCAAAATAGAAGCACATTGTGAAGGAGGAGTTGGGAGGCATTCTTGAATGGATATGATTGGCTGGTTTGCAGAAAACAGACTGTGTGCATAGTTGGATCTTATTCTGATTGGCAAGATGTGATGAGTAGGCTCCTGCAATGATCTGCAGCAGGGCCTTCACCTTTTACCATTTAGATAAATGACTTAGATAAGGGGGGCAAAGGCATGATAGCTAAGATTTCAGATAACCTGAATGTTAAGAGGAGATAAGGAAGATGCAGACAAAATATAGATAGGTTGAATATGTGGGCAGAAATCTCACAGATGGACTATATTGTGGGAAAATTGGGAAATTATGAAGTTATACACTTCGGCAGAAAAAAATGAAAAAGCAGAGTATTACCTAAATGGAGAATCACGGTGGAACTCTGAGGTGAAGAGAATCTAGCTGGTTGAGTGCATGAGACACAAAAGACTACCAGACAGATACAGCTAATATTTAAGAAGCCTAATGGAATGCTGACCTTTATTATGAGATGGATTGTTCATAAGAGTTTGGATGTTATGCTTCAGTTACATAGCGCGTTGGTGAGACTATATCTTAAATACTGTGTGTAGTTTTTGTCTCCCCATTTAAGGAACTGATGTGAATGCACTGGAGATGGTTCAGAGGAGGTTTTCCTGATTGAGTCCTAAAATTAACAAATTGCCTGATGGCTAAACATTGGACAGGGTGGATCTGTTTTGAATGGAGTTTAGAAAAGTGAGGGGTGACTGAATTGAAGTATTTAGAATCCTGAACAATCTTGACAGAGTGGACATTAAGATTATGTTTTCTCTTGTGGATGAGAAAGGAGTAGGGGACGTTGGTTTAAATGTAGGAGTCACCCGATTTGAACAAAGATGAGAGCAATTTCCTTGTCTCGGAGAATTGTGTGACTTTGGAATTCTCTGCTTCAGAAGACGATGGAGGCAGGGTCATTGAATAAAGCAGATGCTTTAGACTTTTATTAGGCAGATGAATCAAAAGTTATTGGCAGTAGGTGGTATTGTACAATTTGAAACTCAAATAGATTTTTTCTGATGAAGGGTCTAGGCCCGAAATGTCAAGTTTTCCTGCCCCTATGATGCTGCTTGACCTGCTGTGTTCATCCAGCCCCACGCTTGTTATCTTAGATCTGCCATGATCTTATTGAAAGGCCTACTCCAGCTCTTATTTTATATGTTCATGAGTGATTATTTTGCAACTAAAAGTTGGGAGTTGACTGTACATGAGATTGTATTTCCTTGTGCATATATGGTTTTCTCTGGCTTCCTGGCCAATTTTTATCCATCGATTAATATACATAAAGCAGGTGAGTATCAATGTTCTCTGCAAAATTTTGTTGCATAGTCAGTTTTTTCAATGTGACATCTTTACATTTTCTTGTGTGGTCAGCACTTAATCTCCTGAAGGCATGCGCAATTCCTTCCAGGCCATGCTCACGTGCAGCTAATGGTCTGCATTGGTCATGATCATAATACTGTTTGCAGGAGCTTACCGTGTATCAATTGGCAGCTGTACTTAACATTACAAATGCAAGTACACAGCAAGACATATTTCACTGGCTGTGAGTGTTTTGAGGTATCCTGAGGTCAAGAAATGAACTGCATGTGAATGCTCAAAAAGCCAATGTGACTTTGGAATAAATTCACTTCGGGTGAATGAATTCAACTGGGTAGTGATTGGTAAATGCAAACTTAGAAACTGCTAAAAGGAGACAAGAAATTGAAGTCTTTCATCTTGCTCTATTCAGAACTAGGACGTAAGAAACAGATTGACACCATGTTATACAGCATGAGAAGACAGTGTTTATTGGTTGGACCATCACTGATACGGCAATGCAGCAAGAGCAGTTAACTGTCAATCTTAATTGCCTCACAGGTAAGTATATTGTGATTGGTCAGAGTTTTACCTGGACAAGTGCAAACTAAACCTGTGGCAGTTACTTTTTCACGAAAAATCTGTATTTCCAAATGGAAATATGCAATTTCAGTTTGTTAACCAGTGTTTTGTGCATTCACTAAACAATTCGATTGGAGTTCAAAAACGGAAGTTACTGGAAAAGTTGAGCTTCTATTTTTGTTTCAGAACCCTCTTCCCCTCCCCCATTTCTGATGAAGGGTTTAGGCCCGAAACATCAAGTTTTCCTGCTCCTATGATGCTGCTTGACCTGCTGTGTTCATCCAGCCCCATGCTTGTTATCTCTCTTCTATTTTTGTTCCTGATGCTGAGCTTTTCCAGTAACTTCTGTTTTGGTTCCTGATTTACAGCATCCACAGTTCTTTCGGTTTTTATTTGATTAGAGTTCAGTTGGAGTGAATAAAGAAAACCTTCATTAATCTCTCCAAAATTACTGTTTCAAAAACAGCAATTCTTTTCTGCAATTGCATAACATAATTGTAAGTTAGGGAATTCTGCCCTTCACATCCTCATGCTTTTCTTCCTCACCTTCTTCTTCCACCACCACTAGTTCAGGAAGGAACACATGTTGTTGTATTTGAGTAGGAAGACCTGGTTGGCTATGCTGGCTTCTTTTAGATTCCTGCTTTACATAAATAATCCAGAATTGAAATAATTCAAATTATCTATTGGAATTGGCTGCTCACAATGAAAAGGAGACATAGAACTTGGCCTTGTCTATTTGAGATAGATGGTCACAATGTAACAGAAATGTAAGATTAGTCTGTAAAATGAGAGAAGTTAACCTCAGTCCAGCTCCTGTGATTTAAAACAATGCCTCTGGTAAAAAGAAGAAATCAGAGAAGCATTTGTACCCTTTCAAGTTTGGGATGACGCGTTATCTCATAGGAAGACAAAAAGGAGTTAACTAAGCTGAAGCTAGTCCAGGAGTTGGTGTAAAGTGGAAAGCATTCCATTCTTTAGCACTAACCCCCCTCATAATGTTAAGGATCATTTAGTAAAAAGTGCTGTAAAACTGAATGAGGAATCTCAAAGTGAAAGCACTAATCTACATGCTACTAGTCACTTAATTACAAGTAAGTGTCATTTTTTTGACCATAGTTATCCCGCCTATGTTGACGCGTTGGTTATACTGTATTGAATTTACCACTATATGAAATGTCATGTCACACTTGAATTACTGTCTGCAGTGGTTAAGGTCTGAATGGTAATCTTCAGCTGTTTACCTCGCAAAGGTGGAGGGGAATATGATTGAACATTAATGAAAATGGTGGGCTCACTGAATGAGCACTTACACCTGTTTGTTCACTGATGGAGGGTTGAATTTACTCTTTTTAAAAGCACTGAAATTCAAAAACAGGAAGCCATGTCACAAAAACAATCTTGAAATGATGACAGCTTACCCTGGAAAAGCTGATTTTGCCAAGCTAGAAAGGTTTTCATGCTGTGACTACAGGATAGATAATGGGATGTTATTACATTTTGAGAGGTAGCTCATCATTTACAAAATGCAATTTGAATAGTTCATTCTTTGCAGTGTAACATTCTGTCCAACATGAAAGACGTAAATATTGTAATGAGCATATGGGTATATACTGAACAGAAAATGATTAATGTCCAACATTAAACATTCATCTTCAATTGTCAAGTACAGAATAATCTAAGTGGTCATGTTCAACAGTTGCTGTATTTTTTGCCAGCTTGAGTCAGTTGTGAATGTGCTTGCAGGTTAGGGAGTGACGGTAATATCAATTTCTTTTCAAGAAGGTGAGTGAAGATGAGGATTTTTCCTTGTGCATTCTTGTATTTAATATTTTGTAAAGCCTCAATGCTGTTTTCATTTCTTTATCTCTGCATCTAGAGGGTTGTAAGGCCAACTGTCTGACAGGCCTGCACCACGAATTCTTGGCTTTGATCATTGTTCTGCCAACCAAATGTAGGTGAGTCCTACATGGCAGCAAGATTTTATGGTCTCCCATAGCCTCTATATTTAGGGTAAAAGTTCGGCACAACATCATGGGCCGAAGGGCCTGTACTGTGCTGTACTGTTCTATGTTCTATAAGAAGGGGAGGCTCCTCAAACCCGCTGGACATGAATGTTTGGCTCAAGTCTACACTGAATTGAGAACAAGAAATGTCTGCAGGAGGATTCTGACCCTACTCTTACAGAATCAAAAGTAGGAGAGCTCTCAGAAAACCATAGGCTAGCCTTGGCCCTGAACTTGTGAGTTCAATTCTCATCATTCTCAATAAAGCATTCTTTCCAGCACCTCAAAGCTTTGGAATTCTATTAATTTTTACATTCATTCTCAGGATATGTGTGTTGTCGTCATTTAATTGTCCTTGGAAAAATTAGTTTTGCAAACATATAAAATTTTATTATAACCCGAATTAAGGGATATCTAAAACACAAGACCCAGAAATTTAACAGCGGGACCAACTCAGAGTGGCCACTGGTACATTGGTCTGTTTTATTCTCATGTTAATCCTGAATCTTGCTCGATGTTTAAATGATAGACTCTATTGGAAAGGCATTACATCTAAAACTTTGGGCATTACACTATACTTTATGCAACACATTGCCCTAGATTGTTACATATTATCTTTCATTAAAAACTAAAACTCTGATGAAAAGATGCAAAAATCATTTATGGGAATTAATCATACATGCTTATCTTAATCTTTTTAAAATTTCCAATATGTCTTTAATCAATTATTTACCCAAAGCTTTTCTACTAGGTACACAAAAATCCTTTCAAACATGCATCATTTTAAATCACAGAGTGCAGATAGAACCAGATGTGCTTCTGTATCCAGGCAGCTTGAGATTTCTGAGATACCACCCTTTCATTTCCCTTCCTTGATCCTTCTAATTTTGTCATGGTTGCACCCGTATTTCTCTCTGTTATAACTTTGTTGAGCAGATTTGGATTCATAGGGTTCAAACTACTGGGAAAGAAGACTTTATTCATTCTTACATGAGGATAATGTCTTAGTGCTGCAATAATTATTGCTTCAACCCCAGTTATTAGTGAAATAAGATTTGAAACAATAAATGTTTGAAGTAAGGCAGGAAGAAAGGTCAATGGAGCACATTCATTGTGAAAGACATTGCAATGAAAATGGTCTTCACTCTGTTTCCACAGTTCGATTGGCAAGAAAAAGGACAAATTTGGCTAATTACGTTATTGGCAAAGAAAAAACAAAAGACATGTTTAAAAAGAAATTAATATTTATTTGTGTTCAAATGTTAATAATGTTTATTATATTAACAATATTTACTTTACATTAAGACATTTCATGATTGACAGTGAAATGTCATCTTGTAAAGGGGTAATAGGAACTGCAGATGCTGGAGAATCCGAGATAACAAGGTGTAGAGCTGGATGAACGCAGCAGGCCAAGCAGCATCATAGGAGCAGGAAAGCTTGACGTTTTGGGCCTAGGCTATTCATCAGAAAATCCTGATTTTCTAATGAAGGGTCTAGGCCCGAAGCATCAAGCTTTCCTGCTCCTATGATGCTGCTTGGCCTGCTGCGTTCATTCACTTCTACACCTTGTTATCTCTGTCATTGTGTAAATCTAACTTTACAGTTGTGTAACTCAGTCTCCAAGTGGGGTTCCAGAAAGGACACTCTGTTGTCCTAATCATGTAAAGTCACTCATGTTTCTCATCATTCAAAACTTCAATCCTTTCACTAACCATTTCTAGTGGAGTTAATATAGTGTTAATTGCTGACGAAAGGTTTTCTAATCTCGAACTTCCACAAGGCTTATCAATTTTCTACTCACGTCTCAGTTACAATTAACTTAATCTCCCGCAGGCATTGCAACATCCAAACCTTTCAGTGTTTTAAAGGCTAACATTTCTCTAAAGACATAAGAATATTTCCGTCAGTTTTTCTCTGATGGTAAAGTGTGTGTATTTTTTAAGGAATGGGATTCGGGAAAAGAAAGATCAGGTGAACTCAGACACAAGCAAAAGTACGAATCAGCTCATCTTCAGATTCAACTCACCTCCACTGTCAGCTCACCTCCAGTCCCTGCTCACCTTCGTATCCTGCTCACCTTCATATTCAGCTCACCTCCAGTCCCTGCTCACCTTCATATCCTGCTCACCTCCAGTCCCTGCTCACCTTCGTATCCTGCTCACCTTCATATTCAGCTCACCTCCAGTCCCTGCTTACCTTCATATCCTGCTCACCTTCATATTCAGCCCACCCTCAGTCCCAGCTCACTTTCAGTCCCAGCTCACCTACTGCCCCTACCCTCATTCACTGTCTTTGTTACCTCCAACCTCCTGGCCAGCCTTCCACCTTGCATCTGCTAGAAACATGAGCTTATCCAAACTTCTGCTGCACTTATCCTAACTGTCCTCTTCTGTTCACCCATCAACCCTGTATTCACTGATTTACATCGATTCCCAGTCTGACAATGCAACACACTTTAAATTTTCATTTTTGTTTCTCTGTCTCCCTGTAATTCTGTAAAACCCCACAGAATCTCTGCATTTCTCCAACTCTGGCCACTCGCACAATCCTGATTTGTTTTATCTTTAGTTGTCTGTGGCTCTCAGATTTGTAACTCTTCCTAAGCCTTTCCAACCCTCCAAATCTTTCTGCTCCTTTAAGACACTCCTTAAAGACTAACTCTATAATCAAGCTTCTAGGAATCTGTCCTAATATTTCCTTAGCTAGTTTGGTGCCAAATTTTCTTTGCTAGAATTCTTTTGAACAGGCTTGAAATGCTTCATTCTGTTAAAGGTGGAATACAGATGTTTGTTGCCTTTGCTCTGGGCCAAAGTATAATCTAAAACCATTTTGGATTCGTGAGCAAGAAAGGCTGGAAAATATTTGCGAGCAAATGGTAGGCATATTATAGTGCTGCCTGCGTAATACTGATGTGGGATTTGAAATGCATCATGAGCTGTGCCCACAGCATCTTTATCCCTGTGGAACTTTATTTACCTATCTGAAGTTAACCGTAGGTATGTTCTACATCTGTCAGGATGAAGCAAAGTGAGGGGTTCATTGTGGCAAAGATAGAAAGCAGCTGCATGAACAATGCTTGATGTCAGTGTTGACATTTCTGGGTTTTAATGGGTTATTCACCAATTCAATTGAACTTCATCCATTGGACAGAAGCGAGGTCAGTATTGATATGGACCCTCAAGTCAGAATTTCTTTCCTACAACAAAGGTAAAAACTGCAGGTGTAGTAGGAACTGGAGATGCTGGAGAATCTGAGATAACAAGGTGTAGAGCTGGATGAACACAGCAGGCCAAGCAGCATCATAGGAGCAGGAAGGCTGACGTTTCGGGCCTAGACCCTTCTTCAGAGGGTCTAGGCCCTTTATATGTCGAGAAAGTAGGGGAAGGGGGAGAGGTGGTGGAAGATGAAGATGGAATGGATGGGAAGGTCAGGGGACTTTTAGAGACTAAGCTAGATTTGACATTGCAGATGACACAAAGGGGCTAATGGTTGCCAAGGCGTGAGATAGGTCTGGACTAATGGCAGAATATAGTGTTAATGGCAGAATATAGTTTAGGTCTACCAAAAGCAAAACCAAGAAATCCAGACACATGGAACAACATGGAGGACAGTGTTCATGGTCCCAAATAGTTGACCTCAATGTTGAATCCTGAAGGCTGTAAAGTGCTTCCATGGAAACTGAGAAGTTGTTCTTCCAGCTTGTGTTAGGCTTCATTGGAAGAATGCAACTGGCCCTGGTCAGAAATGTGAGCACCAGAGCAAGATGGTGTGTTGCATTCACAAGCAACCAGAAGCTCAGGACCATGCTGGTGACCTGAGGCAGGTGCTGCACAGAACAGTCACCCAATCTGTGTTTGGTCCTCCCATTGTAGAGGAGACTATGCTGTGAGCAGTGAATACTGTAGAATAGAGTGAAAGAAGTACAAGTAAATCACTTGGAAGGATATTGGGATTTTGGATAGTATGGCATAAGAGGTAAAAGTACAAATGTTACACCCTCTGTGATTGCAGGTCTCCTGGTTCAAAGGAAGGGACACTATCACTGCATCATAAGTGTTCTTTTGCACAATTATATGCCTTTTCTTTAATCTTGATACCATCTCTAACTTTTTTAGTTAACCATAGATGGTGGGTGGAATTATTCTTTCTGATTGGGATGTATGTCTTCTGTGTATTCTGATATTTCCCTTTAAATATCTGTCACTGCATTTCCATTGACCTATCCCTTAACCGAATCTGCCTTGTCACTTTAGCTAGCTTTCATGTCCTCAAAATTGCCCTTGAGTAAGCTTAAGAAAATTGACTTGTACTCACTCTTCTCTCCCTCACCTTGAATGGTGCTACTTAGGGGAATCTTTCTCAATGAAACCTCATCAAAACAACCATTGTTCATCTGATCTTTCCATTCTAAATACAAATTAAATTCTGCCATGGCTATCACTGTATATTTCTGATTAGTTTCATTCTTTTTTTATTATTTTGTGTCCTACCCTGTGGTTAGTGTTAGGGGGCCTGTGTACTACTCCGACTAGTGACTTCTTGCCTTTATCATCTTTCATCTTGACCCAAAGTGTTTCAACATCTTAGTTTCCTTACTATGTTAAAGCCATCATTAATTAACAGCTCCATCCCTGCACCTTTCCTAGCCTGCTCTTCTTCTTAAATATCACATATTCTTCAATATTCAGGTCTCTCTCTATGCCATCCTGCGACCCCATGTCTTTGCAATGGCTATCAAATTATTTACTTCCATTTGCTGCATCAGTTCACCTACTTTGTTTTGAATGCTACATGCTTTGAAATACAAATCCTTTAATTTGTTCTTTTGTCTTTTTTAGATCATCTGACCTCATCTGTTGGTTTACTCTTAGTCATTATCCCTTTCTGTCACAAGTCTGTTTATCATTTCCAAATTGATATCTTTCACTCTTGCCTCGTTTGACTGTTCCCAGATTTGATCCTTAACCCCACCACTTAGTTGAAAACCCCCCGTACTTCACTAGTGAAGCAGCTTGCAAGGACACTGACCCCAGCACAGTTCAGGACATCACGACACTATGGACCATACTTTGCTTGTGCCCACAAATAAGAATCCACTTCACCCACACTAGACTTTGAGCCATGTCTCTGCTATTATTTACTCTGTGCCGATTTGCATGTGGCTCAGTTAATAATCCAGAGATTATTACCTTAGAAGTTCTACTTCTTAACTTGGTGCCTTGTTCCTCGAGACACCGATACAGAATTTCTTTTCTTGTTCCACCTATGTGTTTGGTACGTACGTGGACTACAATGACTGAATCTTTCCTCTCCCTCCGTAAGTTCCTCTTCAGACCTTTGATTTGATTTGATTTATTGTTGTCACATGTACCTAAGTACAGTGAAAAGTTTTGTTTTGTGTGCCGTACATGGACACACAGATCATACAGTGTTTAGACAGAGCGCAGCACAAAAGGTTACGGCTGCACAGGAGCTGCACAAAAACAAGATCGACATTAAATTTGAAATGACAGAGGTCCACTCAGCAGCCTGACAACAGTGGGGAAGAAGCTGTTCTTTAGCCTGTTGGTGTGTGTTCAAACTTTTGTATTTTCATTCTTAGAAACTTGACACTCTTGACCCTTTCCACCTTAGCTCCATTGATGTAGATAGTGGTATGTCCTTCTCCTTTCTTCCTGAAGCGTTTGGAAGAGAACATTACTGGGGTGGGAGGGCTTTTTGATGATGTTGGCAGCCTTTCCACGGCAATGAGATGCTTAGATGGAGTCCATGGATGGGAAGTTGACTTGAGTGATGGTCTGGACTGTGGACACAAATTTCTGTAGTTCCTTATGGTCCTGGGCAGAGTGGTTGTTGTACCAAGCCATAATGCACACATTTAGAATGCTTTCGGTGCTGCATCTGTAAAAGTTGGCGATGACATGCCGAATTTCCTAAGCTGTCTGAGGAAGTAGTTGTTTTGCCTTCTTGACTGTTGCATCTACTTGGGCGGACCATGACAGGTTGTCACTTATTGTCTTTCATAAGAACTTGATGCTCTCAACCCTCTCGACCTCAGCTCCATTGATGTAGATAGGGGCGTGTCCTCCTGCTTTCTTCCTGAAGTCAATGATCAGTTCTTTAGTTTTGCTGACATTGAGGGATAGATTGTTATCTTTGCACCACGCCACCAAGCAGTCAATCTCGTTCCTGTATTCTGACTCATCATTGTTTGATATCCGGCCTCCACCGGTGGGTGTCATCAGTGAACTTGAAGATGGTGTTCGTACGAAATTTGGTCACACAGTCATGCGTGTACAGGGACTACAGTAGGGGGCTGAGTACACATCCTTACGGAGCTCTGGTGTTGAGGGTTATCATGGAGGAGCAGTTGTTCCAAACCCTGGCACCAACCAGGCGATACAGCCTCCCAAAGTCTCGCTGTTCACTGCAGAGAACAGCAATGTCAATCCCACACTCTATCTTGGGCCCTGTCAGCACTAGATTCCTTTTCTGTCCTCCACCTTGAGCGGTTTCCTGTACCACAGTACCATGCTAAGTTAGCTCATCCAACCCTGCAATTCCCATTGTCATTGAAAGAAGCTGAACGAATCTCAAACCTCCAGACATCTGCCAAAACAGATACTGCTATGCTCCTGGCCTTTTGGTCCACTGCCTGCCTCAGCCTTTCCCTAACCACTGACCAAATCAGAAGACCCTGTCCTGAGTGGTATGATGTTTTGGACCAGACCAAATCCCTTCAAAATATATCAAAGAGATAGCCTAGACCCTAGCTTTTATCTTATTTATAGGCACTGTGTAAGGCACTGTCTTTCAGACATGATTTGATTGGTGAAACTATTAGGCTTTAAGTAAAACACACTCAAATCTTACACCACAGTTAAAATATAATCAAAAAAAAGTATTGGCATAACTTAGATAACACAGTGTGGAGCTGGAGGAACACAGCAGGTCAGGCAGCAACAGAGGAGCAGGAAAGTTGACTTTTCGGGTTGGGACCCTTCTTCAGAAATGGGGGAGGGGGAAGGGAGCTCATAAAAAATTAGAAGAGGGGTGGGGCTGGGGAAGGTAGGTGGGATGGTGATAGGTGAGTGCAGGTAGGCAGTGGTGGGGATTGGTCAGTGGGATGGGTGGAGCGGATATGTGGGAGAGAAGATGGGCAGGTTGTGTCAGGTCAAGGAGGCGGGGATGAGAGGGAGGGTTGGTCATGGGATGAGGCCGGGGGTGGGGGGATTTTGAAACTGGTAAATATCCACATTGAGACCATTGGGTTGTAGGCTCCCAAGGTGGAATACGAGGTGCTGCTCCTCCAGTTTCTGGGTGGCGTCATTGTGACACTGGAGGAGGCCCAGGGTGGACATGTTGTGCAGGGAGTGGGAGGGGGAGTTGAAGTGGTTTGTGACTGGGAGGTGTTGTCGTTTGTCACGAACAGAGCACAGGTGCTCTACAAAGCGGTCTCTGAGCTTCCGTTTGGTCTCACTGATGTAGAGGAGGCCACATCAGGATCCCGTGACTAACCCTCCCTCTAATCCCCGCCTCCTTGACCTGACACAACCTGTCCATCTTTTCTCCCACCTATCCGCCCCACCCATTCCACTGACCAATCCTGACCACTCCCTACCTGCACTCTCCTATCACCATCCCACCTACCTTCCCCAGCCCCACTCCTCCTGTCTCTATTTATTTCAGAGCTCCCTTCCCCCTCCCCCATTTCTGAAGAAGGGTCCCGACCCGAAACATCAGCTTCCCTGCTCCTCTGATGCTGCCTGACCTACAATGTTCCTTCAGTTCCACACTGTGTTATCTCTGACTCAAGCATCGGCAGTTCTTACTATCTGAGTGATTGTTATAACTCTACTGGCATAACTTTAACTCTATTGAAATACATAACAAAAGAATATATTATGTAACTACTAATCATCAACTGTTCCAATATAGCAGCATCCCATAGGCACACCCTTGGCGAAGGCAAATACAGCAAAATAGATTTTCCTTATATGCTATCTCCCTTCCAGTCCAGGAAAAAGAAACACTAAAAGATACAATCTAGCAGCAGAGAGAATGAGAACTCAAGATTTTTGCTGCAGCAGAGACAAAGAGAGAGCTGTATCTATCAGCTTCAATAGCCAACTCCAAACACCAACTGAAAGCAAAACTAAGACCCTGGGTCTGCGTGAGCCTGACTCCACCCACTCATGCTTCTTTAGTCTAATTTGAAACAAAAACTCAGGGAGCTCAATGATGTTTACCCACTGTTTCTGAAGGAGACATTCTGGCAGCGTTGTGGCAACACCTCTCTGCAAGAGAAATAGCACAGAACAAAGCCCTCTTAAGGTCACAGTACCATCCTGGTACAAAATATTCATGTAACGTAGCCCTTCTCTGATGTGTCACAGTGTCTGCAGCTTGGCCTCCAGCTCAATGACACTTAGCCAGAGCTCCTTGAGCTGCAAACCTTACCTGCAGACATGTTTGCCCTGGATGACACAAGCATCCAGGAAATCCCACATGCTGCAGCCTTGAGACATTGTGTTTCTGGCCATCCTCAACACACTTTAATTAAATACTGAATCATACATTATTCAGTCTTTTATCCCAACTGTCAGTTTCTGTACTATTTTAAACATTAGGAATAGAATAGAACTTTACTTTTGAGATATTCACTAAACAATTTCCTTCTTCTGTATAGGAGCATTAAAGCAATTCCTACTTAGTGAAAAAGTGAGAAAAGCAAAGGGACACCTCCTCACACTTTTCCTTGAACTCATTGAACTCCCAGCACTTGGTTGAAAGTCACACTCCGTGCTATATCTCGCTGAGATGCCTGTTAAAAAAAATGTAAGCTAGTTTTCTTAGTTAACTAACCAGCTGTTCTCCAGTGGGGTTTTGTACATTTCCTGTTTAAGCCTGGATGAAATTCAGAATTTTAAAAATACACTGCAGTTAAGCATTAAACAGTGTTAATACAGCACAGATACAGACCCTTCAGTCCAACTTGTCCTAATGTGGAATCAAAACAAAATTAGATTGTGGGAAAGGGATTACAATTCCTGTCATTCACCCACCTCCCAGCACTCTGTTCAGGATTGAATAATTAATCATTTCTTTGTCCTCGACTAGAGTGTTATATCCAGTTCTGTGAAGCCTACTTTGCAAAAGATCAAGATAGTGTTGGAGGTACAGAATAGAGGAGTTCTATCAAATTGGTACAGGCTTGATGGAGTTTACAGATCGACGGACTCGAAAAGCTGAAATGGTTCTGCTTCAGGCCAAAATGATTAACGGGAGATTTAACAAAAGGATTCTTAATTACAAGAAACTTCCAAAGAACAGATAGAAAGAGAACCTGTTTCCACAGGAGGTTTTTAAAAAATATTCATTCATGGAGTTTTGGGGATCTCTAGCTAAGCCAGCATTTGTCCGTCCCTAATTGGCCTTGAGAAGATGGTGGTGAGCTGCCTTTTTGAACCATTGGTAACCAAAAGAACATATTTAAGGTGATTGTAAAATAAAAACAAAGAGAGAATGAGTTGTGATATAGAATGCATTGCCTGGAGGGTTGTGGATTTAGACTCAATACTAATTTTCAAAGTGAGTTGGGGCATATTCTTCAAAAATAGAGAAAATATGTACCGCCATGGGAAAAGAGCAAGGGAGGGTCAATATTGATAGTTTTTTCCAAAAGTAGGTAGAGGCTCAATGGGCCAAGCAGTCTCCTTTTGTGTAGTTTCATTGTATCTACAAATAATTAATATTTATTGATTCTATCTAATATATTTGACTCGAGAAAACCATCCTAAGCACCAATAAAGTTGCAATCAAATTGTATAATTTCATTTTCAGAATTTGTTTCAGATGGTCAAAATATTAGCAGTGATTAAGTCAAATTTAGAGACATAAATGCAATATTGTCAAGACAGACGGACAAATATTGGGCTGCAGGAATGCCAGATTATCAGGTATATGTGCCCATTGACTGCTTTGTCAAGAATTGCCATAGTATCTATTCACCAGTTAAACATCATCAATTGTGTGCTCTGTTAGTTTATACTGTTAGGTTCAATGTAAACTCTAACTGTAATTGCTACACAACTCATCCAGAACAATCTCAATTAACTTATATATAAAAATGATTAACTATGATCTAGTTTTCAAAACGTGAAACCAAAATCCTTTTCACTGTACTCCTGTATTCTTGCACTTGTGTACACGTGACAATAAAAATCTAAATGTAAATCAGTGTGCATTACATTTCTGTTGTTATTGTAGCCTCCATTGCTCCTGTAAAATATTCTGATGTTGGCCACAGTAGTGTCATATGAACATTATGCAATTTATTTGAATACTGTGGTGGGGTGAGATTTTGATCTTCACATTCTCATTGATTCTGCTGGCACCTTGTGGCATTTCCTGTAACTTTATCAGGAGCTGGCTAAGACTAATGATGTCCTGAGTTTCCGTCGTTAACTAATGCTGGAAATATGACATATCCTATACTTTCAGAATGCTCCAATGCAATTCATAGCCAATGAAGAACTTGTCAAATCTGTTTGCCGCAATCAAACTCCCTTAACTACCCTGCAGACTGCAGTGGCTGCATTAGTATTCTGCGATTTCATAGCTTACTTTCAATGGAACAGTCTTGCAGGTTTACTTTCTGCTTTACTAGGATCCCCTAGGATCCATGACCTTTATAGTCATGGTGCTTCCTGGAAGAAGTAAATTGGGATGGGGAGGGATTATAGATCATTTTTCAAGGCATGAAGCCTATCCACACTATTTTCACTGCTAGTCAGCATCTCAAAATCACTTTTTTTTTGTTAATCAAAAAAGATCCAGGCTTTGATGTTTTGCTGTCAGTCCTCGATTGCGCATGATCTTCAGCACTCTGTTCACTTTTGGAGACATAATTTTCCATCCTTGCAAAAAAAAGATTTGCATTAATATAGTGCCTTTCACAATCTAATTCCCAAAACACTTTATGTCCAATGAAGCACTTTTGAAGTGTAGTCACTGTTGCAATGTTGGAAATGTGGCAACCAAGTTATGCACTGCATGCTCCCACAAAAGCAATGTTACAATTGCTGGGTCATCTGTTTTTGTGTCATGGGTTAAATACTGGCCAGGGCATTCTAATTAACTCTCAAATTCTTCTTTCAAATAGTGTCATGGGATTTTTCATGTTCATCTGAAAGATCAGATAAAGCCTTGGTTTTACTTTGCTTTCAGAGGATGGGACCTCTGACAGTGCAACATTCCCTCAGTACTGCACTGAAGAATCCAGCTGGATTTTTGTGTTCAAGTCCAGGAATGGATCTTGAACTGACAACGACTCAGGCACAACAGTGCTACAAACTGAACCATGGCTGATAACGTACATTTCTTATTAGAACTTCTTAGTTTGTGCAGCAAAATAAATTGGCAAATTGTTTCAAGGGACTGTTTTACTTTGGGGAATCTGATTTCCATTCATGAGTTGCGTCACAAATCAATTGACCTCCAACTGGAAGAAGAACCGGAGAAGGAAAATTGCTTAAATTATTAGATAGTTTAAGGAATGAGCAACTTTAAAAGAGCGGACGTGACTAGTTTCCATGTTTTTCTGTCAGTAGAATTAGATGATTCTTGATACAATGAAGGCCTTTGGGAAAACTATTGTCTAAACATAGAAATATATAAAATAGGAGCAGGACTAGGCCATTCAGCCCATCAGGCCTGCTCTGCCATTCACTACGATCATGGCTGATCATCAACTCTGTACCCTGTCCCACTTAGACCTATATAATACTTGATGAAGGAAAAGAATAAAAGGCACAGATCAGAATAATACAGCAGATTTTGTAGAGCTACCAGAAGGAGTGTGATAGACCGAATGATTTCCTCTGTGTTGGTAATTCAATGACTCCAAATCCATCCACTTTTCCACAAAGAAACAAACCAATTTTTCTCAGTTCTCTAAAGCAGGCCTCCGTAAGTGTGTCAAAACAATTATAAATCACAACACTCAATTTACAATTTAAATATCAATTATGCCATGTGGATGAATGCACTATCAAGTTATACATAATTTAAATTGCAAATTTACAGATGCTTTAAGTACAGGAAAGACACTATCACATTCTTAAATTTGTTTCATTTTGCGCTATACAATGCCAAGTTTTAATTGTCACTTAATGGTCAACGATGACAGCCTTCTCTGATGTATGAAATTTCAGCTTGTTTCACATTTGCTGATCCATGCTCAGGGGCTAAACTAACATGAACCCTCTGCTTGATTGACTTGTCCCTTGGTGACAGCCTGTATTCATGCTGCAAATTGCATTCAGCCTCATTTATGGTACCGTGTGGACTCTCACCTTTCTAACATTTAATTGTCTGCATCTTTGCACCCTCCTTTCGCTTATCATCATTACAGGCAAGTGACGAATACAGCAGAGAGGGAGTTGCTGTGTTTATTTAGCTCAGTGTCTCCCACACCAATTTTGTACAGTACCCTGCTATCTACATCTCAACTGTCAGGTACAATTGCAGCAGCAATTGAGTGTCCCACAACAGAGACCTTACCAAACCCACGGAGCTTTCAACTTTTCCTTCCATCTCAGACGTTACAGCTGAGAGGCACTGCTTTTTGACAAGATCGCTGCAGTGAAGCTGCTAGTTAACAATAAAAAATATGAGCCACAGAAACTTGACAAAGGATTACTACCGGCGAGCAGCGGAGGTAGGTGGCTTGTAAATCTTTTAAAGATTGTTTTTTACCTCTGTCTTTTATCAAGAATGTGCCTTTTATACAGACACTATTGGAAGAAGAAAGGGAGACCACTTGGGAAATAGTGGGTCTGAGTACCATGTCATCAACTCTGGTTAATTATGAAATGCTTATAGCCTTTTCAAATATGGATTTTCACTGTTCTGATATAAAAGTATGAATGAGAAACACCAATCATGTCTCTTTTTTCAGCTATTAAGTGTGAAATGATACATTGCATAGAAACTCACTTGCACATTATAATCAGAATTTCAAATTAGTGGCTTGCTTCTGATTTGCTTGTACGGCTTGTGGAGAAAAGCTGTTATACAAACATGATACACATCCAGAGCAACAGGTAAATTCACCAATTTCCAGCAGATTTTATTGTAGTTTAACAAGATAAATTGTGGCAATTGAACACCAGACAGAGTGGCGTGATATTGTTTTCAAGTCTACGAAGGCAGCCTAGTCATTATTTTTCAAAGCACAGAATACAGTTGAGAACTCTTGTGTGCACTCTGTTTTCACAGCTAGTTAGGCTTACCATTTGCTCTTATTTTGCTATGTCTACTTTTCCTCTCACCATGACGTCTACATTTCTCTCAAAATCTGCTGACCCTGTTGTTCCTCTCAACATACTGTGTCTGTGTTTTCTTCTCATTTTGTTATTTTTCAAGTCCCCACACACCTGTGAGGTCAGCTACCTCACCATATCGATCTGGATTTCTTTCTCATCATGACATGTTTACATTTCCCTTCCTATCAGATTGTGTCGCGTTAGCTGTACTCTTGTGTCTCACTCTCGCAGTTCTTATGTATTATTGCATATTCCCATAAGGTAATATGACACAGAAAACAGAGGGAATTTTCTCCTCCTGGTGTAACACTCATTCCACATCAACATTTCTTGGTTTGATTTGAGTGAAGATTTCGCTTGAGTCATAGAGTCATCGGCTTTTTACAGCAAGGGATTGGGTCCTTCGACCCATTGCATTCTTACTAGGCATCAAGCATCTATCTGTTCTAATCCCATTTTCCAGAACTTGTCCCATATTAACAATTATTAAGAAATACTTCTTAAATGCCTTATGTGCTCCCACCTCTACCACCCCTTTAGGCAATGAGTTACAGGTTCCCACTACCCTCTGGGTGAAAAAGTGTTTCCTCAAATACCTTTTACATCACCTGGAAGGAATAGAGTAGAATATCCTTTATTGATGTTAAATTTGAGAGGGTGCAGCAAAGAGTTAAAAAGATGTTGCCAGGATCAGAGGGTTTGAGCTATAGGGAAAGGCTGTATAAGCTCGGGCTATTTTCCCTGGAGTGTCAGAGGCACTATAAGGGTGACCTCATAGAGGTTTATAAGCCATAAACTTTTCCCCAGGGTAGGAGATTCAAAAACTAGACAGCATAAATTTAACGGGAAAGGGAAAAGATTTAAAAGGGATTTTAGGGGCAACTTTTTCCCACAGAGGATGGGTGCATGTACGGAACAAGCTGCCAGAGAGAGTGGTGGAGACTAGTATAATTACAGCATTTAAAAGGCATCTGGATGGGTACTTGGACAGTAAGGGTTTAGAGGGATAAGGGCCAAATGCTGGCAAATGGGACTAGATTGCTTTAGGGTATCTGGTCGGCGTGGACAAGTTGGGCTGAAGGGTCTGTTTCCATGCTGCATGACTCTATGCTCCTTATTTAAGACTGTGCCTCCTGGTTATTGATCACTCTACACAGTCTCCCTATCTACTCTGTCTATGTCCCTTGGAACTTTGTACACTTCAGTCAGATCTTCCGTCATCCTTCTCTGCCTTAAGGAAAACCTCATCCTATCTAGTCTCTTGTCATGCTGAATCATTCCAGCCCAGGCAACATCCTGGTGATGCACCTCCTCTGCACCCCCAGCTCCCCCCCCAACCTGATTGCCCTCCATTGCAATCATATCCTTCCTTTAGTGAGGTGACAAGAAGTGTATCCATCGTGCCAACTGTGGCCTGACTATCATTATATACAGCTCCATCACAAGCTCCCTGCTCTTGTATTCGATGCTTTGACTGATAAAGGCAAGTATCATATTAGCCTTCTTAAGCACCATATCAACCTATCTTACTGCCTTCAAGGGTCTATGGACATGCACACCAAGTCCCCAAGTTGCTCCGTACTTCCCAGGATCTGGTCACTCAACACGTACACCCTTGTCATGTTAGCCCTCTCCACAAGCAATAAAAATCAGTTTCTTCAAGCAGTTCTACTACAAAGTGATATGCTAAATGAACATAAGAAACTTAATATCGGAGGGTTTTGGGAGCCTTGATTTTCAATCAGGATGGGAACTAGTGGTATGTGGAGGGTTGAAGTAGGGAGCAAACCACCTCACCTCTATTCGGCGTGTGATGCTTGGGGGATTTAACTCCACAATGTCACTAACGTAGACTGCTGCTGGAAGAAGGGGAATGATACCACCACAAATGGACAAGTTAAAATCTATTGGGGTTGGGGGAAGGAGTTCAGGCTTCCACTGCTGATCCATGGAAATGTCTCCCCTGGCAGGTTACACCAACATTTGGGTTGGGGTTTACAGAGTTTATGATTGAGGATGTGCAGTGGGAGGGGGAGGTACGGATCAGTTCACCCTGTCATTCAGCAGCCCTGTCACATCGGTGAGCTGGACACCTGTTTGCAGCCTCCACCCGCTACCAAAAATCCGCCCCTCGGGGCACTCATCCCACATTGGGAATTTGCTCAACTCAGCCCTCCGGACTCAGGGAGTGAAAATTTGGCCTGATGTTTCATGCGGCTCGGAGCCAAACTTTTTTTGAAAATTGTTCCTGTAAATTTGCTTTATTAAAGGTGCCATGTAAATGCAAGTTATTGTTGTTGAAGTGAGCACACTATTGTGGGCTACAGCAATATATCTTCACTTGACATGGCACAATTGATTTCAGGAGCTTCTGCATCTGGTTAATGTAAAAGTGAAGAGCATAAATTCTTGGTTCATGCTGTGAAAGGAGAGGCAATGGCCTAGTGGTATTGTTCCTTGACTGTTAACCCAGAGACCCAGAAAATGTTCTGGCGACCTGGGTTTGAATCTCATTGCAGCAGTTGGTGGAATCTGAATTCAATAAAAATCTGGAATTAGGTGTCTAATGATGACCATAGAACCATTGTCAATTGTCAGTAAAACCCCCTCTGATTCATTAATGTACTTTAGGGAATGAAACTGCCATCCTTACATGGCCTACATGTGACTCCAGACCCACAGCAATGTGGTTGACTCTTAACTGTCTGATGGGCAATAAATGCTGACCTAGCAATGCCCTCACCCTGTGAATGAATAAAAAATATTGAAACAAATGTTGAGTTTTCATTGTACAATTTGAATAATAAGAAAATATTCCAAACGTTGGGAGATCCATACCGAAAATTCGTCATGTGGTTTACAAAAAACCAGCAAGTTAAATTGCCATCTTGGCACTGATGATATCTGCCAAATTAATGGAACTGGGGTATGGATCAAATAAAATCTAACAAAATAGCAGACAGATGAGGGGCTGAATGGCCTATTCTTCATGTCTCCACATTACTAAATCCTGAATTATTAGTACTGATGATGTTGCTGAATGCCTCTCTCCCAATGGGAACGGTGCAGGTGGTGGGGGAATTGGACTAACATTCATGCCAAATGAATTGGGAAAATGGCACACCAGTGCAAGTACATTCTGCTCATTTTAACCTACATCTGTTGACGTGCCTCGAAATCCCATCCCTGTGGTGGGTGAGGGAACTCATTTCCATAGTAATTGTTTAGCTTTGTGTTGAGAAACAGCAAGAGCATTTCATAGTCCACACTGAAATGGTCTACTTACATAGTTCTGGTGTTCATGAATGGCTGCTTCGGGGCACATCTGCATTGGAATAACTCACACTGTTCCTTCTGGAGGGTCAATCCTACATCTTGGAGAGTTCACAGATGGCAGATTGCCTCCATTATCACCAACAGTTTGCTCTGCACTTTATATTATGCAATAAAGAGGTTATTAACACTACAAGAGGAAACTTTTTCATGGTCACGAAGAGCAAGGTTCTCATCGTTGCTGCCCACAGGGGAATTCTTCACTGATGTTCTTTGATATGTCAGCTTTCAAAAGTGCTTGTGGAAGAATTTAGTTTAACTACTTTGTGATGTACCATCAGTTTGGATCCAAACTGTTTGCAGTTTTATTTGTGCAAATTTGATAATGGGTTAAAATGGTCAAAATTGGCAAGCTATTTATAATGAGGGGAACCTGTTATAGGCGTTCATTATGGTTATGTTATGGGTTCGGCAATACTAAGCTAAGCATGGGTCGTGAGTTCAAATTCCATTGGGAATCCAAGAAAAATGGAATAAAATGCTAACATTAGTATTGCAGATCGCAGGCAAAATCTTGTGCTGTTCCCAGATGTCAGAAGCAAGCTGGGTAGAGGGATCTTAATTGTGCAAGAGGCTAACAATCGGATTCCTGAAGTCAGGATGGAAGTTTGCAATTCAGATCTGACAACTCAAAGGAAGGTTGAGCTTCCCAAAGTCATACAAGCTCATTAAAGATGGAGCTGTCAGAAAGGATGATGGTCCAGTCTAGGATTTCACACATATAGCAGCCATGGCGATGTTAGACCTGGGCTAGCGTTGGAGAAGAGGGACACCAGAAGGTGTGCTAGGAAGTCAATGAATCAAGTTTGGGACCTTAGGGAGACAAAACTTGCCACACCTTGCAGAGAGAAGTTCTCCATAAAACTGACAAAAATGACTTTGTGAAAATATTAAGTTTCAGCCCAAGGCCTACCAAGAAAGCTGCTTTTTCCTACTGTTAGTCGATCACAGAATTGTGATGCAGGACCAGTTTCTAAATCATCACTTCACAGAATCCTGGTCTTCCTATAAAATTATTGTTTTCATTTGCTTATGATCATGAGTTGCAGCAACATAAATACATGACGAAATGAAAGAGCAATCTCCCCAGCCTCCAAAACATCAATCCCGGTCTCCCTCTCCTGACCTTTCCTCTTCATTGTCAACCATTTCTCTCTCCCCTATCTCATTATGTTCCATTTCTTCATGAGTAGTTTTCCCACACTCTCTGAACGTTCCATCCTGACCAGAGAGCTGGATTTTCCTGCTGTTGATGGGATTCCCCATTTCTGTGACAATACCCGCCTCCACAATGCAGCATTATGGTCTTCTAAATTGGCAATGTAGACAGAGCACAGAGGGGAGCAGAGGGTGTTGATTTCTGTTAGCATGTTTTTTCATGTGGATCCAAAACTAGTGATGCTTTGAAAGTAGGAAGGCATTAGTGAATTTATGTACGAAAGCTGAGTAATCGGTATGTGTGGCAAATTGTGGGTTGAGAAACATTCACAGGAAAACTAATTTTAACTGTGTCAAAAAGTAAAGTTGCCATAGTCCTGCTGTCTCATTATAGAGAGACAACTGGTAGCACTTCAGCCTGAGGATCCCCACACCGCAGGTGAGGGGAGAGGTTTAGAAGGACTGGGGAAGGGTCACCAGACCCGAAATTTTAACTCTGTTTTCTCCTCCATAGATGCTGCCATACCTCCTGAGCTTTTCCAGCATCTTTGTTTTTGTTCTTGAGAAGGACTGGGCTCCACAGGAACCTCAGCCAGTACAGGACTTGAACCCACACTGTTGGCATCACTCTGTATACGTAAACCAGCTGTCCAGCCAACTGAGCTAACCACATAAATGTGACTAGGTCTTGAGAGAGTTAGAATCAGACCTGATAGTGGCTGAACAGAATTAAAGGTTTAATAAAAATTTTGGTTTATTTTGCATGAACAACATCCGTTTAGAACTCTCATTTTATTCAGAATACATCATTCTTTAATTTGCAAAAGGGATGTTGATCGCTGGCTGGCCAGCATTTATTGTCCATCCCTAATTGCCCTGGAGAAGGTGACAGTGCAGTGATTTCTAGAACTGCTGCAGTCCTTGGGTTGTAGGGATGCCCAAACTGCTGTCAGGAAGGGAGTCCCTAGATTTTGACTCAGCGACTATGAAGGATCAGTGATGTGGCTCCAAATTAGAATGGTGCATGGCTTGGAGAGAAATTTATAGGTGGCATTGTTCCCATGTATCTGGTGACATTGTCCTTCTAGGTAGTAGAGGTGTCAAAGGAACCTTAATGAGTTGCTCCAATGCATCTTGTAGATGGTACCCACTGCTGCAACTGTGTGTTGATTGTGAAGGAAGTAAAGTTTCAGGTGATTGATGATGTGCCAATCAATTGAGCTGCTTTGTCCCTAGCTTGGCTAGGGGAGCAGCAAGTCCTGGAGTACAAGTCTTCAGTACTATTGCCAGAATATTGTCAGAGTCCATAGTCTTTGTGGCATTGAGTGTCTTCACTCTTTTCTTCATATCACATGGAGTGAATCAAATTGGTTGAAGAAGGTATCTGTACCTTCTGGTTTGGTGTGGGATTACCTAGCCCCATCTATTGCCTCTGGTGTTTGACATGCAAGCTGTGCAGCATTGTAGCTTCATCAGGTTGTCACCTTATTTTTCACTATACCTGGTGCTGCTCCTAGCATGTCCTCCTGCACATGATCCTGAACCAGAGTTGATCCCCTGGCTTGATGGTAATGCTTGAGTGGGGATATGCCAGACCATGAGGTTGCAAATTGTGTTGGAGTACAATTCTGCCGCTGTTGATGGCCCACAGTCCTTCATGGATGCCCAGTTTTGAGTTGCAAGATCTGGTCGAGGTCTGTCCCATTTGGTGTAGTGATAGTCCCTTACAACATGATGGAGGTTATTCTCAGAGTAAAATGTGAGGAGGTTACTCTTACCAATACTGTCATGGATAGATACATTTGCAACAGGCAGATTGCTGAGCATAAAGACAAGTTGGTTTTTCCTTTTTGTTGGTTACCTCACCAACTTGCCCCAGACCCAGTCGAGCAGCCATATTCTTTAGAGTTTGAACAACTCAGTAAGTGGCGGTGCTGCTGAGCCACTCTGAGTTTTGAACATTTAAGTCCCCCACTCAGTCTACATTTTGCACCCTTGCTACCCTTACATCCAAGTCCTGTTCAACTTAGAGGAGCATGGCTCATCAGCTGAAGGAGGATGAGGGGGGGAATCTAATTGAAATTTACAGAATACTGAATGGCCTGGACAGAGTGGATGTTGGGAAGCTGTTCCATTGGTCAGAGAGACTAGGGCCCAAGGGCACAGCCTTCGAGTAAAGGGAAGACCTTTTAGAACGGAGATAAGGAGAAACTTCTTCAGCCAGAGAGTGGTGAATCTATGAAATTCACTGCCACAGAAGGCTGTGGAGGCCAGCTCATTGACTATACTTAAGACTGAGATAGATTGGTTCTTGATTGTCAAGGGGATCAAGGGTTACAGGGAGAAAGCAGGAGAATGGGGTTGAGGAAATTATCAGCCATGATTGAATGGCAGAGCAGACTCGATGGGCTGAATGGCCTAATTTCTGCTCCTATGTCTTAAGGTCTTATGGACAGTACATGGTATTCAGTAAGAGATTTCCTTGCCCTTGTTTGACCTGATGCCATGAGACTTCATTGGGTCCAAAGTCAATGTTGAGGACTCCCAGCATAACTTGCTCCTGATTGTACACCACTTGTCACCATCTCTGCTGGTCTATCCTGTTGCAAGAGATGGTGATGGTGGTGTCTGTGGTACTGTCTGTAAGGTATGGGTATGATAATGTCAGGCTGCTCCTTATCTGTAAGACAGCTTTCCCAGTGTTGACTCAAGACCTCAGATGTTAGTAAGGAGGACTTTGCAGGATCAACAAGGTGATGTTTGCCATTGTCATGTCAGGTGGCTAAGTCAATGCCAGGTGGTTGTTCTGGTTTAGACTTTGTAGCAGTTTGACTAAACAGAATGGCTTACGAGGCCATTTCAGAGGGCAGTTAAGAGTCAACTACATTGCTATTGGTCTGGAATCACATATGAGGCAGATCAAATAGGGACAGGAGATTTGCATCTGGAAGGTCATTCATGAGCCAGATGTCAAAAATGGGTTTTTACAACAATCAGTGATAGTTGTCATGGTCACCGTCACTGGGGTTAGCTTAATATTCCAGATTTATTGATGGAATTGTAATATAACAGCTGCTGTGTAAAGACTTGTACCCATTTCCTCTAAACATTAGCCTGGGTCTTTCACTTACTAGTCCAGGGACATTACTGCGATGCCATCTCCCTGTGTACTGTGCACTATAAAAAATATCAGTGTGCCTGGACAACGAGATTATAAAATTGAATGTAAGCCAATAGCAACAGCCTGCATTAGAATAACCTAGAGAATGACATCTGTCCATCACTCTCTGGGGAAATTTCGATTATTTTTAGGCGTAATGCATTAATCATTTCTCAGAACTCTTCTTTCATATTACCTTAATTATTCTAGGGATTTTGAATCTTAATAGTTCCATTGAAATTTTGACTTTCAAATTCTGACTGTCATTTCTTGCTCCCTAAATGGGGGTCCATTCCATTATCTATAAAATGACTTTTTCTTTCTTAGACATTTTACTGCATTACTCTCACAGAAGTTTACAACAGGGATTTGCAGCTTTTGTTTCATACTGTTGTAAGGCATTAACGTTTCTACAGCAAATTCGGTGCAATTGTGGCACACTCTATCGAAATCCAGGAGCTAATTGCCTCATTGATGATAATAATGAGGAGCTGCCTAATTTCCAATGACTTGGATTCATATGTACGTTTACAATTGCTGAGAAAACTGTTTCTGTTGCCTGAGAATTAACATCACTTCGGTGTATGGATTCCATACTTATTTATGAACCCTACTTTTGTGACTGAGTTTGGCAATTGATAATGTTAAGCAATTTGAATGAAAAAGAATCTGCTCAAAGTAAATCATTGCTGTAAATACGTATGGAATTTGATTGAGCAAATACCTATCTAAATAAATTACCAGTGAGACATTCTGGAGATTCAGCCATTTAGTAGGCACTATGAATTAATGCAGGAAAAATAGGGCATTTCCTCGTTTCCTAATGTGCAATCTTCACTGTGTGAGCTTTGAAATTATTATTCTAACTTATGCATTTTACGAATGCTCCTGCAATACTGAAATTGCAAGGTGCTTCGCAAGAGAATTATAAAGCCAAATGTGACACCCAGGTATATAAGGGGGTCCAAGAGTAAATGACTAAAATAAAAGTATGGTCGAAGAGGTACATTCTAGGGAATATTTCATATGAGGAGAAAGGGGTGGAGAAATAGAGGATATTATAGGAACGTAGAAGTACAAGAGTAGGCCATTCAGCTCCTCAAACCTGTTCTACCATTCACATCAAGGCTGATATGTGACCTAACTCCATCCACCCGCCTTGGCCATGTCCCTTAATGCCTTCAGTAACAAAAATATATCCATCTCAGATTTCAAATTAAAAACAGATTGAGCATCAACTGTGATAACAAGGTGTAGAGCTGGATGAACACAGCAGGTGCTTGGCCTGCTGTGTTCATCCAGCTCTACACCTTGTTATCTCGGATTCTCCAGCATCTGCAGTTCCTATTATCTCTGAGCTTCAACTGTCATTTGTGGAAGAGGGTTCCAACTATCTACCAACTTTGTATATAGAAGTATATAGAAGTACATAGAAATGGGGGGGGTGGCACAGGGGCTCAGTGATTAGCACTGCTGCCTCACAGCACCAGGGACCCAGGTTCAATTCCAGCCACAGACAACTGTCTGTGTGGAGTTTTCACATCCTCCCCATGTCTGCATGGGTTTCCTCCAGGTGCTCTGGTTTCCTCCCACAGTCCAAAGATGTACAGGTTAGGTGGACTGGCCATGCTAAATTGCCCATAGTGTCCAGGGATGTGTAGATTAGGTGGGTATAGGGGATGGGTCTGGGATGCTCTCAGGGTCAGTGTGGACTTGTTGGGCCAAAGGGCCTGTCCCCATACTGTAGGGATTCTATGAGATTAACACCTTTCCTAACTGTCTGACCCTAACTTTTAGAATATGACCCTAGTTCTAGAAATCCCAACCACTGGATATAATTTATCTACCCTGTCTTTTCCTGTTAATATCTATAAGATTTTGGTCAGATCACCCCTTAACCTTCTAAATTCAAGGCAAAATGGGCCTGATTTGTATAATCTCTCCTTGAAGTCCAAGAATCATTTTTGTAAAACTACATTGTGCTCCCTCCAAGGCCAATATATCCTTCCTGACGTGTGGTGCTCAGATCTGCTCACAGTACTCAAAGTTTCACAACATCAGAGCTTGGCTGTCAGTGATGAAGCAACTGAAGTCTGGGAAGACACACTGGGAATATTACAGCAGGAGACCAGAATGTGAGAAAAGTAGACACCTCAAAGGAGCATAAGATGATTAGAGAAATAATGGAAGAAGTTTTAGGGAAAGATGACAACATGAAGGGATTGGAATTTAAAAATTGAGGCATTTTCTTTAAAATGTACCATTGCAGGTCAGCAAAGACAGGAGGGATGGGTGAATGAGACTTGGTGCAACTCAGCAGAGGGGCTGCAGGGACCTGGATGGTTTCATGTTTACAAATTGCAACAGTCTTAATTAAATGCACCAATGGGCTCTCCCATCTGCATAAGTCTAGAAAGGAAAGGCAATACCAAATATTCTTTACTTTGCAGATCTTCTGATGCGCCTCCTGACAAAGAACATGATTGACGAGCACAATAGAACATTCCCAGATCCTTGGCAAGATTTGGGTGAGACGAGCGATGAGAGATCACCATGTGTTCTGGGAGTTGTCCCAGTCATTTACTATAGTGTCCTGCTCTGTCTGGGGTTACCTGGTGAGTGCACACATCATCCCTTTCACATCGATCATTCCAATGGCATTGAGAATTTCAACCTTGTTCAAACGAACATTCGCAAGTACAATTTAGCAACGTCAGTTGTTCTGTGGAAGACAGAATAGGCTGTTCAGCCACAAAGATTTGCATTTACATAGCCTCTGTAATATATAGACATCTCTCAAGGTTCTTTACGGAAGTGAAATTAGAAGAAACAGTCAAAGACATTCAAGGTGAAGTCAATCAGATTTTTGCATGGCAAGGGAGTCGAGGGTTACAAGGAACAGGCTGGGAAGCTGGACATGAGGTGAAGTTGGATCATTTTAAACTTTTAAAGGAAGATGCTTCTGATGGGTTTGTAGCTTCCTTAAGTATAAAATTGCTTCTACTGATGAGTAAAACGAACATAAATTCAAATAATCACATCAGCATTTAAACGGAGATTTGAAAAAGAATTGATTCTCAGCATGTGGAATTTTCTGCTGTGGAGGGTTTAGTAACTATAAGATTTGTACCTTCTTCTAACCAGTGAATCTGCAGCATTCTTATTAAAAGTATCACATCAGTACATCAACAGTCAGGCAATGATGTTCTGTATTCCTCTAAGGCACTGTAGCATTTGTTTGCTGATGATTTTTTAAACTGATGGACATTAACGCATCATTTAAGTACCGTACTCACATGTGCCGGAATATTAAATTGGCCTGTAAATCCAATTATTGCAAAGTGTTCCACTGAGCCAATGGCAGCACATGTGGTGAAGCCAAATCGATAGCTTGCCAAGTATTAGCCATTTGAAATAGGTCACAGATGATGTGAAGTAATAAAATAAATCAAGGCAGCAGTCTCAGCCTTCAGACAAATGGATATAACAATGAACACTGCAATTCTTTTTCAAACTTTATTTTTTCTTCAGGCTTCTAAAAGCTATAATTGGTGAGATGTATTTATCAACAAACATTTTGTTGGAACAACCAGTCCTAACATTCACGAAATTAGATTTGAGGCCTCAACAAGATGTCATTGACTTTGCGGATAAGTGCTACTGTGTCCCAAAGCACAGAGGTTGTATAAAGGATACAAAAGTCACGTAATGTTCCAGGTTCTGGCAGATACATTGATAATTTCCTTTTCTAAATCTATTACTGAACTTATATTAGCAGTTCACTGGTGTTAAGACCTCAGACCCAACCAGATTAATGAGGAATGAGGCACATGAGTTCCATTTAATGATTTACCATATTATATGTAGATTTCACTCTACAGCCTGAGCAAAACATAGGTACTGTTGCAATTCAAGTCTACAATGTGAGTAATGCACCAACAGTCTGCAGAAGATAAATTTTGTACAACATTTAGCTGATCAATTCAGTTACAATTTAATCCTTCCTTGCTGAGACAGCTGGCTTCCCTCTGGCTGCAGTAACAGGTGCTTTTTTTCCATTCATTTTTCTACTTATTCTTGGGGTTGACCTAGGTTGTTAAATTATTTTCTAAATGCCTTCTTTAATCCAAAATATCCAATGGGACTTTGAGATTTGGAGTGAAAGCCTATCCTGACTTGTTAGCATATTCCAGGTTTCTCTTGTTTTAGCTTGCACCTTTCCCCATGCTTTTACGATTTCCTTGTAACATTACACCCTTTGTTGACAGAGGAGGAAGAGGAGCAACGAGCCTATTTCACATTTCCATCTCTCCCTTACCACAATTAGCAACCCTTTTCTCTTTTGTTCGGGATACTCTCACAACCTGTTTCCCTCACTCCACCTCCCCTCTCCTCCTCCATCTCTGTCGACAGCATAAAAGCCATCAATTTCAGTTCTGCAGAAGAGTCATATTGGACTCAAAATGCGAACGCTGTTTCTCTCTCCACGGATGCTGAGTCTCTCTCGCAATTTCTGTTTTTATTTCAGATTTCTAGCAACAGTATTTTGCTTATTCCTGCTTTCATGTTCAATCCCTGTCATACTAAAGAATAGAATACCATTAATTTCTTGATTACATGCTGTACCTGCATACTAACTAATTGTGATTCATAAACCAGACTATATAAATCCCTCTGCATCTCAGAAGTCCTCAATCGTTCTCTATTTAAGTAATACTTTGCTTTTTTTTATTCTTCAGGCCAAAGTGAATTTCAGAATTTCCCACATTATACTTCAACTGCCCATTCACTCAACTTATCTATCTCCATCTGCAAACACTTTGTGCCTTCTTCTCAGCATACCTTCCCATCTTTATTAAAAACTGAAAGTACGGGAGAAGCTCAGCAGATCTAGCAGCATCTATGGTGAGAGAAACAGAATTGATTTTTTGAGTCCAATGATATTTCTTCAGAACTTTGACTTTCCTACCCAACCTTGGTGTTTTCTGTGCATTTAGCTGCCATGCTTTCCCTTCCCTCAGCTAGGCCATTGATGTAAATTGTAAAAAGCTGATGCCCCAACACAGACAGCTATGGGATGCTACTTATTAACTCCTGCCAATCAGGGAAAAACCCAAAACCAGCGAGCCAATCTTCTATCCATGGCGATGTGTTCCCTTTATATCATACACTTGTATTTTCCACAATAACTCTTGATATAGCATTTTTTTCAAATGGTTCTGGAAATCCAAGTACAGAATAGCTAAAGGTTTCCATTTATCCTTTATCAAGGTGGCGGCAGAGTAGCAGCAAAATGTGCAGGCTCCTCAGCCCAGGAGTCCAGAGCTCATTTGCTTCATCCACTTTCCTTTATTTTCTTCCTATGCTTCTTTTTAATGTTTCTATTTATTACGATGCCTTGCCTTCTTTTAATGATTTCGGCGGAAGGCGTATTCTCCTAGCCCAGGTCCACTTATGACGTGGCTTCCAAAGGCCCGTGGCAGTATAGGCCCAGTGTCAGGTGGGGTGGTCTACTGGAGTGGTGGTCTCCTGGTGTGGTAGTCTCCCGGACTAGCAGCATTGTCCAGGAGGGACAGTCTCGGCGTGGCCTGGTGGTCTTGTCCCAGCTTGGAGGTCTTGTTTCATCGTGGAGGTCTTCTTCGGCAACTTCTGGGTGTTCCAGCAGCCTGGTGTGTAGGTGTAGTCATGGCACAGAGGTCTCGTCTTGGCGTGGAAGTCTCACCCTTGCTTCGGTGGTGGCTTCCGGATCTTCCAACAGCCCAGTTTGAATCTCTAGTTCTGGTGTGGATGCCTCATCTTGGTGTGGCAGGGCAGTTTGGGCCTAGCATGGCACTCTCAGCCCGGCCCTGTGTGGCGTTTTCAGCCCTGTTTTCCAGCATACCCTGAAATGAGTTGAACTGTGATGAGCTTTTTCTTTCTTCTTATTTATGACTTCTGTCATTAACTTAGGTGCCATGGCATGGCGACTTATAAAACCTTTCACTTTTTATTTGTAAAAGTACACATGATGATAAATTGCTATTCTATTTGATTATTGCTATTCTATTATCCACTGCATGTATGACTCCATCAAAGAGCTTCAACAAATTGGTTAAAAATGATTTTCCTTGGAAGATACCATGATGACTCTTTCCAATTACTGTGAGATTTTCTAAGCCATAATTTCTTTAAAGATTGATTTCAACATAGCTGTGGCCTCTCGTTTTTCTTCCAACAAGAGAATAAATTCTCACAAAGGTTTTTTCTCCAGATTATAGCACTTTGGTTTTTGTTGTTAACTTCAATTCTGAAATCAGGTCAATGATGAGAAACAAGTGGTACCTTTTCAGCCTTTTAGTACCTACTGGCTGCTACTAACAAGCTGTCATCATTAGCTTTTAATTACTTAATGTATAATTTAGACAACATTTGTTCATTAACGAAATTAATAACTTACATTGCTTTAATATCAATGACTTATACATTGTCTAGGCTCTGTGCTTGTTGATAGTGGTGTACATAACATACACACAACTGACTGAATGAACACACTATACTGATTCCATTGCTCTGGAACTGTGACGGAGGATTAGTATAGATACCTTTATACCAAAATATCATATGTTGTGATGTCATGTAACTGTCTGAAAGGTACACTGCCTATCTGGTCTGGAATCTATACAGTCACAAACCAATCAACGACTAGTCAAAGCTGATTGGCAGGGATCCAAGAGGTGACAATTAAAAATAAAGTACATTCACGAGTAAGTTGTGTCACTTTCTCTGCACGTCCTGCAGTCCATCTGAGTAGATGGAATCTTACAGCAGAAGACACTGATCAAACTTGCTGTTGACTCAGAAACAGTGAACAGACTTCCCATTTCTGTTGCCAACATAATGTCTGTAAATTGCAGCATAATTCAGCAGGTTGGTGAGTGAACAATCAGCTTTAAAATTACACATACTCACAGAAAGAGTCGGTCAAATGAGTCTGCACTCACAGTAATCCCTGCTCATTACATCTACATCATCACAGTCTTTCAGTGGTACTGTCCTATTCCCTGTTCTCTGCTGTGCACATTTTCTTCTGAAAGAGTTTAAGGAATTTGCCTCAAACATTTTCCAGATGATGTTCAATTTGTCACGTTTTCCTTCATTCACATTCAGTCTTGGGAATATTGCTATCAACAAGTATACAAAGACAAACTAGCATTTTCTGTTTCTCTCTCTCTCCCTCTCTATTATTCTTGATAGCAATGAAATGGAGATAATGTTGTCACCAAAGACTGATTTCTGTAAAAAATGTATGGTTCTGCCCAGCCTCTTTAAAGTACAAAAAAATTACATTACAGTTTGACTGTGAGTCGCCAGTAGAATTACAGATGCTTAATGACATTGGATGAAATTACTATTCCTCAGGAGGCACTACACTCAATATTGCTCAACTAAATTCAGATCCAACCTCTCTATGTTTAAACAAATCAGTTGTTGTTTGTTCAAACTGCACTCTGGACCAGTGGAACTTCTGACTCAAGTAAACAGGAGATTTCCAAATGGCCTTTACAGGATAACATATATTCCATTGGTTAATGTTAAATTTCAGGCAATAGATGCTACTAACCTAACCCAATTAAAAGGGCAGTATTATTTCCTAAGAGGAGACCATTAAAGCATCCTTAATGATTTCACTGATTTCAGATCAAAATGCAGAGGAAAATCATTTCAACAATGTGGTCAGCATTTGTAGCAAAGATTAAGAACAATGTATAAAGCCTCAGCTAATATTTGGGGAAATTATTTCCTGAGTAACTTCTATTTCTTTGGTTCCACTATATAAACTTGTGCACAAGTTTTATTTTTGAGATCAAACTTTTAATCATTAAGCAGAGAGGTCAACTTTTAAACCCACATTTTTTATATTGGCATAGGCATTGAAATCCATGGCAGATCTTTGGAACTCCTGAACCACCAACAATGACACTGAACAAAAGCAGAGGTTGCTGGAAAAGCTCAGCAGGTCTGGCAGCATCTGTGAAGAAAAAAAGTCAGAGTTAACATTTTGGGTTGAGTGACTCTTCCTTAGAACCGGACCGGAAACGTTAACTCTGATTTTTTCTTCAGACCTGCTGAGCTTTTCCAGCAACTTCTGTTTTTGTTTCTGATTTAAAGCATCGGCAGTTCTTTCAGTTTTTAACAATGACGCTGACGTTGATTGTTGGCTCCGGTTTTGAATTCAACAGGGAATGGCTGTTCCGGTCTTTCTTCCACTGTTTCTGTGTTGAAAGAGAAATAAGGCAATTGTGATGAAGACTCATACTCCATATTCCCAAAACTAGCATAATGTACATGGAAAGTGAAGGAGTTTGGGTTGGGGGGGTGGAATCAACTTTTATACACAATATTTTTCATGTGGAAAACTACAAATTCTGGGATCAAAGGACAGGAGTTGGTTCTTGCACAAGTTAGACCATTACATGAGTATATTAGGCATGTTTACCAGATGGTGAAGACACATCGATGACTTAAAGTTCCATTGTTAGCCAAAAATTACATTTCCAGTGAGGAGCTAAAGGCACCTGAAGGCCAATTATGTTCTTGTGGGATTTAACATCAATAGTGGTCACATTTGTGAACCAGAGCATCAAGTGTAGACTTGTTCTGCGCATGACTGACCTTCATTCTTTGCTGTTGAGTTCACATAGAGTCATAGAGTTTTACAGCACAGAAATAAACCCTTCAATCCAATTCATCCATGCTAGCCATGTTTCCTAAACTGAACTAGTCCCATTTGCCTGCATTTAGCCCATATCCCTCTAAACCTTTCCTATTCATGTACCTGCCCAAATGCCTTTTAAATATTACAATTGTACCTGCCTGTACCACTTCCTTTGGCAGCTTGTTCCATACATGCACCACCGTATGTGTGAAAACGTTGCCCCTCAAGTCCCTTTTAAACCTTTCCCCTCTAACCTTAAACCTATACCATCTAGTTTTGGGCTCCCCTACCCTTGGAAAAAGACCTTGGCTATTCACCTTATCTATGCCCCTCATGATACTATAAGGTCACCCCTCAGCCTCCCATGCTCCAAGTAAAAATGTCCCAGTCTATCCAACTTCTCCTTATAAATCAAACCCTCCAGTCCCAGCAATATCCTTGTAGTTATTTTTCTCTCTGTTCCCTTTCTAGTTTAGCAACATCCTTTCTATAGCAGGGTGACCAGAATTGTATGCAGTATTCTAAAAGTGGCCTCACCGATATCCTGTACAGCTGCAACATCAATGATGGAGCCATAAAACAGAGGAAACGGTCAGAAATCACGCGTCAATTGCACACTGTAATTTCCACAAATTCAGCTTCAACTACAAAATGTACAATATCTTTAGGCTATATAGTGAAAGGAGTCTTATTCTTAGGAAGGAATACTTACCCACATGCCTTCTTTCACAGGTGACAATGTTTAGTTTTATGTTCTAGTCATCTCATCTTTTAAGCTGTCTCAATGATTTGTTGAACACTTGTAGTTTGCGATGTTCCACTAAGTCACTCAAGCCAGAAAGGCTCAAAAACATCACTGGAGTCAAAATGTCAACTGTTTTTGTCTCTACAGATGCTCCCAGGCCTGCTGAGTTTCTCCAGCGTCTACTGTTTCTGTTCCAGAAAGGCACAAGCTAATTCCACACTCTGTGTGGTAGCTGATGTCGGGAAGGGCTGTGGCAATACAGCTGGCCTCAATACCTCTGACCTATCTGCTCAAGTTGCCATTCTGCTCCTTAGTTTGGAGACTACGCGCTTGTGATAGCCAGGTGGGAATGGGCTTGTGTTCAACTGGGAAAGTTGTAATTGAAGCTTAGTTTGCAAAAACTTAGAGCCAGAATTTCAGAGAGGTGGGTGCAGGGGAGATTTACCAGGATGTTGCCTGGTTGGAGCATTTTAGCTATGAAGGGAGTCTGGATAGGCTTGAGTTGTTTTCTTTAGAGAAGAGCAGGCTGAGGTGTGGGGGATCCTGATTGAGGTCTACAAAGCTCCGAGGGGCACAGACAGGATGGGTAGGAAGCAGCTGTTCCCCTTAGTTGGAATGATCAATAATGAGGGCCAGCAGGTGTAGAGTGCTTTAGAGGAAATCAAATTTCTCCAAGAGGATGGTAGGAATGAGGAGTGCACTGCCTTGGAGGGTTATACAGGTGGGAAACCACACAATCTTTACAAAGAATGTGGATGAGCACTTAAAACGTCATAGTATTCAAGGCTATGGGTCAAGTGCTGGAACGTTGGATTCGTGTAGACAGGTCGGTGCAGAATTAATCAGCTGAACGGCCTCTTCTCCACTGTATGACTCTCTCATTCAATACGATCTGTTTAAATCCCTGTTCTTTAAAATGAAAAAAAAAGCAAACATAGGTTGTAAATGATTTAAAAGAAAGTACTCCGCTGGATTGAAAATAAAGAAAAATACTGCAGATGCTGAAATAAAATCAATACATGCTGGAGAAATGTCTTACCTTAACTTGTCCCTGTGCGATGGGGTCTACACTGGGTATGTCCTGAAGCTGATGAAAAATAAGTGATCCTTGCTTCCGGATTTTGGACAGATGCCATTGGGTCAGTCAGCAAGCCTGTTCAACTGTCTTCCTCTAATTGTACCACTTTTGACACCTTAAAGTGATGTCAGAAGTGTGACAGGGGAATTACTAGATTTTTAAATCCATACACATGTATGTGGCTATGGAAATTCTAACTTCAAACAAAGTTCTGCCTGACTCTAATATCAAGAGCAATAATTCTCATTTACATAGCATCTTCAACATAGTAATCCTTCCAAAGAGCTTCAGACAAAATTGTCAGACAAAACTTGACATTGAATCACACAGAGAGACATTAGGAAAGCTGACCAAAGGTTTGGCAGTAGCTTTAAGGAATATCTAGGAAGAGTAAAAGGCAGTGGCACTAAGGGAGGGAATTCCAGAGCTTAGGACAGTGCTTCCCAGATATTATTGCACTGTCATCCCATTTCAAACCTGGAAAATTATCAGTAAGATCTAACAGTGTGGCTGGGGATGGGGTGGGGTCTGTGAGAGTGGGGGCCTGTAAGAGAGACAGCAGCTGTTACAACAGCTCTGACTGAAGCTATTGCTTCCTCTGAATCTGTGACTCCTAAGTTTCAGCTTGTGAGTTCATATGGGGTCCCAACCACCATCTCCCTCCATCCCCCCCACTTTAGGAATCCCTGATTCAGAGCCTGGATGTTATTGGAGAAAAAATGGAAAATGGGAATGTGAAAGGGGCCAGAACTGGATGAACAGAGTCATTGATTTCTATAAAAAATCTATACTACTACAGGTCAAGTGGGTTAAACTGGCAAAACAGGCTCATTAATAATCTTTGGTAACAAGGCGTGGGGCTGGATGAACACAGCAGGCCAAGCAGCATCATAGGAGCAGGAAAACTTGACGTTTCGGGCCTAGACCCTTCATCAGCCTTGTTACCTCGGTTTCTCCAGCATCTGCAGTACCTTTTATCTCTCATTAATAATCTTTGACAAGATCTTTTCTATTTTCCTTCTATTTTCTATTGTCAAGATTTTTAACTTCAACCCAAGTAAATGTGAGATGAGGAAGTAAATCTCCAAAAAGAGTTTGAAATATTGTTTTGCAAACTGCAATGAAAAGAAGATTGGGGCAGTGAAAAAATTTGACAGACAATTTGCTTCAAACCCAGTTCACATGGTTGGCATAGAGCAATTTCAGCCCCTCCATGGCTTACAGGTGATGATATAGCATGGTGCCATCTGCAGCCTCTGTTGGAACCTCACCGTGCTACTTATTCCTGTGTTGACCTCTTTTCTTGTCCGTTCATTTCCCTAAATCCACTGGAGGGCAGATCTGCCAAGTCTGCAATGCAATAATAAAACATTTTTTTAAGGGTTTGGTTTTCTCTGCCACACACTCTGGAATGCTAATCTTTCCAGGTTATCATTTGCTATTTTTAAAAAAAATCTGAAAATTGGACATTTTTAACTGAAATTAATGACAGTTAACTAAATGGAAAGTTGTTAGTGGAGATGGAAACTGACAATTCATCACAACACGACCAACAAAGTGACATTTTAATACATCTTAAGCAACTACAAGCTATTTGGTTGATACAATCCATTAAATCCTGATTTTCCATGACTGAAGAGGAACAGACTCAATTGAATTGTATAAAAGGGGGCCATTTTGGGTCATTTGGAGCTTGTGCTGGCTCCTGAAATAGCTATTTAGTCCCAATCACTTGCTCATGCACATAATAATTCTGCATATTTCCCTTTCCAAATATGAGCATTGACTTTAAGCCCTACATGTACATAGTCATTTTGTTTATTTCTTATCATAAAGTCATCATTCATCAGTCTTAATCTTTAGAATGGTGCTACTACAGGGAGCCAATAGAGTAGTGGTGTTATTGGTGGACTCTTAATCCAGGTAATATTCTGGGGACCCAGGTTCGAATCCTGGCAGATGGTGGAATTTGAATTAAATAAACATCTGGAATTAAGTTATACATTTCCAGTTAATAGCAGAAAATATTTTGCCAATTGAGATTCACAGAATAGATGTGCATCGTAACTTATGGAAGAAACAAGTCGCATTTTGAATAGGATAAAGTCACTGCCTTTCTTCCAACAGCTACTTTGGATTTGTTTTGCAATCACGAAAAGTCTTGTGTTTAAAGCTGTAACACCAAGACATTAACTGTAAGGTAATTATTCTGAAGCTAGTAACTCACTCAAGCAGCTCTGCTTAGAGGAGTAGAATTAATCTTCAGCCAGGCATTGTTAATGGGCTGCAGGAGCACTTCCATAGTGGAGACATTTATCAGGTGCCTAGTGACAGTCACTGACTGAATTAATTGCACACCTCAGCACAGCAGATGTAATAGATGACTTGGATGATACTGGTGCGGGTTGTAAATTATGGAGGATGAGCATTAGAATGGGCAAAAAGTGACTGCAAGAGAAGAAAAACGTACATTAGAAGTGGTGAGGTTTGAAAGCACATTCTGCAAAGGATGAAAGCATAAAGGCCTGCGTATAAATTTCAGATGAGAATGGCAATTGCTTGGTAATGAGACCAGTTTGCTGTCAGTAAAGGTGTAATTAGAGTTGGATAGAACTGAATAAGTGGCAATAACGAGAGCTGAAGTTCGTTATTTGAAATCTTTAGCAAGACACGGTTGCCCTTGCAGTTCAGTAATGCCTGGAGTATACTGGGTGAGAACCAGTATTCTAAGATGATATAATGCCAACATATTATATACCAATTGTGTCATCTGTCCTATTACTCAAAATGCAGAATCATTTGCTAACATGCTCTTTTTGCTTTCAGTAAACATCCTGAATGTAATTGTCCTCTCACGACTAGCCATCAAGACACAGAAATCCTCGTATTGCTACCTCTTGGCCCTCTCGGCTTCAGATATCCTCACTCAGTTTTTCATCATATTTGTCGGCTTCATATTGGAGACAGCCATTCTTCACCGTAAGATCCCTGCTACAATGGTGCATACTGTCAGCATCCTGGAGTTTGCCGCCAACCACGCCTCCATCTGGATTACTGTGCCAATGACAATTGACCGTTATTTTGCTGTGTGCCACCCACTGAAATATCGCATGGTGTCATACCCTGAACGCACCCATAAAATAATAGCGACCGTCTTTGTCATTTCTTTAATCACAGGTGTCCCATTTTACTGGTGGTCTGATCTTTGGCGAGTGAGTAACCCACCCACTATTCTCGATCAGGTACTAATATGGATGCATTGTTTCATTATATACTTTATTCCATGCACAGTATTTTTGATTGTAAACTCGTTGATCATCTACAAACTGAAAAAGAAGAAAGCATTGACAAGTCGTTCAGGTAAAACCACAGCCATTCTCCTGGCAGTTACCACCGTATTTGTCATCCTGTGGGCACCTCGGACCATTGTTATTATTTACCATCTGTACGTTGCATCTGTCAACAAGAACTGGAAGGTTCATCTGATGCTTGATTTGGCCAACATGCTGGCATTGATGAGCACGGCAGTCAACTTTTTTCTGTATTGCTTTGTGAGCAAGCAATTTCGCATCACAGTGAAAGAAGTCATCCAGTCACTCTGTAAGCAGTGAGGGGAACACAACCCTCTGTCACAACTGTAACCCATGAGAAATTTTGGGAAGATTGACTTGCCTTGAAATTTTAGACGTTACAAAAATGTGGTGAAGGTATATTTAAACCGACAAACAATGAGTTAAAATGTTGTAACAAGTGAATGCTTTGTTGCAAGGTCGCATGGGAATCAAAACAAAAATCGCTTCAATATTTTTAGACTCCTCAAATGCAATGTACCTTCTAGGAGATAGTAGAGGTGAGATTGAAACAAAATGCATTTGCAATTCTGAATTAAAGGGGAAGCGAAGTGAATTTGCCCACATCCCATTCTGTAGCTGATTGTCAGTTTGCATTCAACCAATATTTTTTTGGCAGAGGTTTAAATATTGAAATAATTTATATCAATCTAATCAAAATTTTTATGGTACACAACTTATTGAAGTGCCATCATGAATAAAATTGAAGTTTGAGAAATTCCAATTCTTCAAAAGAAGCTTGCATGTGTTTTTGCATGTTAAACTATCCCAAAGCACTTAATTAACAATCCCACAGTTGAGAGTTTCATGGCTTCTTGGTAAAGTAGAATGGAAACTGAACTGAATTACATTTAGCAAACAGATTTGCTGCAAAGGTTTTTTTGTGCATTCCCGGGGAAGCAAAATAAGCTCATAAGAGAGAAATCCACAGAAAGTTATGTTGATAGGATTGGGTGAAAGAGAATGGGAAGAGCTTTGTGTGAAGCATAAACAATGACATAGATCATTTGGCCTGAATGTCTGATTTCTGTTCTGTATATTTGATGCAATTTAAGCAACATCTCCTCTAGAGTCCTCCTGGTCGACAAAGATGAAAAAAAACACAAAAGTTCTAAAAACTGAATGCCTGTTCCTTAGTGAGTAACTCTTAATAGTTCAAAGCACTGATGTGATCTGCCAGCTCTTTAAGGCAGCTCAGCATTACTACAGTGATTAATGTTCTGAATGCCTGTGTAAATGTTGCACTGTATAACTTGGATCTGCAGTTTCCTCTGTGAGCATCACATCTACACGCATTTGGGAATACAGTTCCAACAATGTCGCTTGCCTCACAGCCACTGGAGGTAAGATTCCCACTCCTCATTTGACAGGAAGTCCAGCCTCAGAGATCAGCTGGCCAATCTGATTGGCCAGGGGGTCTGATCCAGCATTTCCACCAGGAGTGGTGGCCACTCCTTGGACCAAAGTGCCAGAATCCACAGGTCATTCTTCCCCTTCCAAAGGAAGCGGGTTTAGGATTTGTGGAAACAGGAGCTATCTGGAGGGGAGCAGGCCTGTCTAACCTTCACAGAAGACATGGTGGTGGCCATAACTTGTACGGCTATTGCTGAGGCCAAGGCTAATGGCTGGTGCTGAAACCACTGATGCTGAATCCTCTGTGACACATCCGACCACCAATATCCTGTTGTCACTAGATAGTCCTTGGTGTCCTAGAGCCAACCCAGGGTTTGTTTTGGTGAGTCAAAGGCAGATGGCACAGCAGGGTGTGACAGAACGATGGCATCATAAAGCAGGAAAGCAAACAATGACCCTTGTAAATTGCTGCCAGGATCTTGAGGGAGTGGACGCTGTGCAATTTTGCAACTATCTCCAGGTCCAGCTGGAAGAAAACAGTGGCATGGAAGTTCATGACAATTGGCACATTCACAGCAATTAGCATCTCACCCTGTACTGGGCTTACAGTATGGCACCAGTGGGTGGCAGATTTAAGCGTGGGTGATCTTACTGGAGCATGGACAACATGTAATACTTTTTTTCACTGAGCTCAAATTCAGATTGGAGAAATTGAATAATCTGACCTAATGTGACCTCCTGATGTGAGCCCTACTCTTCTCCCCACTTCCAGCAGCTTGTCCTGACCTGCATCATCCCTGTTCGTCTCCAACTCATGCTCTTGTAGTGCAGTGATAATGTCCCTGCCTCTGACTCAGGAGGCCTGCGTTCAAGACCCCTCCTGCTCAGGAGGTGTGCAATAACATCTCTCACTGGGTCGATTACAAATTATCCACAGTCCCAGGGGAATGCCTGCCAATGCAGCCGTGGTTGGGAGCAAGTGGTTTGTGGCTAAGGCAGCCGAAAATCTTTCAGCTCCTGCCACACAACTCTCTGAAGTCGTTTGTATCTTTAACAAACTATAGAAAGCAGCAAACACGTGTACAAACACGGCAACAGCCGGGAGGAAATCAAACAGAAACTAAACAAAAAATACTTGACGGTCCCTTGAAACACTCTGTTCAAAAGGTTATTTCCTGCTGCTGAACGTATTTTCAGACTGTGATGTTATGGGAGTGTGTCAGATAGCGCAATGGGCTCTAAGCTGGCACGCTGCTCTCAAAACATTGTTGCACATGAGTTGGCAACATGCTTTGTTCTGCATTAACTTAGTGACTGCTAACATCCTCATGAAGACAGCGCACAGTATGATGCTCTATATAAGTATGTGCGTGTCAAAACTACTCTTCTGGAGATTTATATACCAAAAACAAAATGGGTGCACTACCATTCTAAATTCTCACCACCTAAGTCCGATTCTTTTTCTGAGGTATTTGAATTAAGGAGTGCTGATAATTAGTCTCAATGTATTGGGCTTGGGAAGAGATAAAACATCAGTTAGCATTCAGAGATTCATAGAAATCCTACACTGTAGAAAAAGGCTGTTAGGCCCATCAAGTCTGCATTCTGCAGAGCATCCCACCCAAACCCACACACTGACCTAATCCCTGTAGCTCCACATTTAGCATGTCTAATTCACCTAAACTGCACATCTTTGAACTGTGGGAGGAAATTGGAGCATCCAGAGGAAGCCCATGCAGACACAGGGAGAATGTGCAAATGCCGCACAGACAGTCACCCAAGCTGGAAGTGAACCTGGGTCCCTGGTATCTGAGGCAGCGGTGTTAACCACTGTGCAGCCCCAAGTTCTAGATCGTATTGTGTGGATATAGTGTGAGGAGGCCAGCTCTGCAAGCAATGAACCTTCCAGCACTCATGCTTTTGGCTTGTATGTGAACAATAGCCTTTTGGATGAGATAGTGGGGGCCTGCCGCCCTTGCGGAAACACTGAAGCATGATTCAGCCATTTTCAGGAGAGATAACCGGAAAGGGAACCTTACAAAAAGTGACTCCACATTGAGCAATATCATGAAAAGGTGGTTAGTGGCCCTGCAAGAGTGGTTGCAAAAAGATTTTACGAGCAAACTCCGTTATCTCATATTTGATTAACTATATAACACATCTCAGCCTCGAGCACTGAACCATAGCCAAGACATATACTTTAGAACAATGAAATGCAGCTGTCACAAATATCACGGTGTTTTATTGAACTTGCCTATCTTATCGTTCCATTGACTAATCAGTCAATTAGTGGACCCATTAATGAAATGGACTGAAAGAATGACAGCTCGTGCATGGCTTCATGGACAGTTCTTACTTGCTGGCTGTTTGGCTGTCTAGTTTGTCCACTGCTCAGACCCTCCTCCATCCCCTGTTTCCATGTTAATGTGTCATTAGGCGCTCAATCTGCATCCTCACTAGCTTTTACATTTTAACATCATTAGCGCATGCCGAGTACACAAGTACTTGTTTAGCTAACTCTCAAAAGCTGACTACTGCTGTATTTCTGGACTAGTTGGATGGCTGAGAAATTTGAAATAGCTTAATGCAAAGTCACACTAACCTGCCAGTTGCAAAACTTGCTTTCAAATCTGGTGTCAATACTTTGCTTCCATTAAAGTTGATGAAAAAAAAATCAATATTTCCTCAAACAGCTATTAAAAATTACTTAATCAACCTGTCTGCACTTACTGTGACACAGATTCAGGACCGGTGGGACTTGCACACAGACTTGGTAACTCAGAGTTACCACTGCACCGTAAGACTCTAAATAAAAACCGAAAGAACTGCGGATGCTGTAAATCAGGAACAAAAACAAATTTGCTAGAAAAGCTCAGCAGGTCTGGCAGCATCTAAGGAAGAAACAGAGTTGACGTTTCGGGTCCGGTGACCCTTCCTCAGAACTGATGGTGGCTGGGAAAACATCAGTTTATATGCAGAAAATAGGGAGGGGGTGGGGGGTAGGAAATAAATGATAGGATAGAGACTAAAGAGAGAGAAGAGCAGTTGGACAGACAAAGGGTTGATAACGATCAGATTGGGAGGGTGAATAGAGATAACAAGGTGTAGAGCTGGATGAACACAGCAGGCCAAGCAGCATCAGAGGAGGAGGAAGGCTGACGTTTCGGGCCTAGACTCTTCTTCAGAAATGCTGAATAGTTGTGAATGGGGACTATTACTGACTAACAACAGGTGGTGTGTAATGGCAGGCTATGTGCTAACAGGTCCTGGTGTGTAGGGTAGGGGGCTGGGACATGGGAGAGTTTAGGCCCTTAGACTATTAAACTCGATATTCAGTCCGGAGGGCTACAGGGTCCCCAAGCGGAAAATGAGGTGTTGATCTTCCAGCTTGCATTGGACTTCGCTGGAGCACTGCAGCAAACCACAGACAGAGATGTTGGTCAGGGAACAGGGTGGTGCGTTAAAGTGGCAGGTAACAGGTAGTTAGGGATCAGACATATATTCCCCTCCCCTCCCTTGTCCGCTTTCTGCAGGCACTATTCCCTCCGGGACACTCTGCTCCACATTTCCTTCACCCCCAACATCCTCCCACAGCCCTACGGCACCTTCCCCTGCAACTGGTGAAGGTGCCACACCTGCCCATTTACCTCCTCCCTCCCCAGTATCCAAGGGCCCAAATATACCTTCCAGGTGAAGCAACACTTCACTTGCACTTCCCAGAATCTAGTCTCCTGCATTCGCTGCTCACAATGTGGTCTCCTCTACATTGGGGAAATGAAGCCTAGACAAAAAAGGACCCTGAACTACCTGTTGTCTGCTACTTTAACGCACCACCCTGTTCTCTGGCCAACATCTCTGTCTCTGGCTTGCTGCAGTGTGCCAGCGAAGTCCAATGCAAGCTGAACAACACCTCATTTTCCACTTGGGGACCCTACAGTTCTCTGGATTTAATATCGAGTTCAATAATTTTAGGGCCTAAACTCTCCCATGTCCTCGTCGCCTAACCCACACACCAGGTCCTGTTACCACATAGCCTGCCATTAAACTCCTCCTGTTGTTAGTCACTAACAGTCCCCATTCACATCTATTCACCCTCCCAGTCTGATCGTTATCAACTTTTTGTCTGTCCAACTGTTCTTCTCTTTCTTTAGGCTCCATCCTATCGTTTACTCCCTACCTCACCAGCCTCCCTTTCTCTGCCTATAAACTGACATTTTCGCAGCCACCATCACCTCTAAGGAAGGGTCACCGGACCCGAAATGTTAACTCTGTTTTTGCCTTCACAGATGCTGCCAGACCTGCTGAGCTTTTCCAGCAACTTTGTTTTTGTACCACAAGACTCTAAAGCTTACTGGACCTGGCATTTTTAGGTGGTCTTCCATCCAAATACTATCTATGCTACATGCTGCTTAGCTTCTAAGATCAGATATTTGCTGAGGACTGCATGATGTAAAGGTAAGGCAAAGTCATCATTGTCTTACCAAACTATAGTGCTGCTGACCATTTAGAGAGAGCTGACTGGTAATGGTTTAACTTGAAGGTTACCACGCCTCAGGTCAGGGCAAGATTAAGAAGGAGAATCCTTATCGTAACATCAGCCAGTAGCAGGAATTAAACACATGCTGTTGGCTTCATTCTGCATTGATAAACCAGCTGTCCAGTCAACTGAGGTAACAACCAAGAACACCTTTCCTTTCATTCGAACAGTATAGCGCAAACATTGAATGAGGCCACAGGATCAGATACATGCTGTACTATATTCTTTAACACCCCAAGAAGGTTTATTCTATTTAGTATTTGATTAAAATATTTTATTTTAGTAAGTTTTAATATTTTAACTTATTGGTAGAATAGTTTTCTCTGTGCCTGAACTAATGCAGAATTGTAAAAACCAAAAGAACTGCGGATGCTGTAAATCAGGAACAAAAACAAAGTTGCTGTAAAAGCTCAGCAGGTCTGGCAGCATCTGTGGAGGAGAAAACAGAGTTAACGTTTCGCGTCCGGTGACCCTTCCTCCCTAGGAACTCATGTGTGTTCCCAACACTTTTAACAATAAAATTTCTTTTTTATTCATTCATTCATGGGACATGGCATCACTAGCTGGGCTAGATTTATTGCCCATCCCTAGTTGTCCTGGAGAATGTGGTGGCGAGTTGCTTTCTAGAACTGCTACAGTCCGCATGCTCTGGATTGACTCACAATGCAATTTTGACCCAGTGACAGTGAAGGAACGGCGATATATTTCCAAGTCAGGATGGTGAGTGTCTTGGAGGTGAACTCGCATGTGATGGTGTTGCCATGTATGTGCTGCCCCTGTCCTTCTGGATGGAATTGGTCATGGGTTTGGAAGGTGCTGTGCAGCGCATCTTAGATAGTACACACTGCTGCTACTGAGCGTCGGTGGTGGAGAAAGTGGATGCTTGTGGATGTGGTGCCAATCAAGTGGGCTGCTTTCTCCTGAATGGTGTCAAGCTTTTTGAGTGTTGAAGTGGCACACTTCAGGCAAGTGGGAAGTATTCCATCACAGTCCTGACTTGTGTCTTGTTGATGATGGACTGGCTTTGGGGAGTTAGTGAGTGGGGAGGTGAGTTACTCACTGCAGTATTCTTTATTGAATCCCTACAGTGTGGAAGCAGGCCATTCAACCCATCAAGTCCATACGGATCCTCTGAAGAGCATCCCACCTTGACCTAGCCCCCTATCCTGTCCCTGTAACCCTGCATTTCTCATGGCTCACCTACCTAGCCTGTATATCCCTGCATACTGTGGGGCAATTTAGCATGCCCAATCCATCTAATCCGCATATTTTTGGACATTCCCAGCCTCTGATCTACTCTTGTAGCCATTGTGTATATGTGGCGAGTCCAGTTGAGTTTCTGATCAGTGATAACTCCAAGGATTTTGATAGTGGGAGATTCAGTAATAGTAATACCATTGAATGTCATGGGGCAGTGGTTAGATCATCTCTTATTGGAGATGGTCATTGCCTGGCATTTTTGTGGTGAAAATGTTACTTGCCACTTGTCCAGGTCTTGCTGCATTTGAAGATGGTCAGATTCAGCATCTGAGGAGTTGTGAATGGTGCTGAACATTGTGTAATAATTGGTGAGCATCCCCACTTTTGACTTTATGATGGAGGGATAGTCACTGGTGAAGCAGCTGGTTAGGCCTAGGACACTACCCTGAGGAATTCCTAAAGAGATGTCCTGGAGCTGAGATGACTGACCTCCAACAACTACAACCCTCTTTCTATGTGCCAAGTATGACACCAACCAGAAAAGAGTTTGCCCCCGATACCCATTGATTCCAGTTTTGCTAGGGCTCCTTGATGGAACACTCAGTCAAATGTCACCTCACCTGACAAAGGAGCAGTGCTCCCAAAGCTTGTGATTTCAAATAAACCTGTTGGACTATAACCTGGTGTCGTGTGACTTCTGACTCAGTTGAATATAGCCTTGATTACAAGGGCTGTTACTCTCACTTCACCTGACTTCCTTTAAGTAACTTAAGGGGAAAAAAAAGTTAAAAGTTAAAAATGTGATCATTTCTGGTCCCTAACGTTGAGTTTCAATTCATTCGAGTGAGCCTACAGCATCGTGACTATGGCTTGAACTCTTCTTTGCACTTTACATTATTTGTTGATTTTTTACAACATAGTACTTACTTGGGTTTCCACAAAAGCCATAAATCACTAGTTGTGAACTCTTATTATCCCCTCAAGAGCAGATTTTTGTCTCATGTATCAAAAAATACAGTCGTTTGTGCTACAAAGCATCATCGACTGTACTTCAATCAATGAGGCGTGAGCTGTCCTGAACATTTGATCTGGTATTATGGTAAATTCAAGTCCTTTCTTTCTTATTTACAGGAGCACTTAATAGCATCAACCAACATTTCTCTCATCCAAACTGGAACTAAAGATACCAGCAAACTAATGTTATTATATCTTGGGGGTTGTCATATGATTTGTTTCATTCTGAAAACTGCAATGTAATAACCATTATTAACCACTTGACATTGGACATGATGTTCTCCCAGTTGTTTAAAGTTGAATGGATTGATTTAAAGTACATTTGACTCAATCTGTGTACATCTTAATGCGATAAAATGATGTGCCTGACAGCAATCATTATTTCTACTTTGTAAATGGATTGTAATGATGTCATGTTCTCAAATGTTCTCAAAAATCTTTAATGTGCAGGTGTGAACTGCTCACTGACTTGCACGCTCTTGTGCACAAGTCAACATGATGTAAATCAGGAAATCAAATGGCCAGTCACTATTAACACAGGAGCGCATTTTATCGATAGGTAGTTCAATTTGAATAGGCATTGCAGACTTGAATGTGTGAATACTGGAGAATAAAAAAAAACATACTTTGACTGAAATAGTACAAAGAACACTTTTAGAACATAGAACATAGAACAATACAGCGCAGAACAGGCCCTTCGGCCCTCGATGTTGCGCCGACCTGTGAACTAATCTAAGCCCACCCCCTACACTATCCCATCATCATCCATATGCTTATCGAAGGACTGTTTAAATGCCCCGAATGTGCCCCTTTTGTAATGCTTACGTGATGTGGACTGCATTTATTGCCAATCTCTAATTACTGTCAAGGAGGTGATGACGAGCAGCTTTGTGGAATTGGTACAGTTGATGGGGTGTAGCTATACCCATATTGCTGCGAGGAATGGAGTCCCAGAGCTTTGACCCCTTCATTAACAAACAAGTTCATCATCAGTTTAGGATGTAAGTCGAAGTGTATCATTAGTACCCAATATAGGGACTATTTCAACTTTAAATAAATTATGACTTATGATATCATTCTTAATTAGCAGCTCCTAATGCAAGCCTGCTTCGCTGTGAATCTGAACTAGGCAGCATTTCTACCTGGACCTTTGATATAATGATGCAACATTACCCATCAATGACTGATCGAGGATTGTTACGTTGAATAGTTGGGCCCCCAAAATCAGTAACTTGCCCATTGTTTTCCAGCCCTCCAGGGTTGTCTGGAAGTGGTTGAAGTTAAGGGAAAACTAGATGAGTGCATGAGGGAGAAAGTATTGGTATAATATTCTGATGGGATTATCATCTGTTAGATTTCATATCACATGTCAAGTTCCTTGTGACTATTGTCACTCGTTATACTCTTCTGATTGGGCATCCAATTTAAATAAGGTATTATGCATATTTCCAAAAATATTCTACAATTTATTTTATAAAAGGAACAGCATTGAAACTCTGCAACCTACTCTGGTGGTGAGAAAGAAATGGAACCAGAGAAAGATGTGACTTCTCAGGCCCTCCAATAAGAATTACAGCTTTATTACAAGTTCATCTCATGTGTTTGTGAACGCCTTCTGTTGATGGACTTTCAGCTTTCAGAATGCATTGTCCGTCAGTTCTCTTGTGACATTGGAAGCTGATCAGCTGCAGCAAACGAATCCGGTAAGGATATAGTAAGATGGTGTAATTTCAATAAGATACAAGTATGGGAATAGTTTGTGCACACTATGTATTAATATTTATGATTTAGACCTCAGTCACTCAGAATTAGGCCCATCCACCTGTTTTAAATAAAATGTGATTAAAGATAATTCAATTTGAGAAATTTCTCATTAATAGAGAAACACGTATCAGGGGAATGAATTTGGCTTAACTTGAGTGCACATATGAAATCATTGTGTTTTCTTCTACTTTTATGCACACGTTTCTTTGGTCCCACTATTGGCTATCATTCCTTCTATCATTCAGGTCCTAAAACACTTCACTTCTCTATCCCTTACTCTACCATTAAACAGCATTATTAAAGCCTGCTTCATTGATCAAGCTTTTAGACACCCCTTCTAATGTCTCCTTTAGCTCAGTTACAAGGTCCCTCTGATTACTCTTGGATGGTGTACTTTTAGATTTCGAATTAGAATTAGCTTTATTGTCACATATACTCAAACGCATCGAGTGAAAAGTGTACAAGTCGCCACTTATGGCGCCATCTTTGGTGCAAGGTCCCTAGGTACAGCTTCTTCAGTTACAGTTCTTCGAAAAATAGAGAAGTAAGATGTCCAGCATTGTAGATTTTAGGAATGAATGATAAAATCGAGAAAAAAAATTGTTCAGTACAATGGTCTTCCAACCCAGTCCATGTTGGGACCTAGTGTCCTTTCTACACCGGACCTTGACTCTAGACTGCACCAAGCTTCACCTCAGGGTTCACGAGGCCAGGAGATCGCGGTGGAAATATCACGAGGCCAGAAATCCACACTGGGCCGAGAGACCACCACAATGGGCCCCTGGGAGATCGCCATGCCAGACCGAGAGACCGCCACAATGGGCCTCTGGGAGATCGCCATGCGGGGCCGAGAGACCGCCACGCTGGGCCCCTGGGAGATCGCCACGTCGGACTGAGAGACTGCCACGCTGGGCCCCTGGGAGATCGCCACGTTGGACTGAGAGACTGCCACGCTGGGCCGGCAGGCCTCCATGCCAGGCCGCTATGCCAGACCAAGAGGACACTCCGTCAGGTCAGAGTGGAGGTCGGGAGTTCCAAGGTCGGAGGCCAGGAATTCTGAGGCCGCGAAGTCAGTGGCCGCAAGGGTCAGAGGCTGGGAGTTCCGGAAGTTACTACATTAAATATACAATGACAATGTAAATTATTGCCATTCAGCATCTTCACAGAAATGCACTGATCTATTGTAGACAGTTTCTTGGTTGTTTTTTCACTGGTTTTGTTATCAGTGAATGAGCAGATCCTGAAAAACATGCTTAAGTGAAGTTTAAGTTGATGGTTCTGTACAGAACATTAACCTGTGCTTCTGGATTACTAATTCAGTGTGCCATGCCTCCCCATATTTAAACAACATGACGCAAGAGTCTAGTAGAAGAAAAAAAAATAAAACTTTAAAAATATCGAGGTGCTCAGCATTTAAAGCATGATTTTGTTGTGTAACAATCTAGGGGTAGCAGCCATAGAAACTTATTTAAATAATCATACATTGAGACTCACTTTATGTTTACGTCTTGAAAAAGGGGGAAAAATCAACTTTTCCTGGAGATAAGTGGAAAATCCTCCATCTTAGCTTCAGAAGGTGAGAAAATATTCTGGAAGGTGGTGACCACCATTTTGATCAGAAAAAGACGGGTAAAATAACAGCAAGCAATGCAGAGATACATTATTGTATTTAAAGACTTAAAACTTTTGCAATACAATATTGCTAGTTAACAGACTTTAAAGATTTACCACCAGAACATCAAATGGTATTTCTCAACCACAAAGTTTAAAACTCTGAACGCAGAGTTTAAAAGTCTGAACAACTTTAAGGCAACAAAATTTAAAACAGCACTGATTTAATGTAAGAGTATAAGTTTGAAAACTGCAGATTAGTGTTGAGATGCTATTGATTTAAAACATTTTTAAAGGAATAAGAATAAATAAATACATTAAGAAGAAATTAACAGAAATAGTACTTAATGTCAGTAATGGGCCAATCAAAACTGACGATTGGACATCTTGGAGTAAACAATTATTAAGATACGGAATTGCTTCAAAATTAAGCACTATGTCTGCAGTTGAACAAGTTGAAACATATTGACTGATGACATTATAAAATTGTTATGATTTCACCTGATGGTGTTACTGAATAAGTTGGATCTCAGAATGGAATCTAACTTTATAGAGCGTTATGTTTCCTTTAGTTTAGTTAATTTGGTGGTCATTCACACAAACATGATCACACTAGGCTGCAGAGTTTCTCAAACAACAAAATAGTAGCTTATTACACAAAAGAAGAAATAAAAAGCAAACTACCTAAACATACAATACCATCGGAAATATCTATAAACACACAGCAAAACAAAGTTTCAAAGTGTTTCCCAATACTATTTGTTGGAGAGATTCAAATCCAGAGAAATTACCACCACATTATCAAATGCTACTTGTACTTATACTGATTCTCCTCAGTTTCTGTTCTGTAAGCTTTGTCTTCTTACACAAACATTCATAAAATTAAGTGCTTAAACTCTTTCAGCTTTTAATCACCTGCAGATATGTAACCAAACACTCTGGCTTGGAAGTTTTGAAAACTAAACTTTCTCACTGAAGTAAATGTGTTTTCTCTCACCTGCTTCAAAAAAGCTCCTTTCTAGGCAAGAAACCGTATTTGCTTTTGACCCCAGTCATGACTCCTCTGAACTGTCCATAAGTTTTCAATTTCTGTTTGTTTTCTCAGCTGAAATGAATCCTTGATTATTACGGGCCAAAGACAAACTAAGGGCCTTCAATGTTTACTTTACTGGTCACAACCATACAGCATAAACATCTTGTTTCATTAACACACCAGGATTTAACACCTGCCCCCATACCTCCTCACTCACCCCAATCCCAGGCCCCAAGAAGACTTTCCACATCAGGCAGATATTCACCTGCACATCTGCCAATGTGGTATACTGCATCCGCTGTACCCGTTGTGGCTTCCTCTACATCGGGGAAACCAAGCGGAGGCTTGGGGACCGCTTTGCAGAACACCTGCGCTCAGTTCGCAACAAACAACTGCACCTCCCAGTCGCGAACCATTTCAACTCCCCCTCCCATTCCTCAGATGACATGTCCATCCTTGGCCTCCTACAATGCCACAGTGATGCCACCCGAAGGCTGCAGGAACAGCAAATCATATTCAGCCTGGGAACCCTGCAGCCCAATGGCACCAATGTGGATTTCACAAGCTTCAAAATCTCCCCTCCCGCAACCGCATCCCAAAACCAGCCCAGCTCATCTCCACCTCCCTAACCTGTTTTTCCTCTCACCCCAAGCCACACCCCCATCTCCTATCTACTAACATCATCCTGCCCCCTTGACCTGTCCGTCCTCCCTGGACTGACCTATCTCCTCCCTGCCCCCCTACCTACACTCACCTTTACTGGCTCCATCCCCGCCTCTTCGACTTGTCTGCCTCCTCTCCACCTATCCTCTCCTCTATCCATCTTCTATCCGCCTCCCCCTCTCTCCCTATTTATTTCAGAACCCTCTTCCCCTCCCCCATTTCTGAAGAAGGGTTTAGGCCCGAAATGTCAAGTTTTCCTGCTCCTATGATGCTGCTTGACCTGCTGTGTTCATCCAGCCCCATGCTTGTTGTCTCGGATTTCACAGTCACCTGTTCTCTGACACATTCTGGTTTTGGTCGCTGTTCCAGAAGGACTGTCTGACCTAGATTTTTAAAAAAGAACCTACATGAAAGCAGCCAACACCCATATGCCACTATTTTGAAATCTGAATTCTCAAACTGATATTAATACACGTATAAATCTCATTTCTTTCATCATAAATTCTGAAAGTATTAAAGGAGGCGCAGATATGTTTTTACAATTTTTAAAAGCCTTTGATAATTACTGAGAAATAATCTGAGAAAAAAACCGAATCCTGAACAAGGAAGATTTAACAGAAGAGTTCAGCTGCTAGAATCTGTAGATAATTTACTTAATGACTCATCCAGATTTGTAGGAAACAGTGATTCTGGAGCTTTGAGATCAGAGTTCATAAGAGAGAGAATTGTTGCTGGATTTATGGATGAGTGTTTCAGATTTCTTATAACCTAAGAACTTAACTTTGGAAAAAATTTTTCAAATCACGCTGGAAGCAGACACCAGAAAGGCTCACAGACAGATACTGAGAGGATCCTACCTCAGGAAAGCAACAAAGCCTTTTCAAACCATAAGGTATGGACACTTGAAACAGGCACGTGACAAATCAACACAGAGAGTACTGCAAATAGCAAATCCTGAGAATCAGGTCAGTGTCATGGAACAACAAAGCTTCATGGGAAATGTCTAACGTAGACAAAAGAATGCTCTCTTTGTAAAACTATTGGTCACTTTCAGAATATATATGGAAGTAAGATACAAATCCAGATTCACAAATTTGGAAGTGGCTCGCCACACAAAAAGATTAGCATAGTGGAATATCTCTGATTAGAAGAGATACCTTATGTAGAAGACTTACCTCCAATAAAGAAAGCATGCCTCAGGGAGAGTAGGCGTTCAAAATAATTCACTGATTCAACCAAGTGAAAATTTATTGATGTCAATGGGAACCTTGTGAATTTCAAGCCTGTTACAGGAATGAAAACTGTAGTGATTGTAACAAGGTCAGCCAGGTGGATGTCATAGAGTATGAGTTCCCTGATTGGGGCTGTTAATCTGGTCCAATCAGGGACCCCTGGTTGACAGATAAGGAGTGTCAGACGTCCTGTTCACTCTGAGAACTGGCTCTGACAGAGCTGCATCAGTCTCAAGGACTCTCCACATCTAAATAAAGGGTGACTTGGTGACAGGATACTGGCCTATGTGGAGCTAATTCAGTGGCAACAAGAGGAAAGCACGCTCCTGAAGAAATTCACTCGCAACAGTTGTCTTTGAGTTCGGCAAAACATTTCTGGCTTCATGCCATTATTTGGGAAGCTTGACTCTTTGATCCTGCCGTTGAAAATTGGGTCCAGTATGAGGAATGAATGCATTAATTTTTCTGGGCAAGTGACGTTGGGGCAGATGAAAAGCAACAAGAAATTCTCCTGAAAGCTTGTGGACCTACAGCTTTTTAGTTATTAGGACCGGATACTAAAACCTTTCAAGAGTTGATGGATTTAGTTAAGGAATATTATGACTCCAAGCCTCCTGTAATTCTGAGACACTAATTCGAGGACTAGGGGGATTTGTATCGGGATTTTTGACTAGGTGAAGATGACTGGCAGAGGCATGTGACTTTGCTTTAACCCATAATAAGATGTTGAGAAACAGTTTGGTATGTGGGATTAAAAACGAAACCATGCAAAAGCGTCCAACAGCTGAAGGCCAATTGGACTTTGAACAGGCACTAAAACTGGCTTTTTCATTGCAGCAAGTGGAGCGGATGAGTTACAGGGTATTCTGATGGAAGTGGACACTCTCGCCAATCTGACTGAGCTTGGGGAACAGCACTTGAGTGAAGGCAATTACATAGCCTCTGTTCAGGATATGTCCTGAATGAGGGACTCTAGGTCAGCCCACAGGAAAACCCCAAAACAAGGCCAAGCATTGGCCAAACAGTTAAAATTTTCTTCAGGATCTGGGATGGCAAGTCATTGTAGTTGTCTCTGCCTGCTCCTGCCCCACCGAACTCATCTCCACCTACCTAGACTCCATTTTCACTCCCTTGGTCCAGGAACTCCCTACCTACGTCCGTGACACCACCCACGCCCTCCACCTCCTCCAGAACTTCCAATTCCCCAGTCCCCAACACCTCATTTTTACTATGGACGTCCAGTCCCTATACACCTGTATTCCACATGCTGATGGCCTAAAGGCCCTCTGCTTCTTCCTGTCCCGCAGAACTGACCAATCCCCCTCCACCGACACCCTCATCCGCTTAGCCGAACTCGTCCTCACCCTCAACAACTTCTCTTTCAATTCCTCCCACTTCCTACAGACAAAGGGGGTGGCCATGGGTACCCGCATGGGCCCAAGCTATGCCTGCCTCTTTGTAGGTTACGTGGAACAATCCCTCATCCGTACCTACACTGGCCCTAAACACCACCTCTTCCTCCATTACATTGATGACTGCATCGGCACCGCCTCGTGCTCCCATGAGGAGCTCGAACAGTTCATCCACTTCACCAACACCTTCCACCCCAACCTAAAGTTTACCTGGACCATCTCCAACACTTCTCTCTCCTTCTTGGACCTCTCTGTCTCCATCTCGGGTAACCACCTAGAAACCGATGTCCATTTCAAGCCCACTGACTCCCACAGCTACCTGGAATACACCTCCTCCCACCCACCTTCCTGCAAAAATGCCATCCCCTATTCCCAATTCCTTCGCCTCCGCCGCATCTGCTCCCAGGATGAGACATTCCACTCCCATACATCCCAAACGCCCTCATTCTTCAAGGACCGCAACTTCCTCCCCCCCCACAGTGGTCGAGAATGCCCTCGACCGTGTCTCCCGCATTTCCCGGAACACATCCCTCACGTCCCGTCCCCGCAACAATGACCAAAAAAGAATCCCCTTCGTCCTCACATACCACCCCACCAACCTCCGGATCCAACGCATCATCCTCCGACACTTCTGCCATCTGCAATCAGACCCCACCACCAAAGACATTTTTCCCTCCCCACCCTTATCTGCCTTCCGGAGGGACCACTCCCTCCGCGACTCCCTTGTCCGCACCACACTCCCCTCCAGCCCCACCACACCCGGCACTATTCCCTGCAACCGCAGGAAGTGCTACACCTGCCCCCACACCTCCTCACTCACCCCAATCCCAGGTCCCAAGAAGACTTTCCACATCAGGCAGATGTTCACCTGCACATCTGCCAATGTGGTATACTGCATCTGCTGTACCCATTGTGGCTTCCTCTACATCGGGGAAACCAAGCGGAGGCTTGGGGACCGCTTTGCAGAACACCTGCGCTCAGTTCGCAACAAACAACTGCACCTCCCAATCGCGAACCATTTCAACTCCCCCTCCCATTCCTCAGATGACATGTCCATCCTGGGCCTCCTGCAATGCCACAGTGATGCCACCCGAAGGCTGCAGGAACAACAAATCATATTCAGCCTGGGAACCCTGCAGCCCAATGGCATCAATGTGGATTTCACAAGCTTCAAAATCTCCCCTCCCGCAACCGCATCCCAAAACCAGCCCAGCTCATCTCCACCTCCCTAACCTGTTTTTCCTCTCACTTCAAGCCACACCCCCATCTCCTATCTACTAACCTCATCCCGCCCCCTTGACCTGTCCGTCCTCCCTGGACTGACCTATTTCCTCCCTACCCCCCTACCTACACTCACCTTTACTGGCTCCATCCCCGCCTCTTCGACTTGTCTGCCTCCTCTCCACCTATCCTCTCCTCTATCCATCCTCTATCCGCCTCCCCCTCCCTCCCTATTTATTTCAGAACCCTCTTCCCCTCCCCCATTTCTGATGAAGGGTCTAGGCCCGAAACGTCAAGTTTTCCTGCTCTTATGATGCTGCTTGACCTGCTGTGTTCATCCAGCCCCATGCTTGTTATCTCGGATTCTCCAGCATCTGCAGTACCTTTTATCTCTGATATCATTGTAGTTGCTGTTGGTATACGGAATTGAGACAGCAAAGAAGAGTCTCATTGGATGTAAATTGGGTAAGCTAACTCATAGACTGGTATCCATGAGAGTGGGCACCCTGGAAAGTCCACCTCCATCTGGTTTGAAACAGTTATATTTCTTAGCAACATCTAAATCAGAACCAATCAAAATAAACGTTTGGCTAAACGGTCACCTGATTCTAATTCAATACTGGTGCAGCCAGTTCAGAGATCGTAGAACCAGTCTTTAACAAAATTCTCTCTGGACTCCAACCCTTAGGTTTGCATAAGACCTCATCGAGACTGAGAACCTATATTGTGGAACATTTACAGATAAAGGGCACAACTTCAGTTCCAGTCATATGAGAACCAGCTGGTTCAGTTACCAATGATTATAGTAAAAGGCTGGGGCCAAAGTTTGATGGGGCAAAATTGGTTGAGAAAGATTCACTGAGATTGGCTCAATATTTTTTGATTAGAAAATGGCTGCCTAAGTGAAGTCCTAATTAAATACCCAGAGGTTTTTCAGGAAGGTCTAAGGACTATCAAAGGAGCCAAGGCCACCTTGCACGTTGACCAGAAAACAATTCCATGATTCTGCAAGGCCTGGTCAGTGTAGAATGGCAGGGGGGCTGTCCTACACAAAGCTGGACATAAGCCATGTGTATTTGTAACTGCAGTTAGATGAGGATTCTCGGACGTATGTTACAATTAATACCCATAAGGGTTAGTACCAATATAACTCACCGCCATTTGGGGTATTGTTAGCCTGTGTAATTTTTCAGCAGACAATGGGGAACATTTTACAAGATCTACCCTGGGTCGTAATTTATCTAGATGACATGCTAATAACAGGGGAAAGCCAATAAGGTGCACTTAGAGAACTTGGGCATAGTCCTCAGATGTTTCTCCCAAGCGTGAGTATACCTTAGAAGGGACAAATTTGTGTTTCAGGTACCCCAAATGACCTACTTGGGCTACAGAGTTGACAAGACTAGGTTACAACCATTGGAAGATAAAGTGAGGGCGATCAAAGGTGTCCGGGCTCCCACTTTACACGCCGCCTGTGTCAGAGGCAGAGTTGGAGGAACCTGACCCAATGCTAAACATCCCAGGAGAAGCTATTAAAAGAAAACCAGCCTATGTCCTCAGACTCAGAGGGGGAGGGATGTAGTGTTGTAACAAGGTCAGTCAGGTGGACCTCATAGAGTATGAGTTCCCTGATTGGGGCTGTTAACCTGGTCCAATCAGGGACCCCTGGCTGACAGATAAGAACAAGTGTGTCAGACATCCTGCTCACTCTGAGAGCTGGCTCTGAAGGAGCTGGATCAGTCTCAAGGACTGTCCTTGATTTGTTTTAAAAGAGTAGGAAGGACAATTGGTGACAGCAAACTATCCCAACCAGCAGCTGCCAGTAGCTGCTACCCAGAGCCCAATACAACAATAAGGTTCTGCAAATAGCTTGAGAGAATGATAAAATGTGTCCATAGAATCCATAAAATCACTATCATCTACAACAGTAAAGAGGACCCAGGAACTCGGAAATAGAGCAAGAACTGCAGATGCTGGAGTCAGAGTCGATACAGTGTGGAGCTGGAGGAACACAGCAGGTGAGGCAGCATCAGAGGAGCAGGAGAGTCAGTGTTTCGGGTCTGGAGCCTTCTTCAGGACTCACTGAGGTCTTTCTGGAGGAAGCAGGACAACTTCTTCAAGGTAGGCACCCTTGGAAGAGGCTTCACAGTAGGGTTTTAAGTCACTTGGAGACAGCAGTAACTGCAGATGCTGGAGTCAGAGTCAATACAGTGTGGAGCTGGAGGAACATAGCAGGTCAGACAGCATCAGAGGAGCAGGAAAGTTGGTGTTTCAGGTTGGGACCCTTTATTAGGACTAGTGAAGTGTCCTGACCTGAAACATTGACTCTCCTGCTCCTCTGATGCTGCCTGACCTGCTATGATCCTCCAGCTTCACGCTGTAAGGACCCAGGTATTTCCTACTTTGTTAGAATCATAGAATTGTTACAGTGCTGAAGAAAACTATTGACCCTATTGTGTCTGCACAGGCTCTCCAATGGGCATTATGACCATTTTGCTGCTGTTTCCCCATGAACCTGAACAGTTTCCATTTAAATAATAATCCAATGCCCTGTTAGATCCTCAATTTAATCTGCCTCCACCATATTTTGAGGCAGTGCATTCCATACCTCAACTACTGGCTGCATGACAAAAAGCTTTTCTCATATGCAGACTACCTAGTATCAGTGTCTGTTCATTCTTGATCATTTCGTTAATGGGAACAGTTTTCTTTATCTACACATTTCTTAGGCTCCATCAGTGCCTTTTGGGACTTTAATAGAGGTTTTAATTGTGAGATGACTAATACTTTATACAAACACATTGCCTACTAATTGACATTTCAATAAAAAAAGGACCAATAACGCTGCGCTCATGTTAATATTGTTTATTCCCAGAAGCAATGCAGGAGTGGGGAACAGATACCAAAGGGTAATGGCCATCAACTGGTAAACATCAATTACAAAATATGACTGCATTTTAAAGCTCAATCAACACCTTGTTGCTACTGTCAAATTAAAGTATGCATATGTGCCTGGCGCCTGCCTCTATCTTTTGCAAAGTAAATTCCACTGTTCTCATTTTCCCAATGTGCATACACTAGCTTACTTTAAAATCACCCTGTTTTCTCCACCCTGTTATAAATCCAACTGTTGGTAAGACAGGACAAGTCAGATCCCAGAGTGAAATCGCACTTAAAAACCAAGAGTGTTCTTTTTGTTTACTGTGGAAGTCAGTCATCAACATATTTACACAGAGATAATAAGGACTGCAGATGCTGGAGAATCCGAGATAACAAGGTGTGGAGCTGGATGAACACAGCAGGCCAAGCAGCATC
>JAHRHZ010000082.1:13197463-13217411 GCA_024137785.1 Ginglymostoma cirratum | reverse complement strand
GATCTTTTCTGATGAAGGGTCTAGGCCCGAAACGTCAAGCTTTCCTGCTCCCATGATGCTGCTTGGCCTGCTGTGTTCATCCAGCTCCACACCTTGTTATCCCAACATATTTACACAAGATTGTACTTTTAACTAAATGCACTGTTAAGACTACAAAGCTTCGGGACACACACAAGAAAAACACAACCATGTCACAGTCTTTCTTCCACAGACTTTCTAATCTTCAATTTCCTTGCTGATTCCATGTGATCATTTCCCCAAATGTAAACGGCTCCATGTAGAATATCATTGGTATTGTGGCTCAGTGATTAGCACTGCTGCTTCACAGTGCCAGGGACCCAGATTGTCCCCGTGTGTGCGTGGGTTTCCTCCGGGTGCTCCAGTTTCCTCCCACAGTCCAAAGATGTGCAGGCTAGGTGGATTGGCCATGCTAAATTGCCCATAGTGTTCAGGGATGTGTAGACTAGATGAGGTGGGAGGATGGGTCTGCGTGGGGTGCTGTTTGAGGGTCAGTGTGGACTTGTTGGACCAAAGGACCTGTTTCTGCACTGTAGGGATTCTATGAACCTGGACTGCCACTTCTCAATCTTCCAGGCTTGAAGCTTATCCAATTAAGTCTTAACAGTTTCCAGAACACTAGTTCAGGACTTTTCCATAATGTTTTAAAAATTACTTGCTCATAGGTTGTGAGGATCACTGGCCAGGCCAACATTTATTGCTCATCCCTAACTGCTCTGAAGAAGGTGTTGGCAGCTGTCCTCTTGAACCTCTTAAGTCCTTCAGGTGTACGGACACCCGCACAATTGTTAGAAAGGGAGTTCCGGGATTTTGACTCTACAACAGTGAAGGAATGGCAATATACCTCTAAGTTGGGATAAAAAGTGGCTTGTAGGGAAACTTATAAATGCTGGTGTATCCATGTTGTTGGTGTCCTTTGTGCTTCAGGTGGTAGTGGTCAAGGGTTTGATGGAGGTTAGTTCGGGAAGAGGGCAGGCCATGTCAGCTCCAGTTGAAAACAGTAGGAATGGGATTCCATGTCTGAACAGTCAATAGACAGTAACCAGGAGGACCAGGAAGCATAAAGTCCAGGAAACTGGTGGCCATCCAGAAGAATATGACATCTAATACCAGTAGCATGCTACCGTTTCCTTTCGTATTTTTAAACTTTACTTTCTTAATAAGGTAAACATGAAATGTGTCTAAATGAAAAGTAAATGAGTATTGAGCTCTTTAAGAAAGAAATTCTGTCCATCTTTCAAAAAAGAATGGTTTTTCTAAGATCATCAAATCCAACATGCCATCTTCAACGTAGAAATAAACAGTACGAAGTGGCGAAATGCACACTTAGAGTGAAACAAATGATGCCCCATGTGCTATTTGCTCTAAAGCAAATGCTGGCAATGAGTTCATCTCAGGGTAAAAATGATAGGTTTGGAAATTGGGCTACCTTAAAGGGGCATTTGAGACAAGAAGTACACATGGGAACCATTATTAGTTTACAAAATCAAACAAAAGGTGTATTTTTACAAATGCTTCCCAGAACACCAGGAGATTGTGAGCTAAGGATGGAGCATGCAGAGCACAAAAAGAACATTCCCAGTCTGGTGAGTTCTGAGGAAAGGTTGCTGGACCTGAAATGTTAACTCTTGATTTCTCTCCACAGATGCTGCCAGACCTGCTCAGCTTTTCCAGCAACTTCTGTTTTTGTTTCTGGTGAAAAGTTCTCATCGATTATGTCATACTTGCAGTACAGATGAATGTGTTGATGATTTCTGTTCAAGAGATTCATGATCATGGGGTGAAGTACATAATGATTACTGACAGCTGGCACAGCCAGAATTACATTAGAATTCATGGAGTGTGTTAGCTTCATCACACACACAAAATTGCTGGATAAATTGTGCAAATCACATTTTCATACATCGTTAGTGGATGAAAGTGCAAACACTTTGTGTTGACTTTGTACATCAAGTTTCTACCAGAATCTGAACTTGTTTACAGGGCTATCTGCTGGAATTTTAATCCTGACTGATTGTGACAGTTCATTCAGTGATCAAGCAGTTTCATGCTGACAGAAGATGGTGACATTTACATCAGGTGGAGATTCTGCTATTCTGAGAAAGAAAAATGTAGAGCCAGCAGTGTTACAGTGTGAAATCAAATGTTTAACGGAACAGCATTGTGTTTCTAACAAAAAAAATCTAGGAATAGATGATGCTTGGGAGCAAGCCTCAATAATGCAAAATACTGAAGTTATTCTAGGAACAGTGTATACAATATTCAGCAGATCACCCGTGGAAAAGGACAATTTGAAGAATTTGCCAAAGTCACAGAGTGTGATGTGAAACCTCAATACAGCACTACGCAGAGCAAATGAATGAATGAAACGATCCAATAAACAAATGTTGCCTGACAATTCTCACAAAGCCACAATATCACATTGCATTGTCAGCACTGAGCGATGTTCTGGCTGAACTGAAATCACACTGGAATCCTCTGTTGGAGGAGCTGTCTGACAACAAAAGAAGCTTTGCAATTTGCAAAGGCCAAGGTTAAGAAATTTAAGACTCAGCACCTAGGTGAATGGGATTTTTTGGAGTGGATGAAGTTCCGACGATTCTAATTGCTTTACAGAGTGATGTTGACACTGCTGTAATCACATCACGACTTTTGTGTGAGTACCTGGAAAGCAGATCTCCAGATGAGGAATTATGAGAGTGGCATGCATTCAATCAGTATATATATATTTGGAAAAGACAGTGTTTTGCGACAGATATTAAAATATTCCACTCCTGTACCAAATGATGATGAGCGTGTGGCCACAAAAATGTGTGAGTTCTACTCAGATTTCAAATTTTTGGTTGTGGGAAAAGTCAAGACTGTTTCCATTCAGGCTCCGAGTGATTTGGTGGAATATTGGCCTACAAGATGACCAGTTTCAAGCAATGAGAGATAATAGGTACTGCAGATGCTGGAGAATCCGAGATAACAAGGTGTGGACCCCGAAGGGTCTAGGCCCGAAACGTCAAGCTTTCCTGCTCCTATGATGCTGCTCGGCCTGCTGTGTTCATCCAGCTCCACACCTTGTTATCTCAGTTTCAAGCAATGTCCATTCTTCTGAACATTTGCACAACATTTCAGAATAAAGTGCTGACTGAGTATGGATTTAACCTCATCAACCCGATTAAATCTAAACCTAGAAAGAGTTTAGAGACTGATCACTTGGACAACTTGATGTAAATTAAGTCTTACATTTCATCTGGTCAAAATATCAACCTGGATGCAGTATACAGTCATTGCACAGCAAACAAAGACAGGCACGAGAAGCTGCCAACAAAAGATAGGACAAAGTCAAAAACTTACATGAGACCAGGTTACAGTCCAACAGGTTTACTTGAAATCACAAGCTTTCGAAGCGCAGCCCCTTCGTCAGGTGCAGTGCTCCAAGAGCTTGTGATTTCAGATTAACCTGTTGGACTATAACCTGGTGTCGTGTGATTTTTGACTGTGTCTGCCCCAGTACAAACAACAACAAAAGAGTGGAGGGATTGCTAGCATGATCTTTCACTCGTGTATAATATGTGGTGTATGTAGCATCACTGTGAAACAGCTCTCAGACCTCTGAGACAAGGAACCAGATTTGCTTATTTTAGCAGGTAAAATGCCTGCAAACTGTAAAATAATATAAATACACATACTTAATGATTAATTAACACGGTGAAAAATTTGCCATTTGACTTCTGCTCCATCCAGATTACTCGGCGTTTCATACAGGCACCCAAAAAAATAGACAGAATATCAGTTGCCCTAGATAAGAAATATTTGAAGCAGTCTTAATGCAAATATCAGAAAGGAAAGTTTAACCCTTTTAACTATAACAAGGACCTTATGGAGACCGACCCTCAATGAAGGGGTAACCCTGTCTCCACACTAAAGCCCTTTGCTCAGTTAGCACAAGTGGAATAGGTTTCCACTTTAACAAAGTTATATGCTATTTTCTTTGGTTGGTAACTCTCCAAGACCCATTAACAAGATGCTACAGCTCAATTACTGCTTACCATGTGTTCCTTAAACTCATGGCTTCAACAACTTGTAGGAGGGCCTCTTCTCTGACATTTCAACAACATTCTGTTTGTGGTGTTTCCCTCTTAATGATTGCTCAGCTACCCAGGGCATTTCTCTACCCAGGCTGTAAAGAAACTGCTAATGCCTCTTCTGTCCTCTTCTCTCTGAATGACCACGACACTGCCTGACTTCTTCTGGGTCGTACTGACTTTCTACATAACTGGGCTCCTACTGTTATGCAATAGCAGTTTTATTTTAACCTCTCTGCGGCTCTTTCTTTCCTAACTATTAACCCCAAGCATTTAAGGACCTCATTTAAATGCAAGTGTACACATTTTGTGCCAACCACAAAACAAGTCTAAACTGAAACTACAAACAGTTCTGAAGAAAGGTCACTGGATGTTAAATCAGATTTGTCTCCGCAGATGCTGTCAGATCAGCTGAGATTTTCCAGCAATTTCTGTTTTTGCTTCTAAAAACAGTCTCCCCTGCATAACGCACAAATGATGGTATAATTTCTTCTTCAAGTAATACATTATTTTTCCACTTTCGAACCCAAGCTCCCATAAAACAATAATGGTTAATGACTGTTGTCGCATTCTGAAGAATCTTTACAAATCTCACTGAAATCACCAATAACCCAGTGACAGAATCACAGACAGGTTCTAAATATATGAATGAACACAGCTCAGCAAAGTGCATGCGCGTTTTAAGTATCATTTTGAGTAAAACAATGCTTTAGTGCCTGTCGAAACATGCAGTACATGCAGAAAAGTTCAATTTATACAATAACAAACAATGTGTTTGCAAGCAGTTTTTCACTTACTGTAATTAATACAAAGTATCTTTCTAACAAATATCAGCGTCTCCAATCTGTCTAATTGTACATTGATCGATTATATTGTAATGCCAATTTCTTAAAATTCCTCCAAATGTATCACAATTATTTTATATTAAATATTGCACCATTCTTCATATTCAACCATCATTTCTGCAGGTATGCACAACAAGATTGATCATCTGCTGTCACCTCTATACCTTTGAACATCACAGGGATGTGAATAGAATCTGGCCCGATGATAAATCATTTCATTATAATTTTTTCATATTCTTTATGTGTGTGAGAATGTGCTATTTCAAAATTCATACATTTCAACGATGTTCAGTAATTTAATAAAATAAATCAATGAAACTCATGTTTAAATTTCACTCAAGGAAGACATGCTTACTGACAGGCATAGTTTGTGAAGCAGAGACTCTTCTTAGGATTGAGTTGCAGGTCACTAGCCAATCCACAAAGGAAACCTGGGCTCAGCTACTCACTGTTCAGTAAGAGGCATATTTCACTTTCTTGATGGATAAAGGGGCGACTTTATTTAAATGTCTTTTAAAAACTATAAATGCTGTAATATGAACAAATATGCATTACCTAATTGAGTCATTTGCGAAATATAGTTGCTTTCACCTTTTTTCAATGTCCAATTGACACATAATTTGAAAATATCAACAAAAATGTCCTTCCACAGCTTTTGGAAAATGGCTCAATAGAGACTTTGCAAATTGCTGATATTGACTCCCACTGCAATCTGGTCTCATAGTTGGTGGGAGCTCAAGTTAACTCAACTTCCCTGGTGTTTGCTTCCAGCTGAGATAGGTTTCTGAACCTTGATACAAAAACAATGAGCTCGGATTGATATGGAGAGTGAAGTTAGAACGGCCAAACTTTTTACTGGAGATAAATTTAGAAACCAAAGAGACACAGCTTTAAATCAGGAAAAGTAGAAAGAAAAGTAAAATCATTATCAGAAAATAAATAAAAATAAAATAAGATTACATCAGTCAAGATATTCAAAGATAAATAAATATATAAAAGTAAAAGTGGTGCAATGCTGTAACTTTATCTTTCCTCTCAAAGAAACACAACTTGACCAGAGGAATCTTAAAGTAAACTTCTTTAAAATATTAAAAATGGCTACGTTGTCATAAAATCATACAGCACTGAAACTAACCCTGCGGTCCTACTCGTCTGCACCGACCAGACATCCCAATCTGAACATTGTCCCATTTGCCAGTATTCGGCCCATATCCCTCTAAACCCTTCCTGTGCGTATACCCATCCAGATGCCTTTTAAATGTAATTGTAACCACCTCCACCACTTCATCTGGCAGCTCCTTCCATTCACGCATCACCCTCTGTGTAAAAACTTTATTCCTCAGGTCCTTTTTAAATCTTTCCCCTTTCACCTTAAACCAATGCCCCTTGGTTTTGGACTCCCCAACCCTAAGAAAAAGGCCTTGGCTATTCACCCTATCCATGACCCTCTTGATTTTGTAAACTTCTATAAGGTCCCCCCTCAGCCTCTGATGCTCCAGGGAAAAAAGCCCCAGCCTATTCAGCCTCTCCCTATAGCTCAAACCCTCCAGTCCTGGCAACATCTTTGTTATTCTTTAATGCACCCTCTCAAATTTGACAACATCTTTCCTATAGAAGGGTGACCAGAATTGTACACGGTATTCTAAAAGTGGCCTAAACACAATGTCCTATACAGCTGCAACATGGCATCACAACTCCTACATTCAATGCTTTCACCAATGAAGGCAAGCATATCAAACCCTTTCTTCATCATCCTGTCAATCTGCAACTCCACTTTCAAGGAACTACGCACATGCACCCCTAGGTCTCTTTGCTCAGGACCCTATACCATTAGCTGCATAAGTCCTGCCCAGGTTTACCTTACCAAAATGCAACTGCTCATTTATCTAAATTAAACTCCATCTGCCAGTGCTTGGCCCTACGGCCCCATCCGATCAAAGTCCCATTGTACTCTGAGATAATCTTCTTCACTGTCCACCACACCACTGATTTTGGTGTCATCTACAAACCGACTAATCATGCCTTCTATATTCACATACAAACCATTTATATAAATGGCAAAAAGCAGTGGACCCCAACATCGATCCTTGTGGCACACCCCTGATCAAGGCCACCAGTCCAAAAGTCAACCATCTAGCACCACCGCCTGTCGCCTACCTTCAAGCCAATTTTGTATTCAAATGGCTAGCTCCCCCAGATCCTTACTAACTACTTTGAAACAGACCGAACACTTGTCGAACACTTTGCTGAAGCCCATATAGACAATGCCTATTGCTCTGCCTTTATCAGTTTTCTTTGTCACCTCTTCAAAAAATTCTATCAAGTTAGTGACACGTGATTCACCAGGAGAAAGCCACAACAGACAAAAGGAGAAAAGAAATATATCAGTTGTCCCATGTCACCAATCATAGTAAAGAATGACAGTTTTTCTGGCAGTCTGATCATTACTTGTTCCCCAAACTAAAAACAGATTAAAGTGTCTTTCATTTCATTGCTGTTCATGGGATCTTTCAGCATGCAAATTTTCTGTATTACATTTTCTGCCAACATGAATACATGTTTCATGAAACATGAATACATCTCAAAACTAACTGATTGGCTCTAAAGAACTCAAAAACGTCCGAGAACGGACAGGCAACAAGAAATTCAAGATGATATTTCAGCCTTTAATTCAGTGGAAGTCAGCGCATGCTGAAATGGGAAGTAGGGGCTAGGTAAGGCAACATATGAATGTTAGCTCTTCATTGTTTTTCTTTCTACACTGTGCATTTAAATTCACGCAGCGTCTATCAAAATGATGAGCAATAGGAGGTTACCGCAGTATGACTGACAGCTGGTGATAAGGTAAGTTCAGGAACTGTGTACAACTGGCAATTCCAAAGTGAATTTTCAAAGAGAAATCATGCCTAACTTTGATTCTCCCGCCACAGATGCTACCAGACCTACTGAGCTTCCCCAGCACTTTTTGATTTTATGAACATACAAACAAGGAACAAGAGTGGGCCATTTTTAATCCCAGATCGCCAGCAACTGTAGTATTTCGCTTTTGCTTTTGTACAATTCATCATTTCGCTTTACAACCTCACTTTTGTCATTTGTTCATTACCCACCTGGAAGAACCTGTTGAAATTGACCACAATTGTACTTCCTAGACTGATTTCAACGTGCCGGCTGATATTTCTGTCCCTTTTACTCGCTGTGTTTGGCTCACCAGCAGCATTCAAGTCCAGAAAAGATAACCATACAGCCCATTAAATCTGTGTCAGCTCTCTCAAAGATCTTGGTCAGACTCCTCGGCAACGCCTTTTCTATTTTCCTGCAAATCTTCCTTCATCAGGTATTTGTCCGATTCACCTTTCTGGACAACCATTGAATCGAAATCCATCCCACAATCAGATAATGAACTCTTGTTCAGAGCTTCACCTCATGGAAAGAATTCTTTCCTCATGAATGCTCTGGGTCTTTTACCAATCACCTGAAAATGTTGAATACCCAACATTCAGTGTTTGGAAACATTTTTCCTTGATTTACTCCATTGCTGAAAGGATAACCTTTTGAAACTAGATTTTTATTTTGCATAATTAGAGTGGAGAGGAAATCCCACAATAGAAGGGCAGTGGTGAGCATTGATGCCTCACAGCGCCAGGGACTTGGGTTCGATACCAGCCTTGGGTGACTGTCTGTCTGGAGTTTGCACATTCTCCCGTGTCTGCATGAGTTTCCTCCAGTTGCTGCGGTTTCCTTCCACAGTCCAAAGATGTGCAGGTTAGGTGGATTGGCCATGCTAAATTGCCCTGTAGAATGCAGGGTGGGTGGGATACTCTTTGGCAGGTCAGTGCTGACTCGATGGGCCAAATGACCTCTATCTGCACTGTAGGGATTCTATTCTATGATTCTAAGGTATTGCACAGCCCGATGTGGATTATAGTTGTATTTAGGGCAGCTGTCCATACCAATGCAACTGATGTTTAAAATTTAATTTTCCATTTGACAACAAAATGTGCAGATTCCAGTTTGCTCTCTGTTTTGTTGGATTGAACTTGATGTTATTTATTTTACAGCTCACCTATAGTCTCAGTAGCAGGAAATAATCATTACCTCCCACACAGAGATAGTATCTGAGTAAACTATAACAGCAAAAATATGTCAGGACAATAAACAGAAATAGTTTCCAACTAATAACTTATTACTTGCGCTGCTAAACTTATTTTTGCATCATTCATCCTTACACATTACATTCAAATCCTTAGTTTCAAATACTATTATTCTCTGGCTATTTAATTTCCTAAGGTGCACAAACATTGTTTTTCACACTCATCCTGTCTCTGATGAAGAACAATTCCAATCTTTTTTTTAAATGATTTTATGTTCCTGACCTTTTCAACAGACCTCTTGTTATGTTTCTGACCTTCATTCATCATCCTGTCATTCCGGCATTGAGTTTAGGCCTGTTCTTGTCGGTAATACATCTTTGAAATTTTAACAATACGGAGAAGCCTATCAAAAAAAAATTCACAATTGTAAGGCACTTTGCTATATCTCAGAATGTCTCAAACAACGTAGCAGCAAAGCTTTCCAAGTGCAGTCAATGTTGCTGATGTCTATTTTACACAGAACAAGATCCCATAAATTTAATATTGACAGGATAATATGAGTGGTAGAGTCAGAGTCATACAGTATGGAAACAAACCATTCTGTCCAGCCAGTCCATGCTGACCATTGTCCCAAACTAAACAAGTTCACCTGCCTATAACCCTCCAAACCTTTCTTATTCTGTTATTTATCCAAATATCTTTTAAACATAATAACTGTACCCGCATCCACCAATTCCTCTGGAAGTTCATTCCAAACACAAACCATTATCTGTGTAAAAACGTTGCCTCTCATGTTCTTTTTAAATCTTTCTCCTCTCACCTTAAAAATATGCCTCTGAGATAGCAAGAACTGCAGATGCTGGAGTCAGAATCAATACAGTGTGGAGATGGAGGAACACAACAGGTCAGGCAGCATCAGAGGAGCAGGAAAGTCCATGTTTCACGTTTACCCTAGTCCTGATGAAGGGTGTAAACCCAAAATGTTGACTTTCCTGCTCCTCTGATGCTGCCTGACCTGCTGTTTCCCTTCAGCTCCACGCTGTATTGATTAAAAATATATCCCATTGTCTTAAAATCCCCCACCCTCGGGAAAAAGCACCAGCCATTCACTTTTCCAATGTCCCTCATGATTTTGAAAAACTTTATAAGGTCACCCATCAGTCTCCGGCACACTGGTGAAAGAAGACCCAGCCTGTCCAGCCTCTCCTTATAACTCAAACTCTCCATTCCCAGCAACATCCTGGTAAATATTTTCTGAACCCTGGTCTTCTTCTTCTTCCAAGGTGGAGCACAGTACCTTTTTATATCTTCATGACAGGGCAGAGAGTGTTTTGGCTTTAATACCTCATCTGAAAAAAAGGCACTTCTGGCAGTCCAACATTCCCCCAGCAACGCACTGGTGACGTGCTCAAGTCTTGGGAGTTATTGATTAGTCTGTCAAATCAATCATTGGCCAAAACTGGGTTCCATGGGAAAACAGGTTTGTAGCGTCCCTCTGGTTGATCAGGCTGTCATAGACTCCCTGGAGAAATGACGCATTCTGGATGAGGGTGATGGACCAGCAGGTCAACAGCTTGAGGAGCGAAGAAAAGGAGAACATTGGCAAGGAAGAAAACAAAATCAAACAAATAAACTGGAACCCAATCTTTGAAGCAGGAAGTGGCAGTAAACTGATGCACAACAAAAAGATGCTGAGGGGAAAGTCACAATATGATAAATATTGGGTTTTACTGTTGCCTCAAGACAATATTATCAATTTCTAATTGTACGCTCAAAAATGACTCAAAATAACTCCGCAAATACTTCTGCAATAGTTCCCACAGCTCATTTTAAAATGACCATAGTAATTGGTAGAAAATTGTAATCTTAATAAAATACCCTGGACTCATAGCAAGAATTCACAATAATGTACTCAAGGAGATAAAATTGCACAGTGCTTGGAACACTTATTGGGCTTGTCAGCAAAATCTTTTGTTTATTCATTCATAGGATGTAGGTGTTGCTGGCCAGGCAGCATTTATTGCCCATTCCTAATTGCCCAGAGGACAGTTAAGAGTTAATCACATGGCTGTGTGGTCTGGAATCACATGTAGGCCAGACCAGGAAAGGATAGCAGTTTCATTCCCTGAAGAACATTAGTGAACCAGATGGATTTTCCCCCAACAATTGCCTCATGATCACTGTCAGACCTTTGACTCCAGATTTTTATTGAATTCAAATTCCGCCCATGTTGGGATTTGAACTCAGGTGCTCAGAATATTGTCTGTCTCTCTCTAGATTAATAGTTTAGTGATGACACCACTAGGCCGTTGCCTCCCATCATAAAGCCGAATGAACGATTAGATCCTGGTAAATTCTGATGAAAGTATTATGTCAAATACATTTAACTCAGTTGAGGGCACTAATAGAACACTTCTAGCTTTCCACAATGTTCTGATTTTTTTTAAAATCACACTTTGGTATGTAGTGGCCATGTACAACACAATGCGTCTCTGCAAGAGCAGGACATTAAGTACAACAACTATCTTCCACTCACCCTTCATTCAAAGCTTTGATTTTCATTCAAATTGGCTCAAGTTTCTGTTACTTGCAGGCAAAATGCACCAGGCCATATGTGCACATTGGGTTTTGCGATAAGCCTTTCCTCTGTGTTCGCAGAATCTGTCTATGTGAGATAACAAGGTGCAGAGCTGGATGAACACAGCAGGCCAGGCAGCATCAGAGGAGCAGGAAGGCTGATGTTTCAGGCCTAGACCCTACCCTGTAGAAGTTACCCTAGGATGCCTACCCTGAAGAAGTTACCCTCCTCCCTCCGGAAAAACGTCAGTGGATAGGATGCCTGCTCCGTCTATGTCCCTGTTTAGAGACGGTAGAATATTCAGTTGTGAATGGTACAATTGCAACACTTTCATTTACAATCATTTCAACTCTGTGGTGACAAACAACTAGGACTTCAGTGCCTGAGAGGAATTTTCTGATTTCACAGACCCTGCGAGAAGCTGAACAGTCTGGGGCTATTTTCCCTGGAGCGTTGGAGCCTGAGGGTGACCTTATAGAGGTTTGTAAAATCATGAGGGGCATGGGCAGGATGAATTGTCATGGACTTTTCCCCAGGGTAGGGGAGTCCAAAACTAGAGGGGCATGGGTTTAAGGTGAGAGGTGAAAAGATTTAAAAGGGACCTAATGGGCAACTTTTTCACACAGACTGCGTTGTGTTTATAGAACGAGCTGCCAGAGGAGGTGGTGGAGGCTGGCACCATTACAACATTTAAATCTGGATGGGTACATGAATAGGGAAGGGTTTAGAGGGACATGGCCAAATGCTGGCAAATGGGACTACATTAATTTAGGATATCTGCTCGGCATGGACAAGTTGGACCAAAGGGTTTGTTTCTGTGTTGCATATCTCTATGACTCATTCTTCATTTGGACATAGTATTTTAGAGATAACCAACACGTCACCACAAAATATGCATTTTATTTCTTTAAATCATCAGAAATGATAAATGGTTATTTAATAGCACAGAACTTGATTATTGCTGAAAAAACACATATTTTGTTGAAACTTTTCATCCTGTAGTCACCAGGATATTTCCAAGAATGCCATTGTAAAGGAGGACATTTTCTACTCTATGAGTAAAGAGTTTTGATTGGTTGTAAGTGAGCTCCAATTGGTGCAGGCTTTGCCATAGTGAGTGCACCAGATAGATGATGACTGACAGTTAATTGGCAAGCTTTGTTCATATTTAAACCAGCACAGTTGACTTGGATTGGTCAAGGCATTACCCTGAGGAATGAACTAAAGAATGATGCTACCTATTTTAAGAAATTGAAACAAGTACTGTGTTGTGTGTTCTTGCGTTTGTGTTCTTTCTGTTTGCAAAGATCAAGGCCCTGTATGTTAATCTGTGCAGTTTCTAATAAAGGTAAAGAATCCCTGCAGCGCAGAAAGAGGCCATTCAGCTCATCGAATCTGCACCAACCCTCCAAACAGCATGCCACCCACACCAATTTCCATACCCTCTCATGCTGCATTTACCAGGTTAATCCACCTAGGCTGCACACTACAGCAAGTAGCGTGGCCAATGCACCTAGGTTGCCGATCGTTGGGCTGTGGGAGGAAACCAGAGCACCCGGGGAAACCCACACAGACCATGGGGAAAATGTGCAAACTCTACACAGACAGTCACCCAAGGCTGAGAACTGAACCCAGGTCTCTGGCGCTGTGAGGTCAGTGCTAACCACTGAGCCACCGTGCTGCTCATAGTTGCCACAGGAAAAGTCACCATAGTCTTACCAGACCTTAGGGCTGCTCTCTCATTAGACAGAAATGACTGCTGGTGGTTTAACTCTATGTTCAGCACGCCTCAGGCAAGGGGAGGCATTGAGGAGGAGAATGCTCCATGCTAACGTCAGCCACTGTGACAAGTGAACCCACGCTGTTAGCATTACTCTGCATCAACTGACCCTAACTATACATGTAACTGAGTCACAGCTTCGAGTCAACCGCTTGGGTCCTGGCTCGTCTTCCAATGTCGCCACCCAAGATGGAGGACATCAGGAGGAGGCCCCAAGGCTACACGACTAAAAAAAAGTGACCTAGCTGGAAAGACAACGATGGAGCTGTGTGGATGCGGCCGAACCCACCATGAGCCATGAGCAGCTGATTCCCATGATTAGGAGCTGAACGCTGCCATCTTGGAAAAGTATCTAATTAGCTGTAAAAATGCTTAGGGATTTTCCAAAGTACACAAAAACAGAAATTGCTGTAGAAACTCAGTCATCCTGGCAGCATCTGTGGAGAGAAAACAGAGTTAACATTTTGAGTCCAGTGATGCTTCAGAACAGCAATTAAAATGTTAACTCTGTTTTCTCTTCACAGATGCTGCCAGAGCAGCCAAGTTTCTTCAGTAATTTCTGTTTTTATGTGTTTCAGATTACCAGCATCGACTGTACTTTGTTTTATTTTAGAGGTTTTCCAACGGCATTATTTTATGAAAATCAAAAATACATTTTTGTCTGATTTTGTCCTTTCCTGGATCCAAGGGTTCTATGAAAATGATTGGCAATGTATAAAGTTCAAAGATTACAAGTGTTATCCCTGCATCAACAATATAAATATGGTTGTATATTAGTCAAAAAACCTCTGGAACAATGTATTGCTATGATGTGGGATCAGAACCTTGGAGTATTTACAAACATTTTTTACTTTCAATTCTTAAATGTCTCTTTGTTTTTAAAAGAAAGGACAATGGCAGGAAAAAAAACTGTGTACATAAATTCAGTGATTGTCTGGTAAAGACCTGCGTGAATCCCAAGGAAAGTTGTTCCTGTGAAGTGACAGGAAAACATCAATCACAGAGAGGCCTAACAAGAAGTGATGCTGAGGGAACCAGTTATCCCCTCTCAGCTGTCTGAAGAAGGGTCCCATTCCGAAAAGTCAACTTTCTTGCTCCTCTGATGCTGCCTGGCCTGCTGTGTTCCTCCCGCTCCACACTGTGTTATCTCTGACTCCAGCATTGGCAGTTCTTACTATCTCTCAGACTCTGTTGCTTTACTCTCCAGGAATATACAAAAGAAAGGGTTTAAAAACTGACTGTGTCGCTAGTCTGTGTGTGTTGTTGGCTGGACATTCAAGTGTGGGGTTCAGAGTGCTATGAGGGCCACCGCTTTAAGAATACACATTCTTAAACTCCCCTGCAGTGCAGGTAAAACAAACCAAAATATTGTCTCTCACTCTGAATGGTGGAATTCAGTCACTGTCGAAAGAACTCAGAGCAACAGATTTTCCACCAACCTGAGAAACCAAGAATCTCAAAATTAACAGCTCAACTGCTAGTGTCATCACTACTGTTGCCAACTAATCATGACTGCACCATCATTTTATCTGTTCTACATGAACAATTCAGAAAGTGATCCATATTTTCTCTTACTTTGCACTTTTTGGAGGCACATCTTATTTCTAATCTTTGTGTATATGTGTTGCATTATTTCTTATTCCATTTCATAACTAATTAATTTGCTCTTTCTGTTCATTCAAGGAAGTCTAGTTAAATGAGCTCCTTTTAAAACATATGTTCATTCACATTTGGGGGAAGGTATTCGAAAAGGAAGGGTTCCTTTTAAAATTAACTTCGTTGTGACTAACCGAGGTGAATAACCAAGGGCAGCCAGTTCATTCCACCTCATTCGGGAGCTGGACGATTTCAGAATCCAGTGTAGAATCTTAAAAAAAATGAGGGAATCTCATCAGGAACTTGGCTGTAAATGTATTTACAATAGCCTTTGATGTTACAATAGCTAAACTTACAATGTGGGGACACCTGCTGGACAATAAGGATAATTGCAATTGTTAGAAAAGTCCATTAAAATGTTCTTGTTTGGAGAGACAGTGAACTATCCATTAATTATTTTTATTAAATTAGGATTAAGATTAATGTTAGGATTAGGGATAGATCACAAATCATGTGAACAACAGGTCCCCTACAATACAATCACCAGCCCTAAATGAACAATTTACATTAATGCCATAAATTCTAAATTTTGGAAAAGTTAACCTTAACAGAAATGAGATCGTGCCCGACAACAGCAAACTGGTCAGAACTAGTTTCTGATAAAACCTCAGTTGAACAGTAGGAATATTTTGAAAAAAGAATTTAGTCCAATAGCCTACATCCAAGTGTCCAGGTCACACAAAGACCAGTGATATAACAGATGGTGTAACCTGAAGCGTAACATTCAAGCTGAGATGGGGTGAATAGCTGAACTGTGGCTGATGTATTTTAGTGCTGGTAAGTGTCTTTTCATACACTTTAGACAAAACAATATAAATCTAAATACTTTATTGGTGGTAAAATGCTCTGACCAATGGAGGTTAAAAGAGATTTACGGGTCCGTGTACACAAATAATTAAAATGATCAGAAAGGCTAATGGAATGCTAGCCTTTATAAATTGAGGTCTGGAATATAAATGTGAGAAAGTTTTTTTTCTACAGCTATTCAAAGCACTGGACCATTATGTGCAATCCTGGCCACCACATCTCAGAACAGATATATTGGCAGTGCTAGGACTGCAGTAAAGACAAGATCTCCAAAGATTAGATCATGAGAAGTTACAGAAACAAGGTCAGCATACCCTGGAATTTGGAAGTTTAAGAGGCATTTTGATAGAGCATGTTAGAATTTTGGGCAGAACTGAAAGGGTAATTGTTTAGAATTGGCACAGAGCTAGTCTTTCAAAGCGTTTTTTTTTCATTTCTGGAAACTGCCACTGGGTGGCGAGAGATGCTAACTGAATGGTGTTTAACATTGTTTCAGAGATAGTAGGAACTGCAGATGCTGGAGAATCTGAGATAACAAGGTGTAGAGCTGGATGAACACAGCAGGCCAAGCAGCATCAGAGCAGGAAGGCTGACGTTTCGGGCCTAGGGTCTCTACAACTTGTTATCTCGGTGTTTAACATAGTTGTCTGTTGAAGTCTCTGCTGATGGATTCTGCTAGAAATGCATACACAGAAATGATCTGGGAAGACAGAAGATCCCTCACGCTCCCCGTCATAAATGAGTGGCCACTTGGTTGTACTTCCATCGGGAACATAATGTGACAATACTAAGGCGTCAAGATGTGTATTTTGTCCTCTTTGAATCCCTACAGTGTGGAAACAGGCCATTCGGCCCAACAATCCACACGGACCCTTCGAAGGCCACCAACCTCCCCACCTTATCCCTGTAACCCTGCATTTCCCATGGCTAATCCACCTAACCTAGACATCTCTGGACACTATGGGCAATTTAGCATGGCCAATCCATCTCACCTGCTTATCTTTGAACTGTGGGTGGAAACCCACACAGACACAGGGAGAATGTCTGTGTGGAGTTTGCACAGTCACCCAAGGGTGGAATTAAATCTGGGTCCCTGGCGCTGTGTGGTAGAAGTGCTAACCACTGAGCCACCATGCACTTTGTATTTTTGAAGAGAGGTTTTAAGACAGAGACGACGAGCTGTCTATTTGAATTCAGTTTGTGAGGCCTTGGGTTCTTTTTTAAATTGGAACAATAGAAGCATCCTGAATGGATGGGCTCACGCTCCCACAGAACCAGTACGTTTAGTTTTAGTTTTTCAGCAGCAGTTGCTGCTGGGGTCTTGGAGCTGGGTTTGGGAAGCTGCAGTACACCTCTCCTGCTACTGTCTCTATCTCAGAGGTTTCTCTTGATGTTTATTTTCCCTCCTGGTCTGGAGAATTGCATGTGAAACAATCCATTTTACTGAATTTGCCTTTGCCAAGTGTGTGTATATGGGATATTACTATATTGGAACAGTTACTGTTCAGTAGTGTGATAATCTATTATTGTGTGAAGTTTTCTCATGAAGTTAAGTTACACCGATCTCTGAGTCAGCAAGAACTGCAGATGCTGGAGTCAGAGATAACGCAATGTGGAGCTGGAGGAGCACAGCAGGCTGAGCACCAGAGGAGCAGGAAAGCTGAAGTTTCAGGTCGGGACCCATGTCAACTTTGCTGCTCCTCTGATGCTGCCTGGCCTGCTGTGTTCCTCCAGCTCCACATTGTGTTATCTCTTATTCGATCTCTTCTTCCTTTTGTTGTATTTTAACTACAGTGTATGAATAAAGTGTGTTTTGCTTCAACTGGTAGTTTGTCCAATCAAATTGCATTTGGAATGCCTGGCACATGCCTTTAAAGTAGGAAAAAGTTAGGGTCTAGACTATCTTCTTAATATAATTTTAGGGGGCTTGGTTTGGTCCATACAAATTGGGGGCTTTCCCGGGATCAAAATCTCTAATTCCAGGTTGGGTTTAGGATTATTGGACTCAAAGGCAGTGAGTTGTGAGTTTTGGTGCTTTCCTTTTATCTTGGGTGTTGCATTCGGTTGGTTTAAACAGGGTGCACCTTTCAGTCACCAGGAGTTTGCTGAGGATGGAAGAAGTCACTTTGGAAATTTTACAGAAAGTGAGAAAGGAAAAGCTTTTGACAAACAAGCTAGATTAGGATTTGTCTTTATCTGTGAGGAAAGGGGAAGTAACTGTGGCACTTGTGCAGAATTTACAATTGCCAGGAATGCCATCGGAATCATTGGGAATGGCTAAAATTTGACTGCAAATAAAGCAGCTTGAATGTGAAAAGAAAATGAAGCCGTTTTAATTACGATTAAAAGCAGAGGAAGAAGAAAAGGAAAGGATGGCCCTGGCAGAAGAAAGAGAGAAAGAGAGAGTTTTTGAATTCAGGGGTTGGAACTGAAAACTCAAAGTCGACTTAAAATGGCAGAGGTCAAGATGAAAGGTCACCATTGTGATGAGGACTGTGATGAAGAGCAAACCCATTGTAGCCAAGGGCCCAGTGGGGATCTGTTTAAATATGTCCAAGCTTTGCCAATGTTCGACGAAAGCCTTCTTCATTTCATTTAAGAGACTAGCTAAACAAATGAAATGGCCAGTGACCCATGTGTATATCGTCGATCCAAATAAAGTCGGTACATAGAGCTAGTGAGATATTTGCATCACTAGCAGAGGAGGTATCTGGGAATATAACGAGGTGAAAAAACGGGACAAAATACACCTCTTAAATCCATAATATAACCATGGTAGTGCTTAATCAGTTTTCTTCTTTTGCTTTCCCTGATCTATCACAATGAGCTGACACTTCTTCCCTGATATTCCTCAGTGTCCATCACTCCAAAACCACAGAGCACTTGGCACCACACATGAAGTAACAAAAACAGCACTGTGAATCTTCCAAAGTAAATACAAATAACTTGCATTTCTGCAGCAGCTCTTGAGTCTGCAGACTGTCCCAAAGCACTAAACCTAATGAAGCATATTTGAAGTGTAATTTAGGAAATATGGTAGCTAGCTTGCACACAGCAAACTCCATAAACAGCCCTGTGGTGGTAGTTAATTCTGTGTTTTCGTGAACGTTGAGGGATATAGCTCAAGATAACACTCACACCCCTTCACAAAATACTACCAAGGGATCACAACATTGTTGTCGAGGACGTTTGAGAGTAACATCCTTTTAACTAATACTCTCCTCAATTTTTGCCCATCCCTGCAGTGTCATGTTTGCAAGAGATTGCTTTCAGCAGAGCTGAATGGTTTCTATTATTCACACCTAGCATTAAGACCTATTCTGTGTCTGTACCTCTCCTGCACTAGAATTAACACTCTCTTTGTCTTTTGCTCTGGGCACCTTCACCATCTGTTTCACTCACTCCTCTGCCTGCCCCCGCCCACCTCCTATTGTCAACAGCATGATAACCATTATTTTCCATCCCTGTCAGTTCCAAGGAAGAGTCATGTTGGACTCGAAATGTTAACTCTATTTCCCTCTCCTAAGTTACTGCCAGACCTGCTGATTTCCTCAGCGCTTTCTCTTTTCATTATCTTTAGTATTGGCATTGAAATACCAGAAGCTGTACTTTGTCACTGGAAGGATTCCAGTGACATCAAGATGTAGAGCTGGATGAACACAGCAGGCTGAACACAGCAGGCTGAGCAGCAGGCTTCAGAAAGACCCTCCTTCATTTTTCTGAAGAAGGGTCTAGGCCCGAAACGTCAGCTCCTCTAATGCTGCTTGGCCTGCTGTGTTTTTCCAGCCCTACACCTTGTTATCTCAGATTCTCCAGCATCTGCAGTTCCTGCTATCTCTTCCAGTGACATCAATTGTTAAATAAAACTGGTTTGGCAACTTCTATACACAAGATCACAGACAGGATATGATATGGTTGAGAGATAAAAGGTACTGCAGATGCTGGAGAATCCGAGATAACAAGCATGGGGCTGGATGAACACAGCAGGTTAAGCAGCATCATTGGAGCAGGAAAACTTGACGTTTCGGGCCTAAACCCTTCATCAGAAATGGGGGAGGGGAAGAGGGTTCTGAAATAAATAGGGAGAGAGGGGG
>JAHRHZ010000082.1:13135917-13197063 GCA_024137785.1 Ginglymostoma cirratum | reverse complement strand
TGATCTCTCTTTTGGGAATTCCGTGCTGATCAAGGTAATGGATGTTAATCCTGTGAACTAGCAGATCTCCAGATCTAAAACATTAACAGAGAGTGAGGAGGGGTCGTCCTGGGACCTATCCTGGCAGCACCAGCACAAGCTCATATCATCATCATCATCATCATCACTGGCAGACCCTACAGACGAGGATGACTCTGTTCCACTCTCAGAGTGAGTCGGTATGTGGTTGTACAGTCCCATGTGGCTTCTGCAAGTTCTGTTACACTTGAGGTAGAAGGTGGTTGCGGAAATGGAGGTGGTGGGGGGAGGGGTGTGGTGGGAGCATGCTCCATATGCTATTTTTGCCCAGTTTCCGCTTTTACCCAACAGCAAGTCTTGAGGTACTCGACACCTTCCTGGATGCTCCTCTCCACTTGGATGGTCTTGGGTCAGTGATTCCCAGGAGTCAGCGGGAATGCCACACATTGCCAGTGATGGCCTTCAGGGTATTATTGAAGCAATTCCTCTGTCCACCTGGGGCTTGCCTGCCGTTTCGGAGCTGGGAGTAGAGCTGCTGCTTGGGGAGTCTCGTGTTGGTCATGCGGATGACATGACTAACCTATCTGCTCGTGTATTCCTGTAGCAGGACAAGGTGTTCAAGACAGCCTAGGATCTCCCAACTTGTTGAACCAGTAGTACCCCTGGCATAGGAGCACATGAGCATCGACATGAACACACCGCATGATTACAACTCATCATCCTGGCATCATTCTACCATGGTCCATGTTTTGGATCCCAGCTTTACCAGGATAGAGGGGATGGGAAAAGCTGTCTGAAAGCTTCAACCAGGCACAGCAGCCAAGTCAGGTTCAGTACAAGGAACTTACATTTATGTTGCTATTGTCTCCCCTTTCTCTTCCTTTATTGTTAAAAGAAGAATTTGTCTCGCTGTCATAGTCCTTGAGTTGTTTACAACATTTCATTGCCAGAAGAAATTTCTGATTTTCAATGAGTTAAATATCTGTGCAAGTATTAGGTTGTGACAATTTTAAAACGTTTTCAAAGTTGCAATGTTGGAGCTCAGGTTTCCAATACCTTGTAATGTTTATTATTGCTGATCAAAGGTGAATTTGTGTAAATAATTGTTCAAATTCTAAATGTAGAAAAAGTTTCTAGTACTTAAGCAAATTTGGAAATCCTAAGAACAGTTTAAACTTTTCAATTGCTAATGGGATGATTTCATAACAATTTGGTCTTTAAGATATGAAAGATTCCTGTAAGAAAACACTGTTGAAGTTAAAGAGTTCTGAGGAAGGGTCACCGGACCCGAAACGTTAACTCTGATTTCTCTTCACAGATGCTGCCAGACCTGCTGAGCTTTACCAGCAATTTCTGTTTTTGTTTCTGATTTACAGCATCCACAGTTCTTTAAGATTTTAAAGAGAGCTGGGTCGAGTTGCAACTTCTACAGATCTGGTTGAGCATTGGATAAAGGTGAGCACTAAAAGCACACATGGGTTCCCTTACCTGCTCACAGCAATATCTCCTGGGACACCCTACATCCCTTGTTTCTGGTTCCTATAATTTATCATTTTTAGACCTTCCGTTAGCCTTCTGTTATGTCAAGATTGTACAGGGCACAGAATCTTCAGTACTCTTCCTGGGAGTATGACATTATGATTCTTGTGCAGACTGGTAACATCTTAAGACTTTTATTGTAACAATCAAATTAAAATCAACCACTCCCTCCGTGACTCCCTTGTCCGCTCCACACTCCCCTCCAGCCCCACCACACCCGGCACTTTTCCTTGTAACCGCAGGAAGTGCTACACCTGCCCCCACACCTCCTCCCTCACCCCAATCCCAGGCCCCAAGAAGACTTTCCACATCAGGCAGATGTTCACCTGCCCATCTGCCAATGTGGTATACTGCATCCGCTGTACCCGTTGTGGCTTCCTCTACATCGGGGAAACCAAGCGGAGGCTTGGGGACCGCTTTGCAGAACACCTGCGCTCAGTTTGCAACAAACAACTGCAACTCCCAGTCGCGAACCATTTCAACTCCCCCTCCCATTCCTCAGACGACATGTCCATCCTGGGCCTCCTGCAATGCCACAATGATGCCACCCGAAGGCTGCAGGAACAGCAAATCATATTCAGCCTGGGAACCCTGCAGCCTAATGGTATCAATGTGGATTTCACAAGCTTCAAAATCTCCCTTCCCACTACCGCATCCCAAAACCAGCCCAGCTCGTCCCCGCCTCCCTAACCTGTTCTTCCTCTCACCTATCCCCTCCTCCCACCTCAAGCCCCACCCCCATCTCCTATCTACTAACCTCATCCCGCCCCCTTGACCTGTCCGTCCTCCCTGGACTGACCTATCTCCTCCCTATCCCCCCACCTACACTCACCTTTACTGGCTCCATCCCCGCCTCTTTGACTTGTCTGCCTCCTCTCCACCTATCCTCTCCTCCATCCATCTTCTATCCGCCTCCCCCCTCTCCCTATTCATTTCAGAACCCTCTTCCCCTCCCCCGTTTTCTGATGAAGGGTCTAGGCCCGAAACGTCAAGTTTTCCTGCTCCTGTGATGCTGCTTGGCCTGCTGTGTTTATCCAGCCCCACACCTTGTTGTCTGTGTGGAGTTTGCTTGTTCTCCCTGTGTCTGTGTGGGTTTCCTCCCACAGTCCAAAGATGTGCAGGTTAGTTGGATTAGCCATGGGAATTGCAGGGTTACAGGGTGGGGAGGCTGAGTTGGGCCAAATGGTCTGTTTGCAAACTGTAGGGACTCTATGGAAAAGGCACTATCACTATAACAATTTTTTTTTAATTGTTCGTTGATGGAATGTGGGCATCACAAGCTGGGCCAGCATTTACCATCCATCCCTAGTTGCCCCTGAGAAAGTGCCTTCTTAAACCACTGCAGGTAGATCCTCAATGCCATTAGACAGGAAGTTCAAGGATTTTAACCCAGTGACAAGGGATGAAGGACGATATATTTCCAAGTCAGATTGTGAGTGGTTTGGAGGGTAATTTACAGATGATGGTGGTCCCACGTATTTGCTGCCCTTGTCCTTCTAGATCATATGGGTCAGCAGTTCAGAAAGTGCTGTATGAAGAGTCTTGGTGAATTTCTGCTATGCATCTTGCAGATCGTGCATGCTGCTGCTACTATGCACTGGTGGTGAAAAGACTGAACGCTTGTGAATGTGGTGTTTTTCAGGCAAACTGTTTTGTCCCAGATGGTGTCAAATTTCTCGAACGTTGTTGGAGCTGACTCATTCAGATAAGTGAAGTGCATTTCCTCACAGTCCTGACTTGTCCCTTGTAGATGCAGAACAGATTTTGCGGAGTCAGGAGGTAAGTTACTGACCACAGGATTCCTAGCCTGTAACCTGCTCTTATAGTCAGTAGTATTTATATGACTAGTCAATTTCAGTTTGAATTTCAAAGGACAATGGTTACACTCTCTCTTGTTGAGATGGTCGCTGCATCAATTGTCAGTTGTCAGCCTGGATATTGTCCAGGTCTTGCTGCATTTGGAGCATGGACTGGTTCGGGAACTGAGGAGTTGTGATTGATAATGACCATTGTGTAGTCATCAGTGAATATCCCCTGCTTCTAACCTTAGGATGGGGGGAGGGTTTTTAATGAAGCAGTTGAAGATTGTTGGACCCTGGATACTACCCTGTGGAACTCCTGTAGAGATGTCCTGGAGATAAAATGACTGATCTCCAACAATCACACTATCTTCCTTTGTGCCAGGTATGATTCCGGCCAGGGGAGGCGATGGCCTAGTGGTATTATTGCTGGACTGTTAATCCAGAGACCCAGATAATGTTCTGGGGACCTGGGTTCAAATCCTGCGATGGCAGATGGTGGAATTTGAATTCAATAAATATCTGGAATTAAGGGTCTAATGATGACCATGAATCCATTGTCAGTTGTTGGAAAAACCCATCTGGTTCACTAATATCCTTTAGAGAAGGAAACTGCCATCCTTACCTGGTCTGGCTTACATATGACTCCAGACCCACAGCAATGTGGTTGACTCTGAACTGCCTGCTGGGCGGTTAGGGATGGGCAATAAATGCTGCCTGGTTGGTGATGCCCTCATCCCATGAATGAATAAAGGAGAGGGTTTTTTTCTGGTTCCCATTGACTCCAGTTTAGTTAGAGCCCCTTGATGCCAGACTCAGTCAACTGATGAAGGCAACTGTGATGAAGGTTCTTGGTATTATCAATTGGAACTTTGGCAAGTAAAGTGTAACGTGGTGGAGAGAACCATGCATAGCTTTAAGGTTGGTTTCTACTTCTGTATTGTATGCATTAAGAAGAGAAGGATTTAGTTTCATTTTTTGTGTTTTGTGAGTAGTTTTGGTGCATTTTGAAATGTTTTTATATCCATTTAAATGAGACCTCAAGGTGTATTCTTAAATGGGAAGGGGATAGAGATTGGAACTCCTCAAGGAGAACTATTTCATGGCGAATTTCATAATTGGTTTCCATTTTAATTGCCTCGACCCACTGGTTAAAAACAAGCTGCTTAAGTCTTTCAGTTTCCAAATATGTCCAGTCAAGTGGTCTTTTGAAAATGGCAACTTTTTGATGGTGTGCACTGAACAATTACTGGCATCTATTTTCCTGCCTCGCCTCAGTGGTATTTTCCTCAAGCAAGAGGGAGGAAACATTGTGTGCCTTCCCTGAAAGCTTATTCTGCAATAATAAAGGACCGATGCTGGACTCTCCACTTTAACTGCTGCACTACAGACTTGAAAGCTTTTACTTTTGCCCTCCTTCAGAATTGAATGAGCAAGTCTGAGCCAGGGTTACCTTCATGGGACACAGCAGGGTTCCTGCTCCTCAGATGAAGCTGTCTTTAGTTCAGACTCCTGTTCTTGCCTTTTTCCCTGTAATATTCTCTCATGTCTCCATGTCCATTTCTCTTTTTCCCAATTCTCCTCTCTGGCTCTTTATTTTTATCCCTTTCCTCTCTCTCCCTCCTTCTATTTTTTTCTCCTCTCTTTCTGTCTTCATTGTTCATTTTCTTGCGAATCTAATTTTCGCTGCCCCGATTTTAATCCATCTACCGCAACTTTATCGCCTTCATTGTCCTCAAATTCCACCAGTGAACTGTAGGCCACATCTTGTTAAAATTTCAGGTTTCAGGAAGAATTCTAATCCGGCGTATCGCTAGATGTTTTAACTGTTTGAGGAACAGAACTTTTAAATCCTCAAAAGTCTAATTCTGCTAGGAATGAGCTGGCACCAAATTTCTATATCGTAGCAATGCAAACTGAAGAAAGCCTTTCGCAATTTTCAGTTTAAAAATGAGTTTCAAAGAAACAGCTTACACACTCTCATTCTTTCATCTGTGGGTTCATGTTGTGGTGTGACCCCCAATTTGTCAAGACCAGACTCGATGAGGTTATTATGGTTCCACGTTTGGATACCCGAAATCGTCAAGTGCCCAATTAGGAAGATGAATGGGCTTCCCTCCTATATTCACTCGCCTTCTCTTAGTTGGTTGCAACAAGGTTAATTTACAAAGGATCCCTCCCTTGTGGATGCCTGTCTCCCACACCAATTAAATCTATGTTTTAAAAAGGAATCAATTTAACCAGGCTTTCTATAGTGACAAAAGAATAGTTACTAAATTAGTTACTAAACGCGCAAAAAAAATGCATCACACACAGACGCAGATTAAGAAGAGATACAAGTTATAAAATATACAGATTATTCTCTCTGGGTCACTCATGAAGCATCGATAGTGGAATGTTAACAGTTGAACAGTCAATTTCAGGATTCATGGCTTTGCAGGTTGGTTGAAATTGTTTTATGCTGTTTCTTTTGACATTGGTTCACTGGAAGTACTCAAAACAAGAGAACTCTTCTGTTCCTCTATTTCTGTTAGCTAGCTTGATTCCAGAATTCATAATAATGAGTCCTTTCACCTGCAACGCACAGGTGAATACTGGATGGCTCTTCACTGCTCAGAACCTTCCTCCTTAGGCAGCACTTTCCAACTCCATGACCACTTCCAATTAGAAAGACACAGCAGATACATGGGATCACCTGCAAGTTCCCCTCCAAGCCACTCACCATCCTGACTTGAAAATACATCACCACTCCTTCACAGTCGCTGGGTCAAAATCCTGGAGCTCCCTCCCAACAGCCCTGTGGGTCTACCTGCAGCACACTGACTGGAGCTCACTACCACCTTCTCAAGGACAACTAGGGATGGACAATAGTATTGGCTGAGCCAGTGGTACCCCTTCAGGTGGTAATTCCATTTGAGTATGATAATGAAATCTTACAAGTGGCTCATAACATTCCAATAGCAGGTTACTTATGTAATAGGAAAATGCAGGTTAAAATGCAAAAACATTTTTATTGGCCAAAATTATGCAAAGACGCAGTTAAGTTTTGCCAGATCTGCCATACATGTCAGGAAGTGAGGAAACCTCAACCACCAACTTACCCTGCATCTTCAATCTGATATCAACACTCAAAGAACCATTTAGCAGAGTCTTAATCAATTGTGAAAGACTCCTACCTAAAAGAAGGAATGCAAATCACTATCTTTTGATGATTATTGATGTTTAGGCAAGATTTCCAGAATAGTATCTTTCGGGAAAGTTACCGTAAAAAAAATGTAGCCAAAAGCTAGTTTAATTTTTACAAGATATGGGTTACCCAAAGCAAAACAATCAGATTAAGGTTTTACATTTTACATCACAAATATTTGAGGAAAAATGACTGGTTGGAACCAAAACAATATATGTCCTCAGATTATCACCTACAATTTCGAGAAGAATTGGGAGGACGACATTAAAGTTTAAATACCATGTTTAGGACTCATTGTCAGGCATGTCCTTATGAGTGGGATAAAGAAATTTTCTTGTAACTGTTTGCCATTAGAGATGCCCCTAAGGAGTCCACAGAATTCAGTCCTTTTGAACGGATATTTTTATTTATGGACATGGATTTCTTAAATTAACTTATAAAGGATTTATAAACCAAAGCTCAGAAACTACACTTCTAATCTATTTGTCAAATTTCTGTGATAACAAACTAAAGTGTGTGAGTTCACCAAAAAGCATTTAAAAAGTGCTGAACATGTGGATTCAAAGGTCAATGCTCAGACTTTTGCTGAAGGTAAGGCATTAGGTCTTTTACCGGTCTTCAGCAAACCATTAGAAGTAACTGGACCTTATTAAACTCAAAAAGGACCTCAATGTTACAAATTATGTCGTACATTTTCTGGACAGGAGGAAAAATCAGCAAGTGTGTCATGCTAATATATCAAAGAGATATGATGACATGGAAGATAGGCAGAACAGAAGTACCTTTATAGTGGTGAAAGTTACAGGGAGTGAAATAAAATATCAGAACAATTTAAGAATGAATCAGAAATTGAAAAGTCATAAGTTGGCCCTTCAGTAATCAGATTGGGAAAAGTTAGATGGAATATTACACTATCCCACAGAAAACTATCGACGCAGCTCACAAAAGCTATTACAGACTCAAAAATCAATTGTGTATATAAGCCAAGTAAAACATCTTTGGCTAAATGTAGCTACACTTGGCTATACTATATTTTCCCTTCTACCCCTCTCATCTAGGAGGGAAATATTGTGTCCAGATGTGACTGAGATTGGAACATTGGCTACAGTGAAGGAGTGGGTTAAGAGGTTATCTTCTTGTAAGATTTTGAAGCTTTGTTCTTCCCAGTGCTGCAATGGAAAAATTCTATTTTTATGTTGAAGTTGTTACACAATAAGTTAGTCAAACGTCAAGTTTATAGGTGCGACCCTAGTGGGATGAAGAGATGGGGATAATCCGCTAAAGAAGAGATTATGATTGTTTGTCTTACTCCATGTTCCATCTAAATTCCCCTTGATATCTTTTGAGCTCTTTAAACTAAATTTCACCTCCAATCACTAGCTAGTTCATTAAAATGTAATATTAAAACAAAAAAGCTAGGCCTATAAGGCACAGTATTCCACACATTGTAGTTGCCTTCAAATTTCAGAACCTTAAACAGCGTATCATATTAATTTAACTCATAAGAGTCAAACTATTAAATGCTACAATACAAACATAAGAGCATAATTTTGTTTCATTTAAGGAAAACACTGGCAGGATATAAACATATGCCACCTCTATGGTGGTGAGTTATTATTCAAAAAACATAACATTAAAATACATTTGCTATTATAATAACTACGCCAGAAATACAATGACATGTAAAAACCATTTGGTATTTTCCAAAGGACGTGGGTCTCATTTTAAGACTTTTGCTATATTCCATATGAATCATTTAAACTGCACATTTGCAATTCCCATTTGTTGTTATAATAGGTAGAGGTCATCATTGTGTTGTGTTCTCTGCAGGGCATGTTTGGAGCTAATTGCTTTTAAGGGAACACATTTTGGAAACAAAAGAAATTGCTGCTGCTGCAAATGATGTAAATTGGGCTTCAGGGGAAAGTATCTAATGAGGCAGCTTCATTCATTATCTTCTATTTTTCAAAATCAGGTATAAAGATTATGATTAACTTTGTCATTCTTTGCCTGTCCATTCCTGGTGAATATTGGGAATACTTTAATATCTGTATTTTTAAATTCTAGTGTGTGAGAATTAATTTTCTATTCTTTAATATTGACTCTTACTGTCAGTCACAGCTATCTTATAGGTATAGTCTTATAATCATAGTGATGGTCTTACTGTTCTCAGGACCCTTGGATCATCAGTAGCATTAATGAAGCTGCGGTGTCTGCAAAGTGAAATCTTGTTCTGTCAGAGTGCAAATCAACCAAAATAATTTTTTATCATTATCTATATTCTCATGAGCCATCTGTGTGTTTAAGTATATAATCAATTTAAACAGGAATATCTGATTCACCCTTAAGATTGGAAGACAAATACTGAAAATGTTGACATAACAAACTAATACTAACAGATTGAACTAAACGCAATGGTTACAGGACGGGAAAAAAAACCATTCAGTATATCAAACCCATGCTGGCTCTCTGCTGAAACTACTCAGTTAGTCCTACTATTTGCTCTTTCTCCGTAGCCAGACAAGTATTTTTCTCTTCAGATGTTTATCCAACTTTCTTTTTGAACATTATTATTTAATCAGTTTTCTCCACTTTTTCATGCAGTGCATTCTAGATCCAAACCAGTCACTGCATTTAAAAGTTTTCTTCCTCAAGTTGTTTTTGGTTATTTTGCCAATCACTTTAAAGCTGTATCCTCTGCTTCTTGACCCTTTTAACAATGAAGACAGTTTCTCTTGATCTACTTTGTCCAGGCACTTCTGATTTTTGATACCTCTGTCAAATCCCCTAAGCCTTCTCTCCTTTAAAAGACAACAACCCAACTCTCCAAAAAAAGAGGAAAAATCCAACTCTCCGATTCTCTCCATTCTTGTAAATAAAGTACCTTAGCCTGGAACCATTCTGCCAAAATTTTCTGTACTCTCTCTAACACCTTCACGTTTCCCAAAGTATGGTGTCCAGCAGTGAACATAGTATTGCAGTTGTGACCAAATCAGTGTTTTAAAAGTTCATTATAACTTCCTTGCTCTTGTACTCTATGCCTGTATTGATAAAGCTTAGAAACAGCTAAGTATTTCAAATCAGACTTATCAACCTGTGCCACCAATTTTTCAAGGTTTGTTCATTCATGGTATGTAGCTGTGGTATTTATGGCTTATCCTTAATTGCCCTTGGTAGGTCGGTGTTAAGGCACATGTATTTGAAGCACTGCAGTCTATGAGCTGTATGTACACCCACCAGGCTATTAGGGAAGGAGTTCCAAGGTTTTGACCCAGTGACAGTCAGGGAACACATTTATTTCAAAGTCAGAATTGTGTGTGGCTTGCAGGGGAATTTGTAGGCGATGGTGTTTCATGCAAGTATTCCCTTTGTCTTTCTAGGTCATGGAGGTCACAGGTTTGGAAGGCGTTGTGAAGGAGCTTTGGTCAGTTACTGCAGTGCATCATGCAGATGGTATATTCTGCCATCACTATGTTTTGGCATTGAAGGGAGTGACGGGGTTTTAATCGAGTGGGTTGCTTTCTTCTGGATGCTGTCAAGGCTCTTGAGCATTGTTGGAGCTGCATTCATCCTGGCAAGTGGAGAGTATTCTATCATACTCCTGACGTGTGCCTTATAGGTAGGGGACAGGCTTTGAGGAGTCAGGAGGTGAGTTACTCAATGCAGGATTCCTAGCCTCTGCCCAGCTCTTGTCGCCACAATATTTATATGGCTAGTCCAGATCAATTTCTGCTCAATGGTAACCCTCAGGGTGTTACTATTAATAAAACAAAAAGCAAAATTTTCAGAGCCTGGAAATCTGGAGTAAGATTTACATTTCAGTAAATTTTCTTTTCAAGATTAACTTTATTACCCTCACTTCACAGATTCTGTGAGTACTTAAAGCAGTTATTTCAGTCATAATTGATTATTGCATTATATTTTATGTTTTGTTGGTCTTTCCATGACCACTGAATTCTGAATCCATATACATCATTCAGTAGGTATTGAAGAGTAGCCCTCTCCTGAGAGTCTGTACACGGATGTAGGAAAACAGGCTCCACATTTACGCTTTCCTTCCACTATATTGCTTCCTGTGTGAAGCGGATATTTCTATTGTGATGCTTTTGTTTTGTAATGTCCATTTACAGTTTTTTTCTTAACCAACGTGTGCATTTACGCTGACACAGTGAAGAATATTAGTGCTGTATAAGTAGCATCATAATTCCACTCAATGTCAGCACTGAACACTCTCAAATCAGTTAGGCATGGAGGAAATTTCCTCTTAAGGAAACTGTGACTCACAGAGGCTGAGTACTAATCCTCAAATCCATCCAACACAAACCAATGTCAAGCAGTAAGAACAAGAAAAGTCATCCTACTCAGCTCTGCAATGGAAAGAAAATTGCAGCCTTCAACATCACTATCCATAGGTCTGACCTACAACCTGTACATAAAAGTGCACATTGCCACAACAACTCAGAGTCCTCAAGAGAACTGCAATGCACCACCATCAAAACTCCATTCAGTCTTCCAGAATAATGGACCTCACATCATTAAAGTAGCACCTTCTATTCCTCATTGCAAATTGTTGGATTTATTTTATGAGCCTTTGACTTCACTGAGTGAACAAACCTAATGCTGCATTAAAGGTAGCATTATACTGTGATGCACTCCAGATGCATTCAGAATTCCTCACCCCCAGCTGAGTCAGAAAAATCTGTTATTAGCTTGTGTTGGATTTATATTGGAAAGATGTTGCACCACCTATGCCTATACAGGTCCCAAAAGTATGTCTTTTTTTAAAAAGAAAAATATACAAGAAGAATAAGTTACGTTTCAAGAATAATAATTCTATGTTATGCTTGATAAATAAAGTATAATAAGGGGTATATTCTAATCTTCAAACTCACCATGGCTTGTTCAATAGACCCTCTAAAAACTGTAGCCTCTTCCCTCTGGAAAGGACAGGGTGTAAGTACACCTTCAAATTCCTATCCAGATCACACAGATATTATTACACACTTCTGGAGCAGGTAAGACTTGAACCTGAACTTCCTGACTCAGCGGAAGGGACATGACCGCTGTGCCACAAGCAACATCCTGACTCAGAAATACATTACTGTTCCTTCATTGTCACTGGATCAAAATTCTGGAATTCCACCCCTTACAGTGCTGAGGGAATACCTTCACCTCACAGACTGGAGAGGTTCAAGAAGGAGACACACTAACACCTTGCCCAAGCAATTAGGGACAGGCAATAAATGCCACTGACACCCACATCCTTGTCAATTAGGGAGCTACAATTGGCTTTAGCTCCCCTAGTTTTGGAGAATGGAATGCCAGACCATCAAAGCTCAAGGGGTGGGCTTAACATATTTGCATGGATAGAAGATTGGCTGACTGGCAGAAAACAGATAATGCATAAATGGGTCTTTGAATGTGGCAGACAAACTCATGTTAGATGGGAAATCAAAAAATTATCAGGGATAGACGGAAATGTGGAATTTGAGACACAAACAGATAAGCCATGATCTTATTGAACAGCAGAGCAGGCTCAAGGGGCAGAAATGGTCTACTGCTACTCCAATTTCATATGCTCCAATATGCCTAACTGCTCTCCAGCTAATCCCTATTGTGGTCACATGTATGTGAAAGTCAGACGATACAGGCCCCACGTCAATGCTTCAAATTGATGTTTCATCAGATCTGAAATGTTAATTGTGTTTCTGTCCACACAGGCTGCCTGATCTGCTGAGTAATTATTCATTTTAATTTCAGATTTGCAGCACTTGGCAGGGTCTTGTGTTTGAGCTGATGACAGGAGTAGTTATGCTGCAAAGTTTCTGACATACCCTATAGGCCTACTGGCACTTCGCTGAACAATTGAACAAGGCGTGTTCACTCAGACAGAATCGAAGAACCTAAAGCCCAGCAAGGAATCAAAACCTTCCAGGAAAACTGGAAGGGGGAAACATTGTAAATGAACTCTGAGAATAAACTCTGTGTCAATTTGCCTTTAAACTGAATAAAAAGTTCAGTTCAAACCACTATTGAACTAAGTGCCCCAGATGGTCCTAAATATATTTTTAAAATTCATTCACAGGATGTGAACATCACTGGCATCAGCCATCCCAACTGCCCAAAAACCAGACAGATTTCTAACAAACGAAAGACCTGCGGATTCTGTAAATCAAACACAAAACAAATTGCTGGAAAAGGTCAGCAGGTCTGGCAGCATCAGGTCTGAGGAAGAGTCACCCGACCCGAAAAGCTAACTCTGTTTTCCCTTCAAAGATGTTGCCTGCTGAGCTTTTCAAGCAACTTCTATTTTTGTTTTAGGCTTTGAACAACAATCGACTGCGACCACATAGCCGCCACTGGGCTAGTGTTTTTAAAACTGCATTCAAATATCGCCACCTGCCATGTCAGATTCAAACTCATGCCCCTGGAACATGAACCTGAGGCTCGGGAATTGCTAGTCCAGTAACATTGCTACAATACGAGGGCGGTACGGTGGCTCAGTGGTTAGCACTGCTGCCTCACAGCGCCAGGGACCCGGGTTCGATTCTAGCCTTGGGCGTCTGTCTGTGTGGAGTTTACACGCTCTCCCTATGTCTGCGCGGGTTTGCTCCAGTTTCCTCCCACAGAAAGATGTGCAGGTTGGGTGAATTGGCCATGCTAAATTGCCCGTAGTATTCAGGGAGGTGGAGGTGTAGGTGGGTCTGGGTGGGATGCTCTGAGGTTCGGTGTGGACTTATTGGGGCGAAGGGCCTGTTTCCACAGTGTAGGGGATTCTATGATAGGATACCATTACCTCCCTAATTCTTCAAATTAAAGGGTTTCAAACTCACCTTGTTTAAAGGGAATCTTTGCAGTAGTCAGTAGATTGTCGAAGGGGACCTGGGTCTGAAGGGAGTTCTCGGCTGCCGGGTAATAGCAGTTTATTTAAAGCCGGGGGGTACAGCAGAGCGAGGTACACGTTATGCTGATTCAATACACTGGGTCAGTCGGGAAAGCAAGAGTTAATCCCGCTGTGAGATTTACCTTAACTCTTCAAAATCCTTCCCACATCAACAACAAATCAGATCTCTCTCTCTCTCACACACACACAATAAGCAGTGTAGAGCCAGAGTGTGCATTGGGCAATAATTGAGTACACTGCAATCCAGTGGGTGCACTGAAGCGGGACTTTCAGTCTGTTGCTAGCTCCCAGTCCCCACTCAAGACTCCCCGCTTGTTGTATTTTTTTTGAAAGGAAGGCTCCGGGGCTGCGGTGCGGGTCGGGTCGGGTCGGTGAGACAAGGCGGAGGTAAGAGTTGGGGTGGGGGTACTGGTGGGAACAGGGTTCCCAGCTCAAACCGGGCTCAGCCTGGCTTTGTGTGTGCGCGCAGGAACAGTTTCAACAAATAAGGGAGCTGCAGCAGTGAGGAATTCCCCTCCAGTACTAACTAAACCCCGCGTGTAAATTTACAGATGGGATTAATTTTTGAAAAATCGCAATGTGCTCAAATCAGACACTCAAAAGATGCAGCGGCTTAGTTTTGTTTTAAGAGCGTCTGCCCTTCTGAAAGTAAAGCATGAGTTTGTGCTCACGTTGGGAGTTGTTGAAAGTGTAAGGCGGAGTGTTGCCTTTCGCTGTAGACGGAACACACAGTGACAAGAGAACAATGTTCTCAATGAAACAGGGACAGAGAGAAGTCTCGGCAGTGGCTCAGCACCGACCCTGAAAGCCTCCACTTTACATGTGCATTTCTCCCCGTCTGTTCACACCTTCCTCGAGTTGGTTCCTGCGGGATTGGTCCAACTTTCCCATTCCTGCCGCGTGGGGTATTGAAGGTCTGGTGGTCCCTCCAACATATTCTCAGGGGCAGTGGCTACCTCCAGGGGACTGTAGCCCCCTTTGGTTCGGCAGTTTTCCGCCTCCCCATCTCTGAAATCCACACCAGTCTGACACATCTCCCAGTTTCCTGCACCCCTTCGCTCTGGTCCCTTGGGCAGCCTATGCCTTCAGCTTCCAGCCCACTAAACTTTGCATTTCCTTCTTTAAACCTCTGGCTGTGGTACAGCCCTTCAGCCCATCGAGTCTGCACCAGTCAGAAACAAGCACCCAACTATTCTAATCCCATTTTCCAGAACTTGGCCCATAGCCTTGTTTACTTTGGCATCACAAGTGCATGTTTAAATACTTCTTCAATATTATGAGACTTTCTGTCTCTAACACCCTTACAGCCAGTGAGTTCCAGATACCCAATTCCCCTTAGGTGTAAGGAATTTTTCCTCACATTCCCTCTAAATCTCCTGCCTGTTTACTATGCCCCCAGTCATTGATTCCACAGCCAAGGGGAAAGATTCCTTCCTATGTATCTCACCAGTGTCCCGCATAATTTTATGCATTTCAATCATGTCCCACCTCAGTCTTCCTTTAAGACATTCCTTTACACCTACCTCTCTGACAAAGCCTTTGGTCTATCTACTTTTGTAGTTCGGTGTCAGTTTTCTTTTAATACAATATTCCTGTGCAGTACCTTTGAATATTTATTACGTTTAAAGCCCTCTCTAAACAGACGTTGGTGTCGCCAGTTCAGGAAGGAAATCTTCCTGCTGTTTTTACAATTCTTCAAAACTAGAAAGTATTTGAATGTTTGTCATGCTTTTAATAACCTCAGAACATCCCAGAGTGCATTACAGACAGTGGATTTCTTGTGAAATGTAGTGGTAATTGCTTTGTAGGCAAACACAGCGGCCAATTTGTGAGCAGAAATGTCCAACAAAGAGAGATACGTGCCAAAGTAATAAGTGCTGAGACCACTGGGAGAAGTTCCTACTTCTCTTCAGCAGTACAATGAAAGCTTTTACATCCACCTGAATAGACAGAGAGAGCCTCAGTTTGAAAGATGCAGCATTGCCTCAGTCCTGCACTAAAGTGCACCATGATTTGGTGCTGAAGTCTGTCAATGGAGCTTCAACTCAAATCCTTCCAGCTCTGAAGCAAGAGTAAGACTGATGTGCCAAACCAACACTTAGTTTCTGTGTTTTCTGTGGAATTTAGAAAGTTAGGGAGTGAGCTGATCAAAATTTATTTTTAATTTACTCATTTGTGGGATGTGGGTGTCGCTGGCTCTCCAGCATTTATTGCCCGTCCCTAGTTGCCCTTAAGGTGATGGTGAGTTGCCTTGAACCGCTGCAGTCCATCTGCTGTGGGTTGATCCACAGTGCCGTTAAGTAGGGAATTCCAGGATTATGACCCAGTGATAGTGAAGGACCAACGATATATTTCCAAGTCAGGATGATGAGTGGCTTGGAGGGGAACTTGAAGGTGGTAGTATTCCCATATATCTGCTGCCCTTGTCCTTCTAGATGGAAGTGGTCATGCGTTTGGAAGGTGCTGTTTGAGGATCTTTGATGAATTTCTGCAGTGCGTCTTGTAGATGGTACACACTGTTGCTACTGAGTGTCGATGGTGGAGGGAGTGAATGCTTGTGGATGTAATGCCAGTCAAGTGGGCTCTTTGTCCTGGATGGTGTCAAGCTTCTTGAATATGCAAGATTCTAACAAGGGAAAAAAAACAGGGTAGACAGAAAGAAACACTGGGGTTTCTAGAACTAGGGGACATAGTCTATAAATTAGGGCCAGACCATTTAGAAAAGATGTTAGGGAGCACTTCTACACGGACAGGGTGGTGGATGTTTGGAATCTCATTCACAAATGGCCAGTGATGCTAGATCATTTGTTAGTTTTAACTCTAAAGTAGGAAGTTTTTGTTAAGGAGGCTGTTAGTCATATGGGTCAAGGCAGGCCCCAGATCAGCTACGATCTCATTGATTGTCAGAACAAGCTCAAGAGGCTGAATGGCCTACTCCTATTCCTATGAATAGTGATTCCTCATCTATGAAACTTAAAACAAACTGAGTTACCCCACTATTAGGCAAGCATACCAAAGCTTGACCCCGTTCTTCACTATTTACGTATGCACATCTTTTAATCAATAATTATGACTGAATACAAGTCACCAGTAAGTTCCTGAGTAGTTTTTCTTTCCCTGAATCGTTGTGTATTGAGGCTATTTGTTGTATACCTCCTGTAGATATTGATTTGCACTCGTCTAAGTTTATACTTTGTCTGATATATCATAAGTTTGGGAAAACAAAATTTTTATTAAAGTTGAATTTTTTTTTGCTTGGTCATCTGCAGTTTTACAGACATTTGCTGCTTTTATTCCATCTTCCTTTTCATTGGTCAACAAGCAAAAGTGTTAATGAAGTGTAGAACAAGATGTAGGATGTATCACGTCAGCCCAGTTTGCATAACTAGCTGAAAGCTAGGGAATAAGATGTCTACCAGCATTATTCAATTGTGAGTTATACAATACAACACCTTTTCGGTGTATTTGTACAATATACTGAGGTTAAAATGTTTTTTGTTCTTTCTTTTTACTGTGTCCTTTTTTAATATGGTATATGTGCAATGTCATAGCAAATAGGGGCAGACAAAATAGGGGCTGCTGAGCTGTTAGCAAGTGATTTGATTAGTCGTGACATTAGGATTTGTTTTAATGACTTGCAGAGTGATGGAATAATTCAAACCTCAAACTTGTTGAAAAAGTAATTAAGAACTTCAGACTTAGTGCATTTCACACACGAACTATTGAAGACAAACTGGCAGTTTGCAAATCTGAATTTTTTCAGGAAGGGAATTAGATATAAATATGAAGGGCAAGTATAATCTGGGCTATGGAGTGGTGTAAGTGAATGGAACTGATGGGTGGCTATTCCAAACAGCCAGTACAGGCATGATTGGTGAATGGCCTACTTCTCTGCTGTTACATTGTTCAAGATAGATCTTGACTTTATACCATCATGCTGGTGGTGAGATTTATGTTTCTTCATGCTTTTTATTTCCCTTGACCTTGTTGAGATATATAATGGGCTATCAACTCTTTCAATGTCAAAGTCTGCTCAATGATTTGAAGACTACAACTTAGTTACATTCCGATCTTAGAATTGATTAGACGAAAGAGGCAGCACAAATGTCAGCCTTCAGAGTGCTATAGTTGACGGTTGTAACAGCACTCAGCTGCTGGCTGATCTGGAGATGGTCACTCGGGAAGGGAGTTCACTCGCTAGGAGACTGTAACTACGGTTACAAACAACATTCTCTCCTCTCAAGTGACTGGGAAATCAAGCAAACCTCATGTAAATAACAGACTGGGATAAGCACTGTAAATATACAGACATTTGTTTTTGTTTTCCTTGTCAGAGATTGTAATGACCAAGCTGTAATTTAAAAGGTCCCCGCAGCGGGACGTGGTGAGGGAGATTTTCCTCAGCGCATCTTCTGTGAAATCTGACTGACCTTTTGGTAAAATGTTTTGTACTTTTTTAAAAAAAAGGTTGGTAAATTGCTGCAAGATCAACATCTCCTCTGAGCAATCGGAATTGGAGGAGTGGTTCAGTTGGCTCAAATTTCTGTCGAATGTTAGCTTCATGTTTGACCCATTGGATCTGGTGTAGCCTTGTAGTCATGTGCAGTCAGCAACCCTCAGAACAGGAGGGTGGAAAATGTAACAGGGGAATAAACAAGGGAAAGCCGGGCCAGCAGTTTACTCTTTTGATGACTTAATTATACTCCTGTGCACAAAGCCTTCTGTACAGGGAATTTCTTGTACAAAAGCATTTTCATTCAAAATAAACCTGACATGGTATAAATTCTTCTTTTGAAAATAACAGGAAAACATTCCTGAGTATGCAATAAGTTGTCTTTATCCTGATGTCTGGGTTGAATTTAAATTGTTGTGGTATATTTTATTTTAAAATTGACAAAAATGTTAATTGTCATTGATGTTCTAAACAATGGTACACTTTCTCACAGGCCTCTGATTTAGACCCAATCTAGTAATCTTCCGATGATAAGACTGCAGTGTAATTTGATAACCTGTAACCACCGCTCTTTCCTTCTCTAGGTACGTGACGGAATCCATTTTCAGATCGACCAAGTTGAGTTAAAGATGAGGCTGAGCACACTGCAGCTTCCTTTGTGGATCAGTCTCCTCCCTGGGACCGCAGCCGTTGCTCCAGTGGGCTGTGCTGCTAGTCTCGACTCACTTTACTTCAACCTATGTGATTTATCAGCTGTCTGGGGGATTGTGTTACAAGCTCTAGCCAGTGCAGGCATACTAAGTTGCTTTGTGCTGTCACTGGTCTTATTAGCGAGCATACCCTTTGTCCAAGACAGCAAGAGGAAGAGCACCATTGGAATTCAGCTTTTCTTCATTTTTGGCACATTTGGGCTCTTTTGCCTGGTTTTTGATTTCATTATCAACAAGGACTTCGCAACCTGTGCTTCCAGAAGGTTCTTGTTTGGCGTTCTGTTTGCAATCTGCTTTTCCTGCATGTTGGCACACTCTTTCAGACTGAACTTGCTTGTAAGAAAAAACAATGGTCCTAAAGCCTGGCACATTTTTATCCTGGCACTTTCTCTCACCCTTGTGGAAGTGATAATAAACACTGAATGGTTAATAATCACCATTGTAAGGAATAATGGCACCAGTTCTACATTTCTTGGAGATCCTTGCAATATTGCTAATATGGACTTCGCTATGGCTTTAATTTATGTCATGTTTCTTATCATAGTTACATTTGGTCTTGCTGTGTCCACTCAGTGGGGTCATTTTAAACACTGGAAGAAACATGGCATCTTTATCCTTGTCACAGTTAGTTTCTCCATCGCCATCTGGATTGTGTGGATTGTAATGTATGTTTATGGAAATAAGAAAGTCGGAAATCAAACCTGGAATGATCCAACACTCTCTATTGCACTGGTTGCCAATGCCTGGGTGTTTGTCTTTATGTACATCATCCCTGAGATCTGCCACCTGACAAAAGCTAGTATGGAGCAGCATTATGTCGAAGAGGTATATCCAACAAGAGGAGTGGGCTATGAGACCATCTTAAAAGAGCAGCAAGCTCAACACATGTACATAGAAAACAAGGCGTTCTCAATGGATGAACCCAATGCAGGTTAGATCAATTATGTTCTGAATCATTTGAAGTTTAGAGCTGTAGATACTACTTTTCTTCAGTTGATTGTCCGGACTAGAACTGTCCCTATTAGAAATAGGCACCGAGCAGCTTTATTATGAATTCACCAAACTTCTTTTGGCTTTGGCTGATGGAAGGTTTGATTTTCAGGCTCTCTTTAGTAGTTTCACCACACTCCCAGCAGCATTATTATCAGTCCTCATTGCTGCCTGTTCTCAGTAATTACACTAGCATTTGGCAGATATCACATTTAGCAACGTTGTTATGGTTAATTGAGTTGACAGCCAATTCACGAGGTTGGTTAGCAAGGAGAGTGGAGAAGTCTGATGAACAGTAGCTTTAAAAGTTGGAAGTTGTATTGCAGAAATTTGCCTTATAGTTTCTTTTTTATATAAATTGTAGCTTCTGCTGTGCAATGGATTTGAACATTGCCCAGGGCCAAGATGGCACAGATTGCTTTGTTTATATATTCATGGACTGTGACTGTTGCTGGCTGAGCAAGCATTTACTGCCCATCTCAAACTACCCCTTGATCATAGTGGCTCTGTAGGGCCATTTGATAGGGTAGTTAAGAGACAATCACATTGCTGTGCAATTACCAGGCAGCTCTGTGCGTGACGATCAGCATGCCAATGATTGGGCTCTGCTTCCAAAAGCCACTGTATGGATGGACCTCAGATGTCTACACAGCAACAAAATGAGTAGCAGAGAATGTGCCAAGCGTTAATAATCAGATGTAAGCCACACCACATATGGGTGACATATTTCCTTCCTTAAAGGACATTAGTGAACCAGGTATACTTTTAAAATAATTGACAATGGTTAGCTAGCTCTAAACTGCACATTTTGTTCATTAAACTCAAATTTCACCATCTACCAGGGAAGGATTCTAACCCATGACCACAGATCATTGGCCTGGGGTTCTGACTTAATAGTTCGGTGACATTACCATTACTCCACCACCTCCCCTAAGAGGTGGGCCTTTTGGGACTCTCAGAATGAACAAGTATTCAAGAGTTTTATTCTTGTACTTTTTTTTTAATCAATAAGTAATAACCTACTGTCCGAAATTATTGAATAATGTTTTCACAACTAGAAGTTTATAAGTTCAAGTCCCAAAGTTTCCTTCTGCTCAAACAAGTCAAGATAAGCTCCTCACTGAGCTACAGGACAGAGCAAAGAGTTCCATCTTTAAAAGGAGTTGAACTGTCCAATTTTCAGAAATGTAGCTAGCCCCAAGGTTTTTTTTTTATGAAAAGGATTTAAATATGAGGTCAGAGCTCTGACCTCCCATCTTCAAAATGATGGAAGGAGCAAGAGAGGTAAAGATGAGAGGGGATAAAATCTAGAGAACAAAACCAAACCAGGATTGTTTTTTTAAATAGCTGGTCTTTCTTTCAATGCTGAAATTAGCAAGTTAAATATTTCTGATGAAAATGAGAGCAGACCACATTTTAATCTTAAAAAGTTCCACGTGCAAAGAATTTCTCATTTGCTTTTGCCAGCGTCTCTTGCTGCTTTCCTGCCCCTCAGCAAGGATCCCGTATCAAAGAGAAGAACACTTCAACCATGCTTTAAACTAAATGATTATTACCAGAAAAGATTAACCTAAAGTGAGCAGGTAAATACAAAACTCATCTCTTAGCTATTCTAGCTTACACATTGTTGGTCTGACCATCTGAACTCTCAACCCAATTCAAAGAATGTAAATTCAGACTACATGGCATTTTTCAAAGTTCGGAAATTAAAAGCTAGCTTCCCTAAAAGTGACAGCTAAGTCTTTCTGGAATAGTTGCAAAAAACCCAGCTAGTTTGCTAGTTTCCTTAAGGGATGGAAACCTGCTGTTCTTGCACCATCTGGTCTCTGTGATTCCTGTCCCATACCAACACAGTTGGCTCTTAACTGCCCTGTGAAATGGCCTTGTAAGCCACTAAGTTATTTTAAGAAAACCCATCACAGTCTTCTGTGGACAAATAAGGATAGCTTTTTCAATGTTGCTGAAAGCAGCATTCTTTTGCATTCTAGTGAAAGTGAAAGTGTTGGGTATTCTCTAATAGCTGATCCCAGTGGCCATTATTTATTTCGGAGCTGCTGTAATGAATTCTAGTACGCTGACAAAGGGCAGAGAGATCTCACCTGACCCAGACCCCAGCATCCAGCAGGGGCTAATGGATAGCCATCAGATGGAAAGTTTGGGCAATTTTTAAGCCTTAAGAATACAAGGGTCAATTGCAGCATTCCTGTCACACCTCATTCAGCACACTTGGCACACTTAGGGAGTTGAACTTGTAATGATTAAATTACTTGAGTTAAACTAGCCCGAGAGTCAAATGACTTTTAAAATAAACTGGGCAATTGTTTTGCTTAAGGAAAAAGCAGTGTGACTTTGTCTATTTATTTTCTCAGCAAACAAGCCCAAATCACCTTACGCAGGTTACACTGGTTACAATGGACAGCTTCGCAACAGTGTATATCAGCCGACTGAAATGGCATTGATGAACAAAACCAACGTAAGTTATCTCAATTTATAGGCATTTTGAAAACATTAACCACAAGGTTTCTTGTCCTGTGTCTGGATGTGCGTCAAACAATGTACTGTAATAGAACAATGGTTTAAAAAGATGTGATTGGTTAATATGACTCACACAATCTATTCCTGCGCAAGACTGCCTTTGAATTTATTATTGATATGGTCCCACAGTGGATTTACCAGCACTTGCACACTTAAAAAAGAATTATTAACATGTTAATCGTTAGCTGGAAGTTTAAAAAGAATGTTGGTTGTAACTGGACAGCCAGAGTCCATTTGTTTTGAGTTTAAAAAGTAGATTTAAGAAAGTCAAGTAGCACAAATATCCCTTTTTCTTTAGTTTCATCGCACCGTAGCTCGCGTTCATTATGTTTTACAGTACTCTGATGTGCACGGTGAAAAGCGTGAACACCCCTTCCTGCTGGCAGATATGGTTTATCCAAAAAAGTGACATGTTTGGACCTATTATATCTGGAGTTTTGTCTGCACATGCATACAAAAATAATCCTAGTTAATTCAGTAACCAGTAATGTTTGAAGTTTGCTGTTCTGAGGAAGGGTCACTGGACCCGGAACGTTAACCTGATTTCTCTCCGCAGATGCTGCCAGACCTGCTGAGCTTTTCCAGCAATTTGTTTTTGTTTCTGATTTCCAGCATCTGCAGTTCTTTCTTCTTTTGCTGAAGCTTGCTATTCAACCCTTCCCAATTTAGGCATATTCCAGTTTAGACTTTACTTCTGGACTAGAGGAAGTCAGAGAAAAGCATCCAGGATCTTGGTCCTGGTTAATATCCGAAAGCATCTCCTAGAACTCATTGTTTCTGAATGTTGAGTGAGAATCAGTTTGAGTTTAGTTGAATTTGGCCTTAATTATTAAATTATCTCCTTGCTGTGTAGACTCTCTCTTGATTTTTGCCGGAGGTCATCCAGGAGTAGTACTCCAGTAAGAAAACACAAACTCTTATTGGCAAATTTTGCATATGAATGTTTAATGCTTCCCCATGTTGAGAAAAAGGTCCATTAAGTGAACATACCATGAACCTCACCATCAGAGGTTCTACATTAATGCCTTCAAAAGACGGAGTGACATTTAAGAGTGACTTTGTGCCTTCACATTATATCAAAATGAGTTAGTGTTTAAATAAAACAGAAGGATTAAATTTGCAGAAAGCTGCACAATAGTTAATGACTGGGAGTTGCTAATTTTAATCAATCTGCCTGTTCTGTGTAAAATTACCACTACGTGATCAGCGTTTAGCAGAAACTAGAACAGACCACATTCTGCCAATTAATAATGTGTTGCATTGTCAGAGATGCCATTGGAAAAGATGTAAAACAAGGTCCAACTTTTCTGCTTTTTCGTGTGAATGTAAAAGGTCATACAGCACAGAAACCCCCACCCTTGGGTCCAACCAATCCATGCTGACCATGTTCCCAAACTAAACTAGTCCTACCTGTCTGCACTTGGCCCATATCCTCTCAAACCTTTCCTATTCATGAATATATCCAAATGTCTTTTAAACATTGTAACTATACCTGCATCCACCACTTTCTCTGGAAATTTGTTCCGCACACAAACAACTGTGTAAAAAAAAAAGTTGCCCATCATATCCTTTTAAAAACTTTCTCGTCTCACCTTAAAAAAAATGCCCCCTAGTTTTGAACTCTCCCACCCTTGGGAAAAGACCCTTATCATTTGCCTTATCTATGCTCCTCATGATTTTATAAACCTCAATAAGGTAACAATTGAAGAATTGCAGGGGATTATTTTTACTGTAATCTTATTGCCATTTGTGGGAATTTGCTTTGCACAAATTGGCTGCTGCAATTCCCACTTTTCAGTAGTGACTTCCAAGATACATAACTGGCTATGAAACATTTTGAACAAAGAAACATAAGAACAAGAGTGGATCACTCAGCCCGTCATGTCTGCTCTGCCAGTCTAGCTCACAGCTGATCATCCTCTCAATGCCATATTCCCAGCTATCTCCATTTCCCTTGGAAGTCGTTAATATTTAGAAATCCATCTGTCTCTGTTCTGAACAGAATCAATGGCTGAACTCCCACAGCCTGATAGGGCAAGAATTCCAAAGACTCAGTGCCCTCTGTATGAAGAAATAGATAGGGTTGATGGAATCTTTTTCCCAGAGTTGAAATGTCTAATACAAGCAGGCATGCGTTTAAGTTCAGAGGGGGAAAGTTGAAAGGAGGCATGAGGGGCAAGTCTTTTTACACAGTGAATGGTAGGAATCTGGAACGTGCTGCCAGGGGTGGGTAGTGGAGGTAGATATGATAGGGATGTTTAAGGGACTTTTAGATAAGCACATGAATATGCAAGGGATGGAAGGACATGGACCAAGGGCAGGCAGAAAGTATTAGTTTAATTTGGTGTCATGTCCGACACAACACTGGGGGCTGAAGGCCCGCTCCTGCTCTATGTTCCATGTTCACACCTCAGAACTAGATGGCTTGATCCTTATTTTGAGACTGCAACCCTTGGTTCTAGTCCAGGCAAAACATTCTTTCTGCACCTTCCCTGCCTAGTCCTTTGAATTTTTTTTTAAGTTCCAATGAGATTTGGGATGCTCTGAGGTGATGAGGGCAATGTAGAAATGCAAGTTATTCCCCCCACCCTGGGTTTGGCCTGTTCTTGTTCACCATTTGTGCAAAGGTAAAGTCACTATAGATCTTGGGTCTTAGAATCCCAGCAGTGTGGAAACAGGCCCTTCGGCCCAACAAGTCCACACCTACTCTCAGAGCATCCCACCCAGACCCATCCCCCTATAACCCACCTAATCTACACATCCCTGGACACTATGGGCAATATGGCATGGCCACTCCACCTATCCTGCACGTCTTTGGACTGTGGGAGGAAACCAGAGCCTGCTCTCTCATTGCAGAGGCTGAGAGTTTAACCTCAGGGTCACCACACATCAGGCAAAGGGCACATTTGAGAAGGCAGGACCTTCAAAGTTGACCTCAGCAGGTGCAAGAATCAGATCCAGGCTGTTGGTGACGTTCTGCACTGCAAACCAGGCATCCAGCCAACTGAGCTAACTGACCCCCTGAGCTCATATAACTGACAAGCTGCCTCAGAGAATTTATGGCTGACCACTGGCTGCACTTTTTTTGCCTTCCAGGGTTGCCCTGCTTTACCTCTGAGCTACTAACTGTGCTTTTTGAGAATAGATGAAAGTAGATGTTTAGTGCAATGCTTAGTTATTTTATGACTGATAATGAAGTCCGAGCTTCTGGCAAAATGCTATTAAAAGCAATTAGCTTTCTAAAAACTATTTTTAAAGAAATCTATGGGCAAACATTAAAATACTCTGGATCTGAAAAGCAGTGACAACTCACCTCACCTCAGGGTTTCAATGTATATTAACAAAGAATGTATGGGATTTAGCAGATAAAATGATTGAGGAGTGGAGGTTCGTCTGCATAAAACCATTAATGCATCACAGCAAACATCGGCTGTAGTTCTTAAATTGAATTTGACAATGGGTGGGTTCAGCAAACCAAGGTTAATGTTGGAACAGTACTCCACATTTATAATAAACTTTTCTCAATTAGGGACAAAATCTGTCTCAAAACTTTCACTAAAATATTTACAATGTCAATAAAGAGAGTCTTTGCCAGAAACACAGAGCTAGAAAATAGTTGCATGATGTCAGTAATTTTATATGCAGAATTGAACAAAGTGTCCAGTTACAGACTTTAATTATCTGTTTCAGAAAGAGCCAGCTATCCATGTTAGGTTTTGACTGTGTTTGAGTTAATGTTAAAGATTGTTCTTTCTCAATGAATTGTACTCACTCTAATGGTTCTCATGAATTATGCTTTTATTCATCTATTTCTGTTCCTCGTTACGGTATCAACATTGACATCTAGCTGCTGTTCTCATCTTGTGATCCTCCTGTGTCTTTATCAGGTTAGCACTTGTCAGAAACCTTTGTTGCAGACTTTTATGTTATTAAGTTTGACCTGTTGTGTGTAGGAAGATGAGACACTGTCTTCTAATCTTGAAGCTGAAGTCCATTCAGTGATGCCATTCTTTTCCTCTAAAGTTGTCTTGGACGCTCCTTGTCCTGTGTTAATAGCATCCTCTGTCATGCTGTCATCACAATTTGAAATGTTTCCAGCTGTGTTCCATCTTTGTAGCCTTTTTAAACATAATTCAGTTTAATGACACTAAACAAGAAAATGTCAATAATATCTGACACTCTGTAAATGTCAGTTGTGGTTCAGTAGCTGGTACAATTGCATCATGTTCCTGGTTTAAATCTCAGTCCAGAGTCTGAGCACAACCATCACGGTCTTACTTCAATGCTGCATTGTCAGAAATACTGCCTCTTGGTTGCAGACTTTAAATCAAAGCCCTATTTGCCTCTAAGAGCGGATATAAAAGATCCCACTTACTGTCTTTATTTCAGTGAAGAACAGAGGAACTATCCCTAATGAATATTTATTCTTCGGACAGCATCACAAAGACAGATGCGTTACAAAGGAATAATAGGAGAAAATGGACCCCAAAATGAAGTAGGTGATATTGAGAGGAATGACCTGATAGCTGGTTAAACAGATGGAATTAATGAGTAGCTTAAAGGGAAAAGAAAGGAGGCTGAGGACAGAAATTTGAGCAGTTTAGGACCGGACTGAAGATGCAACCATCAATGGTGAGTTTTACAAGAAAGAGTAAGGGAAACCACAGAGGCCACATGAGGAATGGAGACTTTTGGATAAATTTGTGGGACTTGAGATAGGAAAGGGTTTTTTTTAAAAAATCATTCACAGAATGAGAACATTGCAAGTAGGCCAGTATTTATTGCCCATCCCTAATTCCTTAGGGGACAGTAAAGAGCCAACCACATTGCTGTGGGTCTGGAGTCACATGTAGGCCAGACCAGGTAAGGGTGACAGTTTCCTTCCCTAAAGGGTATTAGTATGACTGTGAAGAAATCTAATACTGAGAGTTTCCGCAGTGACGCCAGCCGAGGTCAGTAAGGTCATGTTTCAATGGTGACCAAGACTTGATGGAGGCAGAATATAGGCAGGAAAAGTTTGGATGTGCTGAAGGATATAGAGGTATAAAGGTGGGCAGGAATCGCTAAGCTTTGAAATGATAAAGGAGTGGATGACCTGTAGCTGTAGTTGACGAGCTGAGGTAAGTGGGGAGGTGAGGGATATTACAGTAGCATCTGGGCAGTCTTTGTGTGGGCAGGATGAGGGGCTGTCTTCTTGCCTTGGGGCCAAATAAAGAAATGGCAAAACTGTGATAGTGGCCCCGCAAAAAAAAAATGGTGGGAGATGTCTGGCCAGTAGTAAAGACAGTTGGCTAGAGCCTTCTCGAAGTTTAACAGGAGATAGTCTCAATTTGTCTGAACCTGGCTTTGGGGCAAGACTGACTGTGGCAGGGAAAGGGTAACAAGAGAGATAGAAGATGGATTATGGATAGAACTGATCACCGCCAGTTCTAATTGTGCGAGTTGCGATTCATTGTTCGCTGACAGTGTTGCCAAGGCGTTTCTTGAAGGTAGGGGAGAGTGAAGGAAGATGAGTTATAAATCAATAGAAGTGGAACCAATGGCAGTCCCACAAAACTCTTTATGCTTGGAAGTGGAGTGCCATTAAAAAGCTGCAAAGGGAACAATTCATTGCTTAAACGGTAACATTGAGTGGGTTTCTGTTGCTACATGATATTAAATGCACTGCCATGTAACAACGAAGAACATGGACAGCTATAGAAGCATGAATCTCCAAAAGTATCCCTGTTACAGTGCTCTGTCCTCTTGAGCGGTAACTCGTACACGATTTTGTACAACCGCAGAGATTTCTTAGAATAAATTCTATCAGGAGAAAGAAAATTTGCAAAAAAAACTGTCTTTTTTTCCTGCTGTTTAAAGGAAACATATAATATCAGTGGGATCAGATGTTTAGTCAGGTGTTCTGTTGATAGAATAGCTCTGAGCTGGAAGGGTTTACATGACCTTGCGTAAGTGCTTATTTGCTGTGTTTATTTGACCAGCCTTGGGTTTGATGTATCTTTACAATGAGGGAAGGCTATGTTAACTATTTACATTGACACTTCAGCCTGAACAAGACTGCAGTCTTTTAAGGATGGCCATATAACCTGCTGAAGACTGAAGGCACGTTTAAATAGCAGAACATTTTGTCTTCAACAGCAGAAAAGAATCATGGATGAGCGTGTCACAATAAACTCTACAGGGCAACAAATAGGCACAGTGTAGAGAAAACCTGCATCAACATATGGGCATGCTAGGAGCTCTTGCTCGTGCTCTGCGATTGTGTAGAACTCAGTTTGAGATTTCTGCAAGGTTTTTTTTTAATATGCAGCACAATGATAATTATACATTCCCTGCTTATTTTGACAAAGGCTTGATTTATTTTTCCTAATTTGGACTCCTAATTTGTTTCTTTGCCTTTCTGTGCACCCTTCATCTCATCACTCCTGCCAACTTCTGCTGGCAAGGAATAAAGAAATACTGTAAAAGTGAAGCCCAAACGTGCCTCAACATTTAATATCAAACAAGTGCTTTCATTTTGTAAAGTCTTAATGTCAGCTAGCTCAGGTATTCCCCTCTCTCGTGCACTGAGATTCTGACCTAGCAGGTTGTATCTGATGTTAAACGTTGCAGCAAGAGTTACACACTGCAATGTCTCCACCTGACAGCAGTGATTTCCAATCATGGGAGCAGTGCCAATTTTTCACCTCTCATTTCATTTTGAAGGCAAGAAATACAAGATTTCTTTTTACATTTTCAACGGATATTGGAATAAATGTGCATGCTAGCTTAAGTGCACAATTTTTGTTTTATTAATTGAATCCATTTACTAATTACAAATGTACGGGCAGTCTACCCGTTGTAACCAGTTTGGAAATAAACTGGTCATAATTTTTTTTTAGGCAGGTTTTTAATTTCCTGTTTGGGAAGGAATTGAAAGAGATGTGTTATAATTGTGGGGTCTGATCCCACACTTGATGGGCACAGGTTGGATGCCTTGTTTACAGCTGTGACAAGCTCAGCTTTGCTCACGTTGCAAGCAGACATTATTCCAGCTCGGACATTTGGGTGCATCCATTGCTGGGATTTTGATGCAGCAGAAATCATTCTCTCTGAGTGATTGAGGGGCAGCCAGTATTGGCCATCAAGTTGGCCACTGTGCCACTCCAAGGAGCATGTAGGAAGAGGTTCATTAGAGTGGTCCCAGGAATGGAAAGCTTAACATATGAGGAATGTTTGAGGGCTCTGGGACTATACTCATTGGAGTTTAGAAGGATAAGGAATCTAATTGAAACTTACAGAATACTGAATGGCCCGAACAGAGTGGAGGTTGGGAAGATGATTCCATTGGTAGGAGAGTCTAGGACCCAAGGACACAGCCTTAGTTTAAAGGGTAGACCTTTTAGAATGGAGATAAGGAGAAACTTCTTCAGCCAGAGAGCGGTGAATGTATGGAATTCACTGCCACAGAAGGCTGTGGAGGTCAGGTTATTGAGTACATTTAAGACTGAGATAGCTAGGTTCTTGATTATCAAGGGGATTGAGGGTTACGGGGAGAAAGCAGGAGAATGGGGTTGAGGAACTTATCAGCCAGAATTGAATGGTGGAGCAGACTCGATGGCCAAATGGCCTAATTTCTGCTTCTATGTGTTATGATCTTATGTAGTTCAGTACGTCTTAAAATCCTGCAGCCTGCAGCGCTCCCTTTAAGGCAGCACGTAGATCTGGTTTTCCTGTGTGCACCACTCTACCACTCCCACAGTGGAGGTGGGCGGGTTTCCTGAAATGTATCAGGGAGAGGAATGAGCCATCAGAGTTCTGCTGGCAGTGATCCAAGTTTGGATATGGGGTAAGGGCAGGGTGAAACTTAGCTGTGGTGAACCACAGCCTCCCACTCTGTCCAATGCCTGCGATTACTAACTGTGCAGCATGATACCAGGGCAATAACCACATGAGATCTCCTGATTGTCTGTGGGACCAGTGCCAGGAGGGAATTGGTACATTCCATGGAGAATCAGTTAACAAGTAAACTTAGGAAAAAAATGGTGCCTTAATACGTAGAACTAAAACATGCAGATTAACAGAGAAATCACAAATAACATCCCTCAGATATGCCGAAATAGGTTTAATTTCAATTGTTTTACAAAATGCAAGCTAAGTAGTATTCATTAGCTTTCTTAATTTGTGCATGGATAATTGTTTTGCATTGATGATTTATAGCCAATAATTTACAAAATTGTTTATTTTCCATCGACTCCCTTCGCACTATCACCTCAGCATGTTCTTAACGTTTCTTTATTCAAAAGTCTTTATTTACTCCTTTTTGTTTTGTTCTTCAAGTCATTAGAAAATCCCTATGACCATTATATCCCGAGGGTCACCATTAACCAGTCGGCATTTTCCAGTAACGCCTCCACCCTCCGTGCAGAGGATGCATTTACAGCTGAGAGCAGGCAGCCTGCCCAACAAGATGGCAGCAGTGGACCAACATTTTAACAACTTGCATGGCTGCAGAGAGAGCACCGACAAAATGTATGGCTTTCATTCCGTGGGTGTGTGTTTGTGTTTGTGGCTGTCCTAGAGATGCCCTAGACAGATGTACAATTAGTCAAGTGGTACCAGAGATGCGTGTTGATAATGACCAGACAAGAAACAAAGAAGTGGGGGGGTCCCAATGGCTACGTCATTGGGCTCCAACACTTTAGATGCAATACTTTGCTTGTGGTCTAAAAATATTTCATCTTTAGCTACGATTTTCTCTTTGCGGGCAAGCTGCTTTTTTGTTATCAACTCAAAAAGTTACCTTGTTCTTTCCAACATTAACAAATCTGGGATTCCTTAACCACTCACCCATTCACCCGACAATGTGCAAGCTTTTAAAATTTAACCTAATCTCTGTGTGTCACCGAATCACATTGCGATTTCTCTCATGTAACCCGGACCAGCCACATTAGCACTGTGGATGCATGAGCAGATTGGGAGGCTGGAATTTTGTAATGAGTAACTCACCTGTCATCACCCCAAAGCTTGTCCACCATCTACAAAGCAAAATCCAGAGTGATCATGGACAACTTTCCATTCGCCTGGATGTGGTTGGCTCCAACAATACCCAAGCCAAGCCCAAGCTCCGTTGTTAGCCCATCCACCACCTTAAGAGTTTACTGGTCCTACCACTGTCGCACCAAGGCATTACTGTACCATCTACAAAGAGGCACTGCAGTAATTCACCAAGAATCCTATGACTGTACCTTCCAAACCTGCAAGCTGTGCCACCTAGAACAACAAGGGTAGCAGACACATGGATAGATGTGTGAGTTTGCCTCCACATCACACACCATCCTGTGCTGCAACAAAATCCTAAGCCTCCTCTCTAACAGCATTGTGAATGTATGTAAATTATATGGATTTCACGGTTCAAGAAGGCAGATTGCTGCCACCGTGTTGAAAACAATTGGGCCAAGTAATAAATTCTGACCTAGCCAGCAATACCTGTATCCCTAAGTCATAATGAAAGCAGTGATGCATGCACCATGGATCTAGGCTGCAGCAAACAGGTTCCAGTTTAGCACCTACCCCAAACAAGCAGAGGTTCAGTTCTGGTTTCCATTGTTTTGTCAATGTGTTTCAAATTTGTTGAAGTTGGGCCAGCACAGGCTGTGTATCAAATGTGTGCAATACCGTAAGGGGGCCCCGAACCGCCCCACCTTAAGACAGTTTGTTTTTTTTTTAATTATTTGACCGTACCTGACTGTGATATTTGTAAAATCTGCAATCAGTTAAAGACTTTGGATTTCTTCCAGTCCTCTCTTTTTTCCAGTTTCCTCTCGTGACCTGTTTATAGTTCTGAATCAAACTGTTCAGGCAAAAATCCAGCTAAGTGCAGGGTTATGTTCATGCTCCTAAAGCCCCTGCACAGATTTTGTGGGCATTTCAGGGTGGGTAATAAGTGGTGACCTCATTAGCAACAACCACAATCTATGAAATAATTAATAAAATACATGGTCTTGTAACTGCTGTTAGCTAACAGCGTGCAGGAGTCAATCATCACTATAAAAAGGAACAGGTTACTGCACATGATATCGCATTAAAAGTTTTACTGAGTAACTCATGCTATTTATTTTATACTCGGATCCTGTTTTCTAGAAGGCTCTTTTAAACAGCTGGAAGTGCATAACCTCCTCCTAACAAACAATTAACTTAAACGATCACAGATACCAAACTCCTTTGTAGTTTCTAGTTAAAACAAAATATTTCAGCTCAAATTCTCGGCAATTTTTTTGGACTGAACAATCAGCTCAGTTAATATTCTGAACAGCAACTGTGGCACTTCCAGTTGGTCCCTGTATTGATGTTGGCTTGATTTTCCACTGGGCCACTGACTGTTTTCCAAAATATACATTCAGATTCCACCCCACATCCCCCGGTTAAAAATTGAATGACAAGCTTCAAATGAAGGCTCTATGTTGACACAGTGATATATTTTCCAACATGTTGCTAATGCGAATGATTAATTTTCTCGAACATTTTTCTAGTAAAATGAGGATAGATTTTTTTTTTCCCCATTTCTTAGCCCACCAGCCTTAACAATCCATCTCTCTGTGTGGGGTTGGGGGGGATCGGGTCGGGGATTAATTACCCCAAACTGTACAGCTGATACATAAGGATCAGTGCCACTTGCAAATTCGTAAGGATCTCGAATGTTCTTATTAAACATTCTGCGGTGAAAACCATAGGCATTTGTGTTAGTCAGTGTGAAATCTGTGGAAATACTATAAATGAACCTGTGAAGATTAAGTGCCTTATTTTCCTGTTTCACCAAAAATTTAAAATAATTGCAGATGTAAGGGATGGGTGTGATCTTACTGCTGACAAGCTAGTGAATGTTTTCCCTTCATTCCTTTAGAATGTCGTAAGGAGAAATGAACAGAGAGAATCTTCACATTGAGACTAAAGATCCTCACCAGATAGAGGAATTATTAACCTGGAGTTTTTGTGCGATATGGATGTATATTATACAGATCATTTCTCACTTTTGCTGTCTAGTCTAGTGATTGTACTGAACTAACACGGGGAAAATAGCAACGTGTTACTAACGTGAACGATTGCTTCTGTAAAACACTTAGAGCAAAGTGACGATTGATGATTTTCTACCTAATTTTTAATCGCGTCAATCTTAATAACCCATCTCTTCTCTTCATATGAACAGGTGAGCTCCCAATATGGGAAATCTCTGTGGTGAAAGGAGTCTCTCTGCCAATAGTTTGCGATAAAACTGTTTCAAAAACTGCAACTTCAGGCCTTTGCTGATGTTGTTTTCCATTCTCTGAGCGACACTGGATCAGTGGGAGCAAAGTCCTGTTGATGTGGCATTTGAGCTGGAAATGAAAAGGATTGTTTTCTGAATGCAACTGCGTTTAGGCATTCTGCTTAGCAACTGAGTCAAGCCCCAGTGAGGGAGTGGACCGTACAAGGCAGGATGGAGACTGCACTGTCACTACTTGTTCTCAGTCCACATTAAGCGTTGCCTTCAAAGTCTTTCTGCTGAATAGATTTCCAAAAGCTATGACTCTACACCATATGGACTGCAGTGGTTCAAGAAGGCAGCTCACTATCACATCCTCCAGGGCAATAAGAGATGAAGCAATAAATGCTGCGACATCAACATCCCAGGAGAGAATTTTTAAAAATAGATGCTATGATGGTTATTAAGGCGATTGTCAGGCAGTGAAAACTTTCTTTGCAGTACAATGCCTTGTAAATTTGATTATGTCAACCTCTATTTTTGCTTTCTGCCTCCTGAATGCTGTTCAGGGCAACGTAAGATGTGCTATTTGTGAAAACAACAATGAAGAGGTACAAACAGTGCCTGAAGAGAGAACCAGTTTCTCACCATGTAAAGGAGGGATGGGTTTAATGTTCTGTATGGACTCCGTAATGAGACAACTGTTCATTCCTGTGATGTAAAACTGAAATGATCCATTTCATTGTCCAGACCACCTGAAGGACTATCAGCTATTGAAATACAACACACATTTAGGAATTGCCTGTGCTGCTTCAGGGTGAAGTAATGCTGTGTCAAAACTTGGATTGCTATTCCTTAAGTCTTATAGATTAATAGAGAATTAATCATCTTATTTCTGCAGAGCCAGCTACCAGCCTGCAACAGAAACGTAAGATTTAGATCACTTAAACAATCAGAATGAACCAAACCAAAAACAAGCATGTGTTTTAATGCACAATCCTGCTGTCTGAAACACAAATCTTCAATTTTGTTAGCAAAAAAAATTGCATCTTTTATTCGTGTAAGCATCTTTGTATCTTGTGTATTTGTGATGAGATGACGCTGTCTACGCTGCTTTACTGTACTATCTATGGGAATAGGCTATAACAGTACTGTTACATGGGGACAGCCTTCAAAGGCTAAATCTGTCATTGAGGACACAATTGAGAGATTCTAAACATTTCTCAGGGCCATATTTTCCTCTGGCTGTAAAACCTAAAAATTGAATGCTATGTGAAATAATAGTAAAGTGATGGTGAGACAGAGGAAGATATCAATCTGCTCTTCTGTTTTGATTCCGCATCTAGCTCCCAAGGTAAAATGAATTTACAATGGTTAGCCTTAAAGGGAAACCTTGTGTGCTAATAACCTGGGCTGACTTCTTCCTCGATCTGAATGGTGGACATGCAGGGCTGTGCGTGCATTTTGGGTGTATGTCGGCTGGTGAATGTTACATTCAGAATTTCATGACTTGAGCTCCTGATTGGTGAGTTCTTGCACATGGGGAGTGCATTCAGAAAGGTACCTGTATTCTTGCTGATACTCGCTGCTGTGACAGATGTGGTCCCTGAAAAGCAGGGTTCTTCCTTTATCATGAAGATGGCATTGGCACTATTAGCATCTAAACGCAATTCTCCATTTGAGTATTGTGTGATAAATCATTTTTCTATTAATCATGTAAGACACATATGTTTGCCTTTCATATCACGTTAGGTGTGCCATCTGGCATTGCAGTTATTTATTTAACTACCACTTTTACTGCATTAACACAGAAACTAGGAAACAGAAACACAGAAACAGACGATTTAACCCTTTGAGCTAGCTTTGCTGTTTAGTATGATCGTGGCTGACCCTCCATCTCATTGTCATTTTCCTACTTTCTCCCCATACCCCTTGATGTCTTTAAAATCTAAACATACATCTGTCTCTTTCTTGAATATACTAGGTGACTTGGCCTCCACAGCCTTCACAAGTTCATTCCCCTTACAGTGAAGAAATATTTCCTCATCTCAGTCCTAAAAAGTTAACCCCATATCTTGAGACTGTGACCCCTGATCGTAGACTTCCCAGCCAGTGAAAACATCCTCTCCGCATCCAGTGCGTCCAGCCCCGCTAGAATTTGGTACGTTTCAATCAGATCCCTCTCTCATCCTTCTAAATTCTAGTAAATACAGGCCCAGTTGAACAAATCTCTCTTCATTGGACAGTCCTATCATCCCTGCTGTGAGCCTTGTGAACCTTCCCTGCACTTTCTCTATGATAAATATATCCTTTCTTAGGTAGGGAGACCAAACTCTGTGCATAACTCCAGATGTGGCCTCATCAAAGCTCTGTACAACTACAGTAAGACATGCTCGCTTCTGAACTCAAGTCCTCTTGACAGAAGGTCAATATAAACCATTGCCTTCCTAATTGTTCACTGCACTTGCCTGTTTGCTTTCATTGATAAAGACACTCGGATTCTTTTTTACATCCACACTTCCCAACATGTCACCACTTATAAAACACTCTTCTTTTTTGGTTTTCCCATCGCTGTATATTATGTCACATTTAGCTATATTGTACTGCATTGTCAATGTGTTTGCCCACTCACTCAATTTGTTTAAATTACTGTGTGACCTCCTTGCATCCTTCTCAACTCACATTCCCATATAGTTATGTGTCATCAGTAAACTTGGTAATGTAGCATTTGATTTCCTCATCTGGGTCATTTATATGTAATAAGAATAAGTTGGGGTCCAAGCACTGATCATTATAGGGCCACACTGGTTGCTGCTTTCCACTGAGAAAATGAGCCATTTATTCCTACTGTCTGTTTCACATCTGTCAACCAATTCTCAGTTCATGATGATGTATTATCCCCTATTCCATGTGTTTTACCTTTGCCCACTAACCTCTTAAGAGGGAGTTTATCAAAAGCCCTCTGAAAACCCAGATACACCTTAATCACTGATTCTCCCTTATCTGCTCTACTAGCAACATCTGCAAAAAACTATAATGGATTTTTTGAGTATGATTTATTTTTTATAAACCCATGTTACCATTGTCCAGTCTTGTTAGTGCTTTCCAAATGTTCTGTAATCACATCTTCTATAATATACTCTAGCATTTCCCCACTACTGCATGGACCTGTATTTCTACCTGCTCTGATTCTTTTTTTTCCCTGCCTCGCTTTTTCAATAGTGGAGTTATACTTGACTCCTCCAATCTGTAGGAACTCTTCCAAAGTGTATAGAGTTTTGCAAGATGACCACCAATGCGTCCAATATTTCCAAGGCCACTTCCTTCAGTACTCTGGGATGTAGATTACCAAACTCTAGGAATTTGTCAGCCTTTAACCATATTAATTTCCCCAGCACCATTTTCTTGCTAATACTGACTTCCGTCAATTCCACCCTCTCATTGGACCTTTGCTTCCCTAACATTTCTGGGAGATTATTTGTGAAGCCAGACCAAAGCATGTATTTTACTATTTTTTGCTTACTTTTGTAACTCCCCAGCTTCTGACTGTGAAGAACCCACATTTATCTTTACTCATCTTTTTCTTTTTATACATTTTTAGAAGCTTTTACCATCACTTTCTATGTCCCTGGCAATTTAACTCTCACGCACTATTTTCCCAATCTTTTGCTGAATTTTAAAATGCTCCCAATCCTGAGACTTTCATAGTTAAAAGCAAATGTTAAGCCTTAATTCCTTCTTTATGTTGATCATGATACTCCTTTCTTTACTTTACAATTTTTCAAATCATGGGACATGTTACAGGGTTCCTCTCAAATCTTATTTATAAGATTTATTTATAAGATCTTATTTATAAAGGCCAATAAATCAATCATTACTGGTAATGCTGACCTGCTTCTGTAATATCCATGTCTAGTGTAGGTTTGTCATTGCCTGCTTCCACTGCTCTCCTTTCCTAGTATGTCATTCATTGACTATACGAGACTCAAAATTTCTGAGTGCTGAGTTGGAATATTTACCAGGGGCTTCATACTTTCGTGAGCAGTAAGCCAGCAATTGGTGCTATTCCTGTCTCTGGATGGGCATCAGATCCATTCCTGGCAGCCTGCTATGTGTGCCAAGAGTGAAGCCTAGCCTGGTCAATGTTTTGGTTGTGTTATTTTGACCAACATGGTTAACTCTTAGCTGCTGTCTGGGATTAGGGATAGGCAGTAAATGTTGGCCTGGTTAGCAATGCCCACGTCCCTTGCATTAGCTTATTAAAAAAACTTCCAGGTCAGGTGAGGAAGTGAATTAAACTTATAAAGATTTGGATGCTTGCATATTATGTGAATAGAAGCAAAATAGGTGTGTTGTGACTGGCAACTTGCTTTCAATTCCTGATTGAAACTTTGACAACAGAATTGTCCATTTGCAGTTTTTATGTGAGCCTACTATCCTCTGCAAAAGAGGAAAATATGGCCCTTTTATAAGATTAAAGATTTTAAATAACTCTGAGCTCAGCAATAATTTTTCTTTTTGATGAACTCAAAAGTTGGTTTATTAGAAATAGTTTATAATAATTTAAGTACTTACATTCCTATGTTAGCCAAAGAACACACTTTCTAAACAGTGGATAAATGTTCTGTGGCATTTAGTACTTGTGCTTTTTCACATGTTTTACAAATAGATTTTGTTGTGTTTTAATAATATATCAATTGCATGTTTTGCTGTGAAATCTGAGGAATAATTTTCATCGGTATAGAGGTCATCCCTTGTTTCTCATGTATATTGCTTAGATTCAATCAGAGGATGTGAAAAAGGCATCCCATTGTCACTTGTGTAACAGATTTTGGTTTTTTTTTGTATTTATTTTGTCACTGTTAGCATATAGTTAAATTTACGTAGAGTAGATCAATCACGCTTGCAAGCTGAGGTTCCAAGCTTGCATTCAGCAATGCATCTTTGAAGTAATTATCAATAATCCTATATGAGTATTTGTGTGAATGTAACATTAATATACATTTTTGCATTTGCCATGTTGTGGTGTATAGTAGTTGTCTGCTGTCCCTTCACTCAGAATAAACTTTTTTTAGTTACAATGGATTACAGCATAGAAACAGGCCATTTTGGTCTGACTGACTGACACTGGCTCTACATGAGCTTCCTTTTACCTTATTTGATATAACTTTTAGCACATCCTTCTCTCCTTTCTGCGTCCTGACCAGTACCTATTGACATTGGGCATGGTTAGAAAGGTAGATCATGACAATCCATCACTGAATAGCTGAGAACCAGATTCATGGGGAGCTTTTCTCTTCTGTCTCCTTTGTAAGGAAGATAAGGAGGAGTAATTCCTAACCCCATGTTATTAAAGGTCTTTACTCCCAATTTCAGTCTCCTGGTCGAAAATATAACAGACTGTGAAAGGTCCAGTTAGCCTAATATTCCATATTTGTGTTGCATAGTGTTGTGGAGTCACTGCATTTTTAATTTAATGCAGCAATTGTGGCTATTTCCAGCAAACTCCATGTTTGAATAGTAGAACTGATTTGTGCAGTCTGTCTGTCTGACCATAATGGAAACGCTGTCTTACCCAATGATGTGTGAAATTCAGAGTTTCTGGGTTATTTAAGCATTTTTCCAGGGAATGCACGAAGCATCCTTTTGTTGCCCTTGCTTTGAATAATCACTATATATTTTTAAGCTGTTATCCTAGTGTGTTTCTTAAAGGAAGCCATTTCACAAATGTTATGAAACGAATCATTAGGATGTAACTAGACAGCAAACGTGTCCAAACACTAAGAAAAATGCTAAGGTAAAGCCAAGACATCTGGATAATTGTGTTGTACCACAAGCGATGTTGCTACTTTAATGCTACAATTTTTTGTTAAAAATAAACTCTTCTTTATATTGCGTGCTCTAATTGTTTGCTTCTTTCATAAACCTTCTCGAACAAAAAAAGGAAGTTTCTGTACTGCTCCTCGTATCAAATACAGTCATAGAGATGTACAGCATGAAAACAGACCCTTTGGTCCAACTCCTCCATGCTGACCAGATATCCCAGATAAATCTAGTCCCATTTTCCATCATTTGGCCCATATCCCTCTAAACCCATCCCATTCATGTACCCATCCAGATGCCTTTCAAATGTCATATTGTACCAGCCTCCACCACTTCCTCTGGCAGCTCATTCCATACATGCACCACCCTCTGCATGAAAATGTTGCCCCTTAGGTCCCCTTTAAATCTTTCCCCTCTCACCTTAAACTTAATTCCCTCTAATTTTGGACTGCCCCACCATGGGGAAAAGACCTATCTCTGGGTCAGAGATGTGGCATTTAAATTGAGGTCACTTCAGCAATTGAATGCAAAGAACAGGAAAAGGGGGAGTATCAAGTATAGGCAACGTTATTCAGATCAGAATATTTGTACACTTTTCCAGCAATGGACTGGGAATAGAGAATGCACACGTAGAGTGTGTCTGTGCCTAAACACAGCAAATTACAGGGATGAGACCACTTCAATATGGGATGTGTAAGCTGACTATGTATTTTGTACCTTAGTCCTGCAGCTTACCAACTTTTCACAAAAACTAAGTGCAGAAATTGGCCATTCAGCCTTTTTGAATAGCATCTGATCTGCTAATCAATATTATCGTGGCTGATCCGCCGTCTCAAAGCAATATTCCCGCTTTCTCACTATACCTTGGGAGTAGTGAGTTAATACATAGCAGAGATAAGGTTTGTTCAATCTCTGTTCTTAAGTGGTTTTACAGAGTCAGGCATTCAGCTATGGTAGGACTAGAACTACCACTATTGGCTTCACTTGTTAGCTTGTGGCTCTTGACTCTAAAGCACAGGGTTCTGGGCTCAAGTTCCCACTCCAGGGATTGAGCCCAGACATCAAGACTAACACCGCAGTGCTGAGGGAGCATATTCCTGCCAGGGCTGCTATTTCTGGGTGAGACTTTAAGCTGTCTGCATGCTTGGGTAGATGTAAAAGATCCTGGTAGTATTATACTGAAGAAGACCAGATGAGTTATCTCCAGTTCCCATCCAACAAATATCCCCCAATCAATGTTATGAAAACAGATTATTGGCCATCGCTGCAATGTTGGTTGTGGGAGCTTTCTGTGCACAGCTTGGATGTGGACTTTGCACATTACCCTTCAGAAATACTTCATTGACTGTAAAGCTCTTTTGAGATGTCCACTGTTGAGCAAGTCTTCCTTCATTTCAGCAGAAATGGGCAAAAGAGATAAATAAAAGCAACATACTGCAGATGCTGGAATAAAAGCTGAAAGCAGTGGAGAAACCCAAAGCTATGGCAGAGTCTGTGGAGAGAGAAACAGAATTTTTTTTCCCTATTGATTTTGTGGGACGTGGGTGTCGCTGGCTGGGTCAGCATTTCTTGCCTATCCCTAGTTGCCCTTGAGAAGGTGGTGGTAGTGAGCAGTCTTCTTGAACAGCTGCAATCCTCCTGCTGTAGGTTGACCCACAATGTTATTAGGGAGGGAATTCCAGGATTTTGACCCAGCGACAGTGAAGGAATGGCAACATATTTCCATGTCAGAATGGTGAGTGACTTGAAGGGGAACCTGCAGCTGGTGGTGTTCCCAAATATATGCTGCCCTTGTCCTTCTAGATGGAAGTGGCCATGGGTTTGGAAGGTGCTGTCTGAGGATCTTTGGGGAATTTCTGAATTAATGTTTCGAGTCCTTCTTCAGAAAGTCAGAGATAAGTAATTAGCTAGAAATGTTGCTCACTATCTTCTGCATCTTCGGAATGGTGGTTGCATTTCTTCACTCCAATGTGCTGTGGGTCCTGAGCTAACGAAACAGTCCAATGCTGGTTCCTTACACCATGCTGCCCATGGGATAAACAATATTTGAAGAGTTGGGCTGCTCAGATGCTCAGGTTTACTCACCCTTATTCCAGATTTTGTAACCGGGGCCTGTCGGAGATGCTCAAAATTATTGATGCTTTCATGGATGGTTTTTCTCCAGTTTGTGCCATCCTGGGCAGACGGGTGAAGATGTTGCATTTTTTTTGACAGGGAAGCTTTGCGGGAGTCCTTGAAATGTTTCCTCTGTGTTCCTGGTAACTGCTTGCTGTGACGAAGCTTGGATTAGAGCTAACTTCCTAGAACAGCAGCTGCAGGTTGTTATTCTATTCCTAACGCCTTGCATCAGTTTGTCAATCTGTAGGTGCTGCCAAAACAAAGTTAGGTGGAAAAGGAAGACCGCGAGTGGGACAGAGAAGTTGCAGAGAGGGGAGGTGATGGCCTAGTATTATTCATAGACTATTCAACCAGAGACTCAGGTGATTTTCTGGGGACCTGGGTTTGAATCCCACCGTAGCAGATGGTAAAATTTGAATTCACTCAAATCCTTGGATTAAAAGTCTAATGATGATGATAAATCTATTGTCAGTTGTTGGGGGAAAGAATCATCTAGTTCATTTATGTCCTTCAGGGAAGGAAGCTAGCAGGAACTTTCCTGCTCCTGATGCTGCTTGGCCTGCTGTGTTCATCCAGCTCTACACCTTGTTATCTCAAACTCCAGCATCGGCAGTTCCTACTATCTCTCTAAACTACCATCGTTACCTGGTCTGGCTGATGTATAAATCCCTGGGCAATAAATGCTGTAAATCCTGTAAATGAATTTATAAAATAAGTTTAATTGGGTGGGCGACTCAAAATCAAAACAAGCCTTATATAAATGCAATACGATGGCAGATGGACAGTAACATGGGGGGGTGGTGGAGTGTGAGTTTATTCAATTTTGTCTTGAGTGAAAAAGCAGACTATTTTTTAAAAGATAGTAGGAACTGCCGATGCTGGAGAATCTGAGATAACAAGGTGTAGAGCTGGATGAATACAGCAGGCCAAGCAGCATCAGAGGAGCAGGAAAGCTGACGTTTCGGGTCCAGATCTGAAACATCAGCTTTCCTGCTCCCCTGATGCTGCTTGGCCTGTTGTGTTATCTCTGTTTTTTTTTAAAAATGTGAGACTTGATGTTCAGAGAGCCCTTGGTATGCAAAGTTGACAGGATCAGCAAGCAGAGATAATAGGAACTGCAGATGCTGGAGAATCCGACATAACAAGGTGTAGAGCTGGGTGAACACAGCAGGCCAAGCAGCATCGTAGGAGTAGGAAAGCTGATGTTTCGGGCCTAGACCCTTCATCAGAAATGGGGGAGCAGAAGGGGGTTCTGAAATAAACAGGGAGAGACAGGGAGGCGGATAGAAGATGGATAGAGGAGAAGATAAATGGAGAGGAGACAGACAGGTCAAAGAGGCGGGGATGGAGCCAGTGAAGGTGAGTGTAGGTGGGGAGGTAGGGAGGAGATAGGTCAGTCCAGGGAGGATGGACAGGTCAAGGGGGCGGGATGAAGTTAGTAGGTCAGCAAGCATTTAGACACACTCTCCTTTCTCCTTTGTCTAATCCAATGTGTCTATTACTCCATTCCACAACACACATTGAACACCTTAGCCTTGGACAGTATGATCATCATTAGATGGAGTTTAGTTTAGATAAATGTGAGGTGCTGCATTTTGAAAAGGCAAATCAGGGCAAGACTTATACCGTCAATGGTAAGGTCCTGGTGAGTGTTGCTCAACAAAAAGATCTTGGAGTGCAGGGTCATTGTTCCTTGAAAGTTGGTTCGCAGATAGATAGCATAGTGAGGGAGGGATTTGGTACGCTTGTCTTTATTGGTCAGTGTAATGACTATAGGAGTTGGGAGGTCATGCTACGGCTGTACAACACATTGGTTTGGCCACTTTTGGAATACTGTGATCAGTTCTGATCTCCCTGCTATAGGAAGGATGATGTGAAACTCGAAAAGGTTCAGAAAAGACTTACAAGGATGTTGCCAGGGTTGGAGGATTTGAGCCAGAAGGAGAGGCTGGATAGGCTGGGGCAATTTTCCATAGAGCATCGGAGGCTGAGAGGTGACCTTATAGAAGTTTATAAAATCATCAGGGACATAGATAGGGTGAATAGCCAAGTTCTTTTCCCCAGGATAGCAGAGTCCAAAACTAGAGGGCATAGGTTTAAGGTGAGAGGGGAAAGATTTAAAAGAAACCTAAGGGGCAGCTTTTTCACGCTGAACTGCCAGGGAAGTGGCGAAGGCTGTTATAATTACCACAGCTAAAAGGCATTTGGATGGGTATATGAACAGGAAGGGTTTAGAAGGATATGAGCCAAATGCTGGAAAATAGGACTAGATTAATTTGGGTTGTCTGGTTGGCAGGGACAAGTTGGACCAAAGGATCTGTCTCAATGTTGTACAGTTCTATGACTCTATGTTGAGTATGAGAGATATTTCCTCTGAGGGCACTAGCTGAATACCCCTCCCCCACTACTGGATAAATACACCTTGCCATATGGTTGCCAATAGAGATCAGGCCTCTTCCTTCAATGTCAGCCTGTGCTTAATCAATTGATCTTGGCTGTTGTAACTATGGCAACAATTCTGGTTCCTCTGTGAATTTGCTGATTTCCCTCAGTGTTCTCTGAGCACTGCAGACAACCCCTTTAAGCAGGCCTATGGCGTTTACAGGTACAACAATGTAATCTAGTACAGGTATGAGCCCAGTATTTCAGTCAGAATTGCAAGCTGGAGGGACAGTATCGCGTTTCAATCGCAAACTAATGTACTCGGAATCTCTAGCATTTCCTGAGGGGAAATAAAATATTGTTTCCTGTGTTTACTTCTCAGAGGTCAGGGGAACAAGATAACATCGGTCTATAAATAGAGCTGTGCAATACTGAGTGAGTAAGGAAACTGTGTCACTTTACTCAACAGTCGAAGAACCAGCAGATCCTGTCAGACCTCATTGGCAGCAACCCTTAGTCCCATCCCAGGAGGCTGAGTGGGTGCTTGTTCCATGTTGTCTATGATGCTGCACTCATTCTACTTTCTAATACTTGATGTAAAACAGGGCTATCTTGACAGAGGACTGCTTGGAGGAGAGGGAAGCTGCCAGTGTTCCTGCTCCTGATTCATCAACCAGTGATTCCCCCTTGAATCCCCACAGTGCAGATAGAGGCCATTTGGCCCATCGAATCTGCAATGACATCCCCCCCCCCCGAAGAGCATCACATTCAGACCCTTTCCCCTCACAATCCCTGTACCCCCACATTTACCATGGCTAAATCCACGCAGCCTGCAAAACTGGACACTATGGGCAATTTAGCATAACCTGTACACCTTTGGACTGTGAGAGGAAACCAGAGCACCTAGAGGAAAACCACACGGACATGGGGAGAACATGCAAAGTCATAATAAAAATGTTATTTGATATTTCACTTGACAAGCCCTGGTGAAGCAGTAGTAGCGTCGAGTCCCACAGTTCAAGCTCCACCTACTCCAGAGGTGTGCAATAACATCTGTGAACAGGTTGATTGAAAAAAAAGCCTAAAATGCATTGAATTCATTTAGTTTTTTTCAGTTGTCAGATTTTAAATTGGCAACTCCTGTCCCAGCTTATCGCCTATTAACGTTGGTCTATACCAACAATTGCTCGAGGCGAGAATCACACTTAGGTCACCTGATGCAGCAGTGCTAACCTCGGTGCTATACGTGGGGGCATGAATGTTTGCACACCTTCATATAGTGTTGAGGCGCTGGGCATGCAATCTCAAGAGTCACTCAGTGATAGCAAGGACTGCAGATGCTGGAGTCAGAGTCAACACAGTGTGGAGCTGGAGGGATACAGCAGGTCAGGCAGCATTAGAGGAGCAGTTCTGATGAAGGGTCCCGACCCGGACCGTCATCTTTCCTGCTCCTCTGATGCAGCCTGACCTATTGTGTTCCTCCAGCTCCACACCATATTGACTCAGCCTCAAGAGTCACTGTGGAGACTCCTATGTCAGGATGAGAGGAGGGAGCTGGGTCTTTTTAATAATAAGGCCTATCAGCTGCATTGCTATAGATGTTTATTCCAACTTGATATCCATTGACTGAATGAGCAGACAGCCCAGAATTCACAGGCTTGCGGCAGTTTTCACACCATTGTCAAATATTTTGTCTCTGTAACTTTTATGGTACATTGCAAATCTGAATAGCAAAAAAAAACTAGACAAACTTGAAACACTCAAGAAATAAAACAAAGGGTAGTGTGTGTATAGAATGAACTACCAGAGGAAGTGGTGGAGGCTGGTTCTAATACAACATTTAAAAGGCATCTGGATGGGTACATGAATAGGAAGGGTTTAGAGGAATATGGGCCAAAATCTGGTAAATGGGACTAGATTAATTTAGGATATCTGGTAGGCATGGACGAGTTGGACTGAAGGGTCTGTTTCCATGATGTACAGCTCTATGACTCTATAACTGCGGATGCAGGGTTTGAGTTATGAGGAAAGGCTGGGTTGACTGCGACTTTTTCACTGGAGCTTAGGAGGTTGAGGGGTGACCTTAGAGAAGATTATAAAATCATTACGGGCATAGATAAGGTGAATAGCAAGGTTCTTTTCCCAAGAGTGGGTGAGTTCAAAACTAGGAGGCATAATTTTAAGGTGAGAGGAGAAAGATTTAAAGGGGACCTGAGGAGCAACCTTTTCATGTAAAGGGTGGTTCATAGGTGGAATGAACTGCCAGTGGAAGTGGTAGATGCAGGTACAGTTACAGCATTCAAAACACATTTGAACAGGTACATAGATTGGAAATGTTTATTTGGGCTAAGCGCAGGCAAATGGGAAGAGTTTAATTTGGGAAACCTGGTCAGCATGTTTGAGTTTGACCGAAGAGTCTGTTTCTGTGCTGTATGAATCTATGAGCTTTATAAGACTTTGGTTAGGCCACTTAAGAGTGTTGCATTCAATTATGGTTGCCACATTACAGGAAGGATGTGGAGGCTTTGAAGAGGGTGCAGAAGAGGTTTACCAGGATGCTGCCTGGATTAGAGAGTATGCGCTATAAGGAGAGGCGAGAAAAACTCCGGTTGTTTTCTCTGGAGCAGCGGGAGACTGAGAGAAGACTTGATAGGAATCTATAAAATTATGAGATGTATGGATAGGGTTAATGGTGAGAATCTTTCTCCCAGAGTTGAAATGTCTAATACTAGGGGGCACGCATTTAAGTTGAGAGGGGGAAAATTCAAAGGAGGTTATGAGAGGCAAGTTTTTTTACACAGAGAGCGGTAGGAGTTTGGAATGCCTGCCAGGGGTAGTGATGGAGGCAGATACAACAGGCAATTTTAGATAAGCACAATGAATATGCAAGGAATGGAGGGATATAGACCAAGGGCAGGAAGAAGGGAATTAGTTTAATTTGGCATCATGTTTAGCGCAACACTATGAACCGAAGGGACTGTTCCTGTGCTGTACAGTTCTATGTTCTATGATTCCATGTTGGATATCTAGAACAAAAACAGAAAGTACTGGAGAAATTCAGTAGGTCTGACAGCATCTGTGGAGAAAGAAACAAGAGTTGAATTTCTCTATCACTTTCTATTTTTTGTTTTTGGGATGATCCCTCCATATTACAAAGAGAAATAATGGAAGAAACTGAGGGAATAATAAATCATATTATATCAATTTGCTACTTATTTTATCATATTTGTTTGAGCTACTTAACCTTGACTGGGAAATATTTGTCAATTGAAATTAATTATAACAGTGAGCTGTAATCAGCGAATTACATTGATTCAAGGGACATTCAAATACTGTCTGAAAAAAAGCTCTTCTTCATTTCTCACATTTGCAACCCATCTGCAAATAGAATTTAAATTGGAAGGTGGAGAATTTCCTGAAAGTGAGCTGGCACTGGAGGCTGATTAATGCTTTAATTATTTGTTATTTGACTGTGTTTGAGTATTGATAATTCTCTGCGCTGTTAGTCAAGCCGGGCCTGGGGTTCAAAGTACACAGGGGGCAGCGGACACATCTGCCCTGAAAGCTCCCAAAAGATCTGTGCAACCAATGAGGTAGCCCCTGAATGTGAAAGAGATTGAATATGAGGAGCTGCTCCAATCACATATTTTCTTATGCTTTTACAACATATCTTCCAATCATAGATTCCCCATTGCTTTTGCTGCTTTTCCAGAGACAGAACCTATGATTGGAGGAGCAGCAAGGTCAGGATGGAGGGAACCTGTGATTAGAGAAGCTGGAAGATTTGTTATGGCTGATCCTGCTGCCACCGTGCAGAAGAATTTTGCCCACACCTTCACTACGTGCATCTTGCAAACCTCTGGAAGTGGAAGAGGAAAGCAGGGGAGAGAGCCTTTACTAATGGTAAGGTGGATTTAGTCCCAGAGAAGCCGGCTTGTGAGGTGAGGTCCGATTAGGTCCAGGCCCCAAATTTTTGCTGAGGTGTAGATGCTGACTGGGCCCCAAGTCTCAGCCAGGGGTTTCAGGCTGGGCCTGTCCCAGCTGGGAATACAGTTGCTAGCTTGGCTTGAGGCTTAGTTGCAGGGTTTGGAATGTACTTGATGGGCCTGTGGTAAGGCCAGAGAAGGGGTATCTTGTTCTGACCTGAGTTTCAGCCTGGGGTGAGCTGGTTAGCCCAAATCTCAGCCAGAGAACACAACAGTGGAACCCAAGGCTGCTGAGTTTATGGGAGGGGGGTTTAGAAAGACAAGCATGTGTCTATGGTTGGGGAGAAAGGCTGATTATTAGATGCATTTGGCTGTGAAGTTGAACAAATGATGTTATTTGATATTTCACTTGACAAGCCCTGGTGAAGCAGTAGTAGCGTCTAGTCCCACAGTTCAAGCTCCACCTACTCCAGGGGTGTGCAATAACATCTGTGAACAGGTTGATTGGAAAAAAAGCCTAAAATGCATTGAATTCATTTAGCTTTTTTTCAGTTGTCAGATTTTAAATTGGCAACTCCTGTCCCAGCTTATCGCCTATTAATGTTGAATCATTCAACCTCAGTTGCACCAATTCTAATTGTTCCTTTAATATATTCAAGGTCAAGGTAGGCAAATTTTTAATTAGTAAAGGAGTCAAGGATTAAGGGGAAAAGGCAGGAAAGTGGAATTATGGTTTATGAAAAGCCATGATGTCATTGAATGGTGGAGGGGACTGAATGGCCGACATCTGCTCCTACATCTTACGGCCTTTAATTATCCCAATGTCTGACTCAAAAATTAGATCATTACGCCTGACAACAGGAGTTTATATATTATGTAAAAAAAAACTTTAATATGGCTACAAAGAACCTCAATTCATGTTCCTTCAGTCTCATTAAAGTACGGATGATCTTATGAAATAGATGTGAGTTAAACCTTTTATTAACTGTGGATCAATTAGGTGCTAAAGAATTGATTTCTACATATTCCTTTTGTTACGTGATTGCTTGTTCAGAACTTAGTATCCTGACTTATTTGTCAGCACTCACTTTACACACAAGCATTGAGGGGAAAGAAACTTCAAAATTAGCTGAACAAAACCAAAGAATGTTGGACACTCCGAATTGGTTACAATTTTTGTTTATAAAGGGCTGCAGATGGATATAAGTTTCCTTATACCAGTAGTTAGAATTTTCATTTTGGTAATGGAGATTTACAAATAATAAGGTAACAAAATACCTTATTTATTGATTCCAAGTGAAAATATTTAACGTATATTCTTTGTTATTTGTGTTATGTTTCCTTTCTAAAGAAAATCCTAAAATTTCAACGCAGATACAGAAGGTAAAGTTAGGATATGACTGCGTCATCTAATAAAGGAATAGTGAGAATAAAATAAGAGCCGATGAAAACCAAAAAGTAGCCCCTGAAAATCAAAAAGTAGTCTTTGAGAAAATTCACAAAGAGACTTCATGAAAAAGAGAAAATCACCGCCAGCCTATGGTGTGGTTAGAGTAAGAGAAATAAAAGCAGAATGGAAATTTGTTCCGGCTGACAATTTTAAAATCACAGTAAATAAAAGCCTCTGTTCAAATTTAGAAACAATGTCATTTCTGCACATCTCTGAGGCATAACACAGCAGGAAGAAACTAAAATCTGTATGACTCAAAGGAGGAATATCTAGGGGAATGGGGATTCCCTGTATTCAAAGCAGTTAGCCCTGTGACTGTATATAGTAGCCGCAGTCCTAAGGAAGTCAACGGCAAGTAACTGACTCCATCCTGATATCACTGGTGTCCTGGGGTTTTGGGAAGTAAGAGGTGGATGCAAAATGCTAATGTTTATTTCAGATCCAAGGTATTAAATTCTAGAAGCTTGAAATCAACCAAGTCTCAGCATTTATGAGCGCTCTTCATAAAAGAACAACCTTTTTCCATTTCATGACTGATTTGAAGTTGTAAGTAGTGGAAATAATTAGAAATCGGAATCTCATTTCATGGATAATGTATTTATAAAATTGCATATTGATTCCTAATATAGATCTCACAGCAGCGTGTAATGGACTGACAATAGAGTTTTATGTTTTCACTTCAGTCTAATGCACTGTAAGTGTGGCCGTACCAGCATCTGTCAGTTTGCAACTCAATCTCTTGCCAATTCATTGAATCAACTCTTTTTTCCCTGGTTTGGAGGGATTGTCTTATGAGCAAAGATTGAACAGGTCGGGACTCAACTCAGCTTAGAGGAATTTGGAGGAATGTGAGGTGATCTTATTGAAGCATGTAGGGTTCTTAAGGGGCAAATGTTTGCCTTCTTGGGAGAGGCTAGGACCAGAGGACATAGTCTCAGAATAAAGACCAATGTAAGATTGAGACACGGAGGAATTCCTTCCCTCAGAGGGGTCTTTGGAATACTTTGCCGCAGAGAGTTTGTGTTTATTTGAGACTGAGATAGATAGGTTTTTGATCAGTCGGGGAATCAAAGTTTCAGAGAAAGAGCACGAAAGTGGACCTATGGAATTTTCAATCAGTCATGGTCCTGTTAAACGGTGAAGCAGGTTCGACGGTCTCCTGCTCATATTCCTACAGGCCTATGGTCCTATAGTCCTAATAAGGGGAAATAAGAAAAGAAGAACTTGCATATACGTAGTGACTTACATGACTTCCCAAAACACTTTACACTTATTAAAATCTTTTTGACCTTGAGCCAATCTTGGAGGACATGTGGCAGAAAAATTTTATGAGGTAAGCTCCTCAAACTGCAAGGACATAAATGATTGGAAAATCCGTTTTTAGCAACGTTGGCCAAGGCATTAAATGTTAACCAGGGCACTGGGGAGATCTCCCCTGACCTTTCTCAACACAGTGCGATGAAATTCTTACCGTCCGTCAGATAGTAGATGGAACCTTGCTTTGGTATCTGATCTGAAAGACATTACCCCCACTTAGTGTCAATGGGATTGTGTGGATAAAGGGCGAAGAACAAAGAAAATTACAGCACAGGAACAGGAACAGGCCTGCACAGACATGCTGCCCATCACAACTAAAATCCCCTACACTTCCGGGGACCATATCCCTCTATTCCCATCCTGTTCACGTATTTGTCAAGACATCCTTTAAAAATCGCTATAGTATCTGCTTCCACTACCTCCCCCGGCAGCGAGTTCCAGGCAACCCCCCACCCTCTCTGTAAAAAAAACTTACCTCGTACATCACCTTAAACCCATGGCCCTTGGTAACTGACTCTTCCACCCTGGGAAAAAGCTTCTGACTGTCCCCTCTGTCCATGCCCTTTATAATCTTGTATACCTCTATCAGGTCATCCCCTCAACTTCTGTCGTTCCAGTGAGAATAGCCCAAGTTTCTCCAACCTCTCCTCATAACTAATGCTCTCCATACCAGGCAACATCCTGGTAAATCTTTTCTGTGCCCCCTCTCCAAAGCCATCACATCCTTCTGGTAGTGTGGTAACAAGAATTGAAAACAATATTCCAAATGTAGCCTAACTAAAGTTCTATAAAGCTGCAACATTACCTGCCAATTTTTAAACTCAGTGCCCTGGTCGATGAAGGCAAGCATGCCATATGCCTTGTTGATGACATTTTCCACCTGCGTTGCCACTTTCAGTGACCTGTGTACCTGTACACCCAGATCCTTCTGTCCATCAGTACTCTTAAGGGTTCTGTCATTTACTGTATATTTTCCATCTGGATTAGACCTTTCAAAATGCATTACCTCACATTTTTCCAGATTAAACTCCATCTCTCTGCCCAACTTACCAACCGATCTATATCCTGCTGTATCCTCTGATGGTCCTCATCGCTATCCGCAATTCCACCAACCTTTGTATCATCGGTAAACTTACTAATCAGACCAGTTACATTTTCCTCCAAACCATTTATACATATTAAAAATAACAAAGGACCCAACACTGATCCCTGAGGGACGCCACTAGTCAAAGTCCTCCATTCAGAAATGCACCCTTCCACTGCTAACCTCTGTCTTCTATGACCGAGCCAGTTTTTTTATCTATCTTGCAAGCTCACCTCTGATCCTGTGCTACTATACCTTCTGTATCAGCCTGCTATGAATGACCTTGTCAAAGGTCTTACTGAAGTCCTTGTAGACAACATCCACTGCCCTACCCTCATTGGTCATGTTTGTCACTTCCTCAAAAAACTCAACCAAGCTAGTGAGACACGACAGCCCCTTCACAAAACCATATTGCCTCTCACTAATATGCCCACTCATTTCCAGGTTGGTTTAAATCCTGTCTTGAAGAATTCTCTCCAATAATTTCCCTACCACTGATGTAAGGCTCACCGGCCTGTAATTAGCTGGATTATCTCTGCCACCCTTAAACAAATGAACAATATTGGCTAGTTGCCAATCCTCTGGGACCTCCCCTGTAGCCAGTGAGGATACAAAGATTTCCTTCAAGGCCCCAGCAATTTCATCCCTTGCCTCTCTCTGTATTCTGGGGTATATCCCATCAGGCCCTGGGGACTTGTCTACCTTAATATTTTTCAAGACCCCTAATCCCTCCTCCATTTTGATCTCAATATGACCCAAACTATCCACACACCCTTCCCCAGACTCATCATCCATCAAGTCCTTCTCTATGGCGAATACTGACGCAAAGTCATTTAATATCTCATTTAATACCTCATCCATTTCCTCTGGCTCCACACAAATTCTCTTCCCTGTCCTTGATTGAGCCAATCCTCTGCCTGGATACCCTCTTGCTCTTTATATATATATATATGTATATATATAAAGCCTTGGGATTTTCTTTAATCCTGTTGGCCAATGACTTTTCAACGCCCTCTTTCAGCCCTCCTGACTCCTTGCTTAAGTTTCTTTCATTTTTCCTTGTATTCCAGCCTTGCTTCATGTATTCCTAGCTTCCTAGCCTTGATAAATGCTTCCTTCTCCTTTTTGATTAAGCTCACAATATCTCTCGTTATGCAAGGTTCCCTATTCTTGCCATACTTATCCTTCAACCTCACAGGAACATGCTGGTCCTGAGTTCCCAGCAACTTACACTCGAAAGCCTCCCACATGCCAGATGTTGATTTGGCCTCAACATCTACATTCTTCAGTTCTTGCCTAATATTGTTGTAATTAGCCTTACCGCAATTTAGCACCTTCACCTGACAACTACACTCATCTTTATCCATCAGTACCTAAAAGCTTACTGAATTGTGATCACTGTTCCCGAGCTGCTCCCCTACTGAAACGTTGACCACCTGGCCAGGCTTATTTCCCAATACCAGGTCCAGTGCGGTCCCTTTCCTAGTTGGACTATCTATATACTGTTTCAAGAAGCCCTCCTGGATGCTCCTAACAAACTCTTCCCCATCTGAGCCCCAAGCACTACGTGAGTCCCAGTCAATATATGGGGAGTTAAAATTACCCGCGACAACAACTGTTACTTTTACATCTTGCCAAAATCTGCCTACATATCTGTTCTTCTATTTCCTGCTGGCTGTCAGGATGCCTATAGTAAACCCCAAACACTGTGATTGCTCCCTTCCTGTTCCTGAGCTCTACCCATATTGCCTCGCTGTATGAGCCATCCATGGTGTCCTCCCAAAGTACGACTATGATATCTCCTTAACAAGTTGTGCAACTCCCCCACCCCTTTTACATCCCCCTCTATCCCGTCTGAAAAATCTGTATCCTGGAACGTTAAACTGCCAATCCTGTCCCTCCCTTAACAAAGTCTCTGTAATAGCAACAACGTCATAGTTCCAAGTAATAATCCGAGCTTTAAATTCATCTGCCTTATCTGTTACACTTCTTGCATTGAAACAGATGCACTTCAGTCCACCAGACCCGCTTTGATCAGTGTCCACACCCTGCCTGCTCTTTCTCTGAGTTTTACTGGCCTATACTCTAGTTCCCTTTCAGTCCATTCACCTTTACTTTGGTTCCCACCCCCCGTTAAGCTAGTTTAAATCCTCCCAAGTGACACCAGCAAACCTCCCAGCCAGAATATTTGTGCCCCTCCTGTTTAGTTGCAACTTGTCCTTCTTGTACAGGTCCCACCTGCCCCGTAATAGATCCCAATAGTCCAGATATCTGAAACCCTCCCTCATATACCATTTGTTTAGCCATGTGTTGAGCTGTACCGTCTTTCTATTTCTAGCCTCACTGGCATGTGGCACAGGGAGTAATCCCGAGATAACAACCTTGGAGGTCCTGCTCTTTAATTTTCTACTTAACTCCCTGAACTGCTGCTGCAGGACCTTGTCACTCATCCTACCCACGTTCTTAATACCAATATGTACCACAACCTCTGGCTGTTCACCCTCTCCCTTCAGAATGCTTTCTGCCTGATCAGAGACATCCTGGACCCTGGCACCAGGAAAGCAACACACCATCCTGGAGTCTCTTTTACATCCACAGAAGCACCTATCTATACCCCTAACTATAGAGTCCCACTGCTTTAGTGCCCTTTGTCCTTCCCTTCTCAAGAACAGAGCCAGCCGTGGTGCCACTAGTCTGGCTGCTAATGCTGTTATCCCCTGATAGGTCATCCCCCCAAACAGTATCCAAATGGTTTACTTGTTAGAGAGGGGGTCAACTCCAGGGGATTCCTGCATTGGCTGCATGCCCCTTCTAGCAGTCACCCATCTCTCTGCCTGCTCCTTGGGTGTCACCACATCTCTAAAACTATTGTCTATGATGCTTTCCGCCATCCTCATGCTCCTAAGTGCATCCAGTTGCCGCTCCAACCTGTCCATGCAGTCTGTGAGGAGCTGCAATTGGGTGCACTTCCTGCAGGACTCAATGCCACAGCCCTCTAACCAGAGGCAGGAATTGGGTCATGTTGGGAAAATTAAATGTGACTTGTGCTAAAATGCTGAGACCACGAGCAAAAAGGTGTGAAATGAATGATTTTCCAAAGGCCCCATTAGAACATTCATAAAGATTAGTGTTTTAGTTTTCAAGTTCCAGAAATATTGTCGACTCAATTGCATGTAAACACAATATTGTAGATTTTCAATTTGTCCTAAATAAAGGCCTGTCGATTTTCAATTTCATTAAAATTGAATGACACTACAATGCTGAACCATGCATGGGCTAAACTGAGCGCCTGACTGCTTTATGACCCATCAATCTGAGTGTTAAGGGTATCTCATGCATCATTCATTGTGGGAACTACTTTATTAAAGAAATGCTCTGGCATCTTAGCATTGTATCAGCCTGATAGCCTAATCTAAGTATAACAGAATCAGTTCCATTCTTCGAAACTGATCCCTTTATTTGAGTTGAAATGTGAATTTCTCAACGTGTGCAATATGCATGTTTAATCACCTTTTACTTCTATCTTATCTAATCACTGAGCAGAGAATCTATATTGCCCCAAGCCAACAAAAAATATTTTATCTCCTAACTGCTTTGCTGGTGAGGAGTCTCTTTAAGTAGAATTGTTGCAAGTTATTGGTTAATAGCCATGGGAGCAGTAGACCTTCTCTGGGCAGCCTCAGTAATCCTGGATTGGGAAAAGAAAACCAATCAATGTTCTTACAGAGGCACTTCAGCTAGAAAGTGAGGAGGAAATTGGGCCCTGTTGAAATGTCTGTTGACACCAAGGCTGACCCCAGTTTGTTTCAGCTGATGACCTTGAAGTCAGTGAAATGTCACCCCACTGACATAGTGCAGGTGGGAACAAGCATTATGGATATAGCAACCACAGAGAAATCACCATTTACTGTCTGAATGGAGATGTTGCCCAATGCAGACCCTAAAACCCATTAAGACCTGAAAATATTTGGTCTGATTTGATTTAATATTGTCACGTGTATGGAGATACAATAAAAGATATTGTTTTGCGGGCAAATCATACCTTACATAAGTACCTCAGGGTGATAGAACAGAATGTAGAATATAGTGTTACAGCTACAGAGAAGGTGCAGAGAAAGATTAACTTTAATATGTGAGGGGGGAGGTACTGTGACAAGGGGAGGCGTTGTGACAGGGGGAGGTGTTGTGACAAGGGGATGCGATGGCCTAGTGGTATTATTGCTGGCCTGTTAATCTAGAGACCCAGATAATATTCTGGGGACACAGGTTCAAATCCTGCAATGGCAATGGTGGAATTTGAATTCAATAAAATACCTGGAATTCAGAATCTAATGATGACCATAAGTTGATTGTCAACAAAAAACCTACCTGGTTCACTAATGTCCTAGGGGGCATGAGAAAACCTTGGCAGATAGGATCAAGGAAAACTCCAAGGCTTTTTACACACATGTGAGGAATAACAGAATGACCCAAGAAAGAGTAGGGCCGATCAAGGATTGTAAAGGGAATTTGTGCACGGAGCCTAAAGAGATAGGAGAAGTTCTTAATGAATGCTTTTCTTTGGTATTCACAACTGAGAGGGACCTAGTTGTAGAGGAGGACAGTGTGAAACAGGCTGATAGGCTAGAGGAGGTCGATGTTAGTCAGGAAAATGTATTAGGAATTTTGAGGAACTTGAAGATAGATAAGTCCCCCAAGCCTGATGGGATTTATCCAAGGATTCTATGGGAAGCGAGGGAAGAGATCACAGGGCCTTTGGTGATGATCTTTTTGTCCTCACTGTCCACGGGTATAGTGCCAGAGATGGGAGAGAAGCAAACGTCATTCCCTTATTCAAAAAAGGGAATGGGGATAACCCTGGAAATTACAGGCCAGTTAGTCTTATGTCAGTGAGGTGCAAATTATTGGAAAGGGCTCTGAGAGATAGGATTTATGATCACTTGGATAGGCACAGTTTGATTCGTGATAGTCAGCATGGATTTGTGAGGGGTAGATCATACCTCACAAACCTTATTGAATTCTTTGAAGAGGTGACCAAACATGTGGATGAAGGTAGAGCAGTGGATGTGGTATACGTGGATTTAAGTAAGGCATTTGATAAGTTTCCCCATGGTAGGCTCATGCAGAAAGTAAGGAGGCATGGGATAGGGGGAAATGTGGCAGGTTGGATTCAGAATTGGCTGACCCTTAGAAGACAAAGGGTGGTAATGGATGGAAAATATTCAACATGGTGCTCAGTTACAAGTGGTGAACCACAAGGATCTGTTCTGGGCCCTCTTCTATTTGTGATTTTTGTAAATGGTTTGGATGTAGGAGTGGAAGGGTGGATTAGTAAGTTCGCAGACGATTTGAAGGTGGGTCAAGTTACGGATCCTGAGGGCTATTCTAGGTTACAAAGGGACATTGATAGGATGCAGAACTGGGCTGAGAAGTGGCAGATGGAGTTTAACCCTGAAAAATGTGAGGTGATTCATTTTGGAAGGACAAATTTGAAAGCAGAATACAAAGTTAACAGAAAGATTCTTGGCAGTGTGGAGGAGCAAAGGGATCTTGGGGTTCATGTCCACAGTTCCCTGAAAGCTGCCACCCAGGTGGATAGAGTTGTTAAGAAGGCATATGGTGTGTTAGCTTTCATTAATAGAGGGATTGAGTTCAAGAGCCGTGAAGTTATGCTCCAGCTATACAGAACCCTGGTTCGGCCACGTCTGGAGTATTGTGTCCAGTTCTGGTCGCCTCATTACAGAAAAGATGTGGAAGCGTTGGAAAAGATGCAGAGGAGATTTACCAGAATGTTGCCTGGAATGGAGGGAAGGTCTTACAAGGAAAGGTTGAGAGAGCTAGGGCTTTTCTCTTTAGAATGATGAAGGATGAGAGGTGATTTGATAGAGGTGTACAAAATGATCAGAGGGATAGATAAAGTAGACAGCCAGAGACTTTTTCCTAGGGTGGAAGTAGCTATTATGAGGGGGCATAGTTTTAAAGTGATTGGAGGTAGATATAGGGGAGACGTCAGAGGTAGGTTCTTTACTCAGAGAGTGGTCGGGACGTGGAATGCATTGCCAGAGAGGGTAGTGGAGTCGGCCTCATTAGGGGCATTTAAGCAGCTATGAGATAGGCATATGGATGATAGTATAAGGTAGGGGTGGAGGTTAGATAGACCTTAGGTTTAGGGTAAAAGTTCGGCACAACATCATGGGCCGAAGGGCCTGTACTGTGCTATACTGCTCTATGTTCTATGTAGATATCTGTTCAAAAGTCTGATAACAGTGGGGAAGAAGCTGTTCTTCAATTGTGTCAGTACATGTTTTCAAACTTTTGTATCTTCTGCCTGACGGAAGAGAATAGAAGAGACTAAGTTTGGGATATGAGGCATTTTGATAATATTGGCTTCTTTCCTGAGGCAGTGGGAAGAGTAGACGGAATCAGAGGAAGGGAGGCTGGTTTCTGTGATGGACTGGGCTACATTCACATCTCTCCGTAATCCTTTGTGGTCTTGGAAAGAACAGTTGTCATACCAAGCTGTGGTGCATCTGGATAGGATACTTTCTACGGTGCGTCTCAAAAAGTTAGTAAGAGTCATTGTGAACATGCTGAATTTCTTCAGCCTTGTGAGGATGTAGAGTCGTTGGTGTGCTTTCTTAACGACAGCTTCACTGTGGATGGACCAGGACAAAACGTTGGTGATATTTCCACCTAGGAATTTGAATCTTTCAACCATCTCCACCTCAGCATTGTTGATACAGATAGAGCCATGTCTGCCTTCTGCTTCCTGAAGTCAGTAACCAGCTCCTTCATTTTGCTGACATTGAGGGAGAGATTGTTGTCTTTACACCATGCAACTAAGCACTCTATCTCTTTCCTGTACTCAAATCTCCCAAATGGCCTACAAGCAAGGAACCTAATCAAACAAGTCTCGCAAGAAAATTTCATCCTCTTTGGAGCTTGAGGCCTGAGACCTTGCATGCTCCCTGTGTAAGTCATCATTTCTCTGTCACTTCACATCCTGGCCAACATGCTGACTTCACATGCCTTCTGGGATGCAATTGGTATCCACATTTTCTGATGAAGGGTCTAGGGCCGAAACATCAAGCTTTCCTGCTCCTATGATGCTGCTTGGCCTGCTGTGTTCATCCAGCCCCACACCTTGTTACCCTGGTATCCACATTCGTTGAGTACAGTTGAGATTATTCTTTATTTCTCCTCGTGGATTTACTTGTCAATAAATATTAAGTTGTCTTTGTAATACTAAAGGCAGATTAGATGATGGCAACTAGCTCTGCATTTTCAAGTAAACCTCTTCCTTCTTTTTGAAGACTGAGTTAACTTACACTCTCTCCCAGAATCTCTAGACCCCATTTGCATTCCATTCAACTTCCCCTCTTCCCTTCGCCTCGTTGACTCAGTCGTTTAAATCCTTTGATGTGGAAGTCTCTCCTTAAACCCTACTCCTCTCCATCTGCATCTCTGCCTCAATGTATGCACAAAATTCTAGGCTGACTTTCCAATGTTGCATTGAGGGGTTGCTATTCAGAAGAGATGCCTGCTCAGATGGGCATAAAATGTTCCAGGACATTATTTTGGAAAAGAGCAGCGAAATTATATTTGGTGCACTCACCAGTATTTATCTCTCAAAGTCACTGGAACAGATTATCTGGTCATCATTGCATAGCTGTTTGCAGGAATCATTCCCTTATTTGTTCATGGGACGTGGGCATCGCTGGGTAATGACTTTATCACTATGTCGTTGCCTCACTTTTGCTGTGTGCAAATTGTTGCTACGTTTCCTGCATTATACCCGTGCTAAAATTTCCAAAGTACTTCATTGACTGTAAAATGCTTCAGGACGGCCTGCCATCGTGAAAGGCAATACTTAAATGTAAGTCTTGCTTTTATTTCTTGAATGAACAGGAACTCTGAGCCGAGAGAGTCCCTTAATGGTCCTGCTCCATTATTGTTTAAAGCAAATGGATGTTTCTTTCATTTTAAACTGTTGTAGAAATTCCTGGAAAAGGTGTGGGCTGACTCAGTTGTGGGTCAACTACATCCCTGGAGCTTCTCCGGAACTTCCTCTGGAATCATAGCTGGAAATCTAAAGACATCCCCAAGGAGCTCGAAGCGCAAAAATCTGAAATGGATGTTCCAGTGCGGTATCCGTGGGCTTTCATGAGCAGTTAGTACAGTAAGAGCTGAACTAATAGTGAAGCTCCATTGGCAAATTTGCTTTTGGAAGAATGCTACTGGTGTTGTTTAAGGCGTTAGCCAATTTTTCAGTGACTTAGCCACAATGCAACATTGAGTTTGCAAATCTAATTAACATTTCTAGATAATTACAAAGTTATGCTTTTTCTCAAAGTATATACACACCCAAACTGTTGTTTTTTTTCTCTCTCCAGGGAGGCCCATATTAAGCTCTTTTTCACTTCCAAGTTACAAAACAATCAATGTCATCCACCAGCTTCAAGAATGGAATTTATGATTAAGAACAATGAAACAGTTTACCCACAATTAAATGCAAGGAACTTTTTAAGAGGGAGGTGGTTTTTATAAATCCAAGCGAGCGTCTCACTTTTATTGAGGGCCAGAGAGATTGAAGGCCTGTACGTTTGCCTGTTTTTGGTCTCTGCTTAATAGCTCTGTTGCTCTGCGTTCTGAGCTAGTGGGGCAGCTACAACAGGTTTTGAGATCACTGCAACCACTTAGCCCAGTATTGAGTTGCATTTATTAGCTTGTGGTTTGAGCAAAGATGACTCAAGATTGTTGGCTCCTTTTAATTGTTCAGAGACAAGTGTCTGCCAAGAGGATAGGCTGAAGGTGGAAAAGGACAGAGAGCAGATGAGGTTGCACTGTGAAGGTAGTCTTTCATTTGATCTGCTGTGATTCAGCGCATATGCACAGGAAGGATCAGTTTCTGCAGCATCAGGTCCATGAATTATTCAGCGATGGAATCAGTATTTCAAACTAAAGTGACTCAATTTCCTGCAGTGAGATTCAGAAAATTATGACATGAATATTCAAAGATTACTGATATAGTCCATACAGTTACTCCCTTAATGAGACTTAAAAATAAGTTATTTGTTTACTTGGTGTGGTGATTATTCTCTGTGAGGTTAAAGTGTAACTGCCCTGAATGTTGGACTGTTAAAGGACTCATATCTCCAATACAATCATACATTCACTTCGTATGAATACATTGGGTTTTCTGGAGTAAGCAGTACACCTTACAACTACTAACTTTTCAGCTTTGCTTATTTTGAAAAGGTAATTATGTTTGGAATTTTACAACAATTAAATTGGTGTGTTGTAGAGTGTGGGTGTGGAAATGCATGTTGCTTAATTAATGCGGTGTAAGAAACAAAGAGTTGCATTTGTCAATCCTATGTCACAATCTCCCAAAGATCTTGTAGGTCATGTCAGCATTTAATAGCCCACTGCTCTGTTGAGCTATCACTTAGTGACTCATGTTACCATGTTTGGAGATCATTGTCTCAGGCCGATGTTGACCACAGATCTCTGCGGTCTTCAAGCAGCCCATGCATACTCCCTTAGTGCCGGGGGTTTGGATGGGGAGCAATTTATTAGAGATAAAAGGTACTGCAGATGCTGGGGAATCCGAGATAACAAGCATGGGGCTGGATGAACACAGCAGGTCAAGCAGCATCATAGGAGCAGGAAAACTCGACGTTTCGGGCC
>JAHRHZ010000082.1:13104726-13135517 GCA_024137785.1 Ginglymostoma cirratum | reverse complement strand
CTTGACCTGTCCGTCCTCCCTGGACTGACCTATCTCCTCCCTACCCCCCTACCTACACTCACCTTTACTGGCTCCATCCCCGCCTCTTCGACTTGTCTGCCTCCTCTCCACCTATCCTCTCCTCTATCCATCCTCTATCCGCCTCCCCCTCTCTCCCTATTTATTTCAGAACCCTCTTCCCCTCCCCCATTTCTGATGAAGGGTTTAGGCCCGAAACGTCGAGTTTTCCTGCTCCTATGATGCTGCTTGACCTGCTGTGTTCATCCAGCCCCATGCTTGTTATCTAGCAATTTATTAGAAGTGTTCAGGGGCTTTTTTTGAAACAGTATGTGGATAGTCCAACGAGGAAGGAGGTCATACTGTACCTGGTATTGAGAAATGAGCCCGGCCAGGTGATCAAAGTTTCATTGGGGAGCATTTTGGGACTAGTGACCATAATTCCGTAAGTTATCTGCTACTTATAGATAAGGACAAGAGTGGACCTCGGATGAATGTGCTAAATTGGGGAAAGGCCAACTCTAGCTGAATTAGGCAAGAATTGGAGAAAGTGGATTGGGCGCGACTGTTTGAGGGTAAATCTACACCTGACCTGTGGGAGTCTTCAGTTGATTAGAGTGCAGTACAGGCATGTTCCTATGAAAGTGTAGGATGGGAATGACAGGATTCAGGAACCCCGGATGAATATATAAAAGTTGGCAACTTATGTTAAAGCTGTATAAAACTTTGGTTAGGCCACATTTGCAACGCAACATTGCATGCAATTCTGATCTCCACACTACCAGAAAGACGTGGATGCTTTGGAGAGGGTGCAGAGAAGGTTTACCAGAATGTTGCCTGGTCTGTAGGGTTTTAGTTATGAGGAGGAGAGTATAAACTCAGATTGTTTTCACTGGAAAGAGAGAGGCTAAGAGACAACCTGATAGAGGTCTACTAAACTATGAGAGGCATAGTTAGGGTGGATAGTCAGAGACTATTTCCTAGGGTAGAAAGGTCAACTACATGAGGGCACAGATTCAAGGTGAGACAGGGAAGATTTAGGGGACAAGTGCAGGGAAAACTTTTCACACAGAGGGTGGTGGGTGCCCAGAATGCACTGCCAGTGGAGGTGGTAGAAGCAGGTACATTAGCAACATTTAAGGCGTATCTTTATAGACATGTGAACGGGAGGCAAACAGAGGGATAAAAACCACATATGGGCAATAAGTAGTGGGTCTAAATAAGGATTAGAATCAATGCAGACTTGGTGGGCCAAAGGGCATATTCCTGTGCTGCGCTGTATTTTGCATTGTACTATCTAAATCAACTACCAGATCCAAGCACTGATCCCTGCAGTGCTCCACTGGTCACTGGCTGCCGCTTGGAAAAAGTCCCTTTTATTCCTACTCTTTATTTCCTGTCTGCCAACCAGATCTCTAGTCAGTATACTATCCCCATGCCCATGTGCTTTAATTTTGCATCCTAATCTCTTGTACGGAACTTTATTGAAAGTCTTCTGAAAGTCCAAATAAACCACCTTGACTGTCTCCTTCTTATCAACTCTGCAAATTAACATCCTCAAAAATTTCTGGTAGATTTGTCAAGAATGATCTTCCTCTTATTATTCCTTGCTGATTCTGACCCTGTCACTGTTTTTCAACAGCTCTGCTAAAGCAATTTCCCCGCTACTGATGTCAGGCTGACTGATCTATAATTCCCCATTTTCTTTCTATCTCCCTTTATTAAATAGTGGGATTATAACAGCTATCGTCCAATCCATGGGAACTGTTCCAGAGAGTCCCTACAGTGTGGAAGCAGACCACTGGCCCATCGAGTCCACACTGACCACCCAAAGAGCATCCCACCCAGAACCTTCTCCCAACCCTATCCCTGTAACACTGCATGTCCCATGGCCAATCCACCTAACCTGCGCATCTTTGGACTGTGGGAGGAAAGGCACACAGACATGGGAAGAATGTGCAATCTTCACACAAATAGTCACCCGAGGCAGAAATTGAACCCAGGACCTTGGCGTTATGATGCAGCAGTACTAACCATTGAGCCACCGTGTCACCCCTCTGTTCCAGAGTCTATAGAATCTTGAAAGATGACCACCAATGTACCCACTATTTTTGGGCCCACATCCTAAAGTGCTTTGGGATACAGATTATCAGGTCCTGGGAATTTACCAGTCTTTAATCTCTAAATTTCCCCAACACAGGTGGAGTCACAGGTAGTAGTGGCAGTGAAGAAGGCGTTTTGCACACTGCTATTGACTGATGAAATTGGGAAGTTATGTTGCAGTTGTACAGGACATTGGTGAGGCCACACTTGAAATATTATATTCAGTTTTGGTCACCTTGCTATAGGAAAGATGTTATTAAACTGGAAAGAGTGCAGAAGAAATTTACAAGGACATTGCCAGGACTCAAGTCACTGAGTTAAAGGGAAGGTTGAACAAGCAAGGACTTTTTTCTTTAGAGTGTAGGAGACTGAGGGGAGATCTTATAGAAGTGTATAAGATAATGAAAGGCATAGATAGGGTGAATGCACTCAGTCTTTTTCCCAGGGTTCGGGAATCAAGGACTAGAGGGTAACAGTTTAAGATAGAAGGGGAAAAAATACATCGGAACTTGAGGGGCAACTTTTTTACACAAAGGGTGGTATGCTTATGGAATGAGCTATCAGCAGAGGTGGTTGAGGCAGGTACGTTAACAAAATTTAAAAGGCATTTGGACAAGTACATGGATAGGAAAGGTTTAGAAGGATATGGGCCAAGTGCAGGGAAATGGGGTTAGCATGGAAGGACATTTTGGTCAGCATGGACCAGTTTGGGCCAAACAGCCTGTCTCCTTGCTGTAGGACTCTATGACTCCAACACCATTTTCCTACTAATAGTGGTTTCCTTCCGTTCTTCCCTCTCACTAGACCCTGTGCTACCTAATATTTTTTTGGACATTATTTGTGTTCTTCTTTACGAAGACAAACAACAATATATATTTAATGTGTCCTCCATCTCTTTATTCCTCATTGTAGCTTCCCCTTCACAATTGCAGCAAAGCATCCATGTTCTTGAACTCGAATCCACTTGCTATGAAGTCCAATGAACAATTTCGAAAACCAAGATGTTGAATTGGACAATTTCTTGAAACTCTGTGTTTCATGGCCTAAAGATTAGGCCTATAATTCCTGCAGTTTTGAAGAATGAGAAGTGTTACAACTGAAACACTTTGATGCCTTAAAGGGAATGACAGGGAAGATGGTGGGAAGATGTTTTCCCTAAATTGGGGAGTCTAGAACATGGAATAATAGTTCAGAATAAGGGTTTGGTCATTTAGCACTGAGGTGACGAAGAATTTCTTCATTCCCGTTTTGTACATTCAAGATAGAGTTTGATAGATTTTTGGATAATAAGAAAATCAGGGGATAGCACAATAAGTAAAATTGAGGTGGAAGGGCCAAGTGGACCACTGTCACTCCTGTTTCTTTCATTCTTATCACAATGTTAGAGAAGCCTCTTGTTTATATTGTCTTGTACTTTCAGCAAGAAAGAGATATGGGGATAAAGGCATCTTTTGATGCAAACATTAAACAGCCTATACTGGATAAGCTTCCCAATAAACACTTGCAATGAGAAGAAAATCAGGAGAGGTAATGTAACGGGTGGTCGATTCAATATTGTCCATTTTACACAAGCATTGCCTGCTCTGAGAATGAAGGAAATACAGAGAAGATTAAAATTCTTTGCATTCAAATTTCTTTCAACACAATTTCCTCTGGGATAAGAAATGAACAGAACAGTTTTATTTTTATCCTGGCCCCCATCCTGTAAATGAATTTTTAAAAATAGATTGATTGAGTCAGCAACTCAAAATCAAAACTAACGTTTTGGAATTGCAATACAATGGAAGGAGGAGAGTAACATGGGAAAGTGTGAGGTCATTCAATTTGGGCATTAGAGTAGAAAAGCTGACTGTTTTTTCAAAAGATGTAGAACTTTAAACGTTGTTGTTCAGAGAGGTTTAGGTATGCAAAGTTGACGTTGATTAACTCACTGTGACAATGCCAGCAGGAATTACTCAGTCCCTGAGTTTCCTAGTTTTGCTGTGGGTTCAAATAGAGTCAAAGTAACTAATAAGATGGCCATTATTGGTTATATTAACATTATTATAGGACGTTGCAACCTTTTTGTGTAATGCGCTGAAGGGTCATATTATTAATGGCTGCACCCTAGAAAATCAAAGCCCTGTTGTTCCCTCCAGCTCAGACTAGCAGAGTCTGTTGAGAGCACCATCCGCAGTTATGGATAGAATTAGAGTTACAGGAAACATCTGCATAATATAATGCAAGAAGATATTTTAGCAATAGTAACTGGGAAGAATATGTAGACGTTTGCCTGAAGTAACCTTTGTGCTGCTCCTATTATAAAACTTGCAACAATATTGTCACAGTTTTGGTTTTTGAGTGTGGGTATTATTGGAGATTGGGCTTAAAGCTTTCATTTTAGTCCAGTTCCACAGACAATTCAAGAAACGATTAATTGCAGAACTGTTAGGAGCAAGCACAGTTTGCAAGGAGTATTGGAATATAGATTAGTCAAGCAACAGCCAGAGATCGTCATGTTCATGGAATCATGACTTACAGACAATGAACGCCATCACCATCCCTGGGTTTGTCCTGTCTGGGGGACCAGAGGAGGTGGCAGAGATGTAAAATCTAAATGGAATCATCCTGGAGTCCTCAACATTCATGATATCGAGTCAATCACAAGCAAGGCAACTTCCTACCACTACAAACCAAACCCCACCTCCCAATTTAAACTGATAAATAAATAAATCTCTTTGTTCAACACCACTTTGAGGATTGATTTGATCTAGTGACTGACCCTCCAAAGAGCATCCCACCCAGACCTACTTCCCTACCCTGTCATTGCAACTCTTTATTAACTATGGCCAATACACCAAACCTGCACATCTTTGGACTGTGGGAGGAAACCAGAGGACCTGAAGGAAACCCACACAGACATGGGGAGAATGTGCAACCTCCAGACAGACAGTCAGCTGAGGCTGGAATTGAACCAGGGTCCTTAGCGCTGTCAGGCAGCAGTGCTAACCACTGAGTAACCATGCATTCCAGAATCTAACGTTAATGAGCACCAGTTTAACAATAGACAAAATCAAACTACTGACTTAATGTGAATTTTGTCCTAACCACCTGGACCACCCAGTTAACCCTCACCCATTGACTTGGCATGGCCCCTTTCATTTTACAGTCAGTCAGGCGAGGTACGATTCTTTTTGTAAATGATTGAATCAAATCCCATCGTGGTAAAGAAACAGTGAATCCTAAACCCTAGAAGGGTCTAGGCCCGAAACGTCAGCTTTCCTGCTCCTCTGATGCTGCTTGGCCTGCTGTGTTCATCCAGCTCTACACCTTGTTATCTCAGATTCTCCAGCATCTGCAGTTCCTACTATCAGTGAATCTTAACTCCCCGTTTGTCATTCGTTCTTCCTCAATCTGGAATTTTAAAAAATCTTCAAATTTTTTCCTCAATGGTTATTGGCACTGGAGCTCCTTACGTCATTGGCAAAGGATTATCCATGGAACTGGGGTTAAACAGCAACGATAGCTACAGGAGACGTGGCTTTTGGAGAGGATAATTCATAAAACCCAATTTAGAATCTCAAAACATTCTGTTTCCACTCATACTGTCTTCCTAGTTTGAGGACATATATAATGTCACAACACAGAGTGACAGGAGCAATTAATTCCACCCCAACAATTCTAACACCACTCTTGACCCACCCATAGACACAGTGAGAAGAGAGCCCTGAAGACTTGTTATATATTTTAATCGGGCAGACGATGTTAATTTTATGTCTGTCACATTCCTGCAAGCAATGGCAATGATAGGTGAGGAAGTGTCAACTGCATTACAAATAATCAGATAAACTATTTCTCTGAATATGTGGGGAAACCATATTGTGCTGAAGAGAAAGCAAAAGTTCCACATGAAACACATCAGAGCTTGGTAGAGCATTTGCAACAAAAACATTGTTAATTCTGAGTCACAAATCTCCTCTTGCCTGCATTAATCAAGGGTGTCCCCTATCCTTTCCCTTCCTGAAATGCCAACTTACGATGATCTTCAGCACAAGCGGCTATCATTTGGTTTATTCATCCTATCAAACAAAGCAACTCCTGCCTTTGTTCACAGAATTATCATAAACCAAAGGAACCTGGGAAGTCTCCTGTTTTAACTGGGGTTTCACCAATCCTCTGTCCTTCTGACCACCTTCCTATATTCCACCAGGATGCTGAGTCTTCATCCAACTCTGTTTCCTTTAACATCCCTAGTGAATCGCAATGAGGAGCAATGGGCTTTTAGCTAGTCCTCCATCAATAGGCCAATAAACCGGCTCAGGAATCAAATTGAAATGGTTTTGACTGGCAAGCTGCCTGGTGTGGTGACGTTTATATTGAACGTGTTGCTTTAGTTTAGAGTAGAAAGATGGCTGTTTCTGACTTCAGTTATGAGCATGGGTTGGACAGCTGGGACTGTTCGCCTTGGAGACAAGAAGGTGAAGAGGAGATCTGTTAAAAGGTTAAAATCATGAGGAAGCTGGGTAGGGTAGATAGGCAGAAACTGTTCCCAATCCTGAAAGGATCAAGTACAATAGAGGATGGGTACTAAGTGATTTGCACGAGAAGCAAATGTGAAGTGAGAAAATAAGTCTTTTCAATGAGCAATTCAAGTTTGGGGTGCATTGTCTAGAAATGTAGTGGAGGCAGGTTCAATTGAAGTAATCAAGAGGGCTTTGGATGATTATTTAAATAGAAACAATGTCCAAGGGTATGGGCAAAAAAGCAGGAGAATAGTATGAGACAGGACATTTATTTGGAGAGCTGTGACAGACACAATGGGCTGAATGGTCTCCCTCAGTAACATTTCTGTGATTCTGCGACTCACAAAGATTTAGTGACTTGATGACACACTATTTGTACAGTTCATTTCTCACTTTCTGAAAGAGCTTGTATGATACTTTCATTTATTTTTCTGTACATTCAGTCCATCTGCACAGACTCCAGTTATGGGAGAGTGTCTCAGTCCTGTCTTTGATGAGCTGCAAAGAGTGAAAAATCACATATTGTCCAGCCAATGAGAAATGCAGAGGTGTTCACTTCTAAAAGCATTGCTAGGCCACACAGGATTAAAGAACAATTATTAGTGAATTGTGAGTCAACCTTTAGAGAAAAGTAACGCTTTGGAATTTGTGATGCTGATGTTTTGAAACAGGTTTGTACTTGCCTTGTTTTGTTTAACTGGTGTAACTAACATAAACTACAAAAGAGGGCATATATCACGTGACAGGGCATTGAGAGGCAATGGAACGGAATGAGTATATGCGATGAGGGCTTGGAGTAGAGTATGGAAATGCAGTCTTCTTACCTGAAACATAGAAAGCACATTCACTTTCTGAGCCAGGCAAAATTGGTTCCAGTTCCTTATGTTCCTACTGGCATTTCACTGAGTTTTCTGAAAGATCACTAACAATGTCTTTGAACATGTTCCAAATCATTACTTTAAAAATATCACCATTCAGGAACTGTTGTTCAGTTTAGTAGAAAATTAGAACATTATTTGTTCTGGTTAAAAAGGCTGTTAAAAAGGCAGAGAGTATAAGAAAATTATGTTAAACTTTTATACAAGACATAGTTAGTGAAATAACTCCATAGAGGCTGGTATCTCATCACCAAGTCACCCTTCATTTACACATGCATAGTGCTTGACACTAGTCTGGCTCCTTAAGAGCTGGCTCTCGGAGTGAATAGAATCTCAGACACTCCTGTTTATGTCTGTCATCCAGGGAACCCTGATTGGACCAGTTTAACAGCCCCAGTCAGGGAACTCACATTCTATGAGGTCCACCTGGCTGACCTTGTTTCAATCACTTAAGTTTTAGCTTCCAAGTGGAAACTTGGGCAATTCTACGCACTGCATATTTGGAAGGATATCATGGCCCTTGAAAGGGAACGAAGGAGATTTGCTGGAATGGTACCAGAACTAGGGAAGCTGGATTGCTGACCTTAGACCAGAGAAGGTAAAGGTTCAAATCATGGATGATTAGATTTTCTCTTGTTGAAGATGGTCACTGTCTGGCATATGTGCAGCTTCAATGTCACTTACCACTTTACAGCCCAAGCCTGGCTATTGTCCAGGTCTCGCTGCAAATGGTCAGGAACTGCTTCAGTATCTGAGGAGTCACAAATAGTGCTGAACATTGTGTGGCCAACTACACTTATCACCTGATGGTAGAGGGGAGGACTTGGATGAAGCAGCCGGAGATGGCTAGGCCTAGAACACTATCTGAGAAACTCCAGTAGAGAAGCTGAGATGATATTTTTTAAAACTTCATTCATGGAATGTGAGCACGGCTGACAGGACCAGGATTTAATACCCCTACCTAGTCGCCTTGCAGAAGGTGGTGGTAAGATGTCTTTTTGAACTGCTGCTGTCCATCTGGTGTAGGTATTGCCACAGTGCTACAAGGGAGGGAGTTTCAGGTTTTTGACCCAGTAGCAGTGAAGAAAATGCAATATATTTCCTTGTCAGGATAGTGAGTGGCTTGGAGGTGAATTTGCAGGGGGTGGTGTTCCCATGTATCTGCTGCCCTTGTCCTTCTAGATGGCAGAGCTTGTGATTTCAAAGGTATTGTCTAAGGAGCCTTAGTGAAATTCTACAGTGCATCTTGTAGACATTACACACAATGTCAGTGGCACAGCGAGCGGATGCTTGTGGGTGAGGTACCAGCAAGCAAAGCAAGTTGCTTTGTCCTGGATGTATCAAGCTTTTTGGAGCTGCACCTATCCAACAACCTGTAACAATCACAACCAAATTCCTTTGTATGAGTTACGCTCCACACAGAGGAAAGTTTTTTTCTGATTCCCATTCCTGTTTTTTCTATGGCTCCTTGATGTCATACTCAGTCTGATTGCGTTGATGTCAATGTTGGTCATTCTCAGCACAGTACATGAAATGGGAGAATTTGCAGTGCCATTAGAAAAGAGGAATGGAGTGGGACTAATTAGATAGCTCTCTCAGAGAACCAGCACAGAAATGATTGAGGGTTTGAATGGCCTCCTTTTGTTCTGTCTCATTCTATGATTCTTGGTGTTGAAATATCAATAATATTAACAGCAAGAGACTGTGTGGGCTGAGGGAGTGGGCGATCTTGTGTCATGTGCCCATTGTACTGTGTGCTGCTATTCCTCAGTCACCCCCACATTATCGTGGAAAAGAAATATAGGAAATTAATTACATATTATCTCCCCTTTTCTCTTTAGAAGGCAGCTGTACAAGAATGAACCACACACAGGTACTTTGCTCAAGCTGAACGGAAAAAAAGAAGGAAAGAGTTGCATTTATGTCTGCACTGGGTGGCCGGTGGCTCAGTGGTTAGCACGCCTGGGATCCCAGGTTTAATTCCAGCCTCGGGCGACTATCTTGTGTCATTTGTACTTTCTCCCCACGTCCGCATAGATTTCTGCTACATAGTGTCCAGGGATGTGCAGACCAGGTGGGTTAACTATGAGAAATACAGGGTCACGAGGATAGGAGCATGCGTCTGGGTGGAATGGTCTTTGAAGGGTTGGGGTGGACTTGATGGGCCGAATGGCCTGTTTCCACACTGTAGGGATTATATGAACCTATATAATAGTTTTCACAATCTTTCCAACCAATGAAGTACGTTTCAAGTGATTATTGAAACATAGGAGGTGTGGCAGCCAATTTCCACACAGCAGGATCCCACGAACAGTAATGCAATAAAGACCAGATAATCTGAGTTTTAGTGACTTTCATGAAGAAATAATTGACATAAGATTCTTCAGATGTGAATCCGTGAAGATTTTGTAGGCTATGCTAAGCGAGCCAACTCTGCTCCCTTCTTAGAGATAGTAAGAACTGCCGATCCTGGAGTTAGAGGCAACACAATGTGGAGCTGGAGGAATACAGCAGGCCAGGCAGCATCAGAGGAGCAGCAAAGTTGATGGGTCTTCAGAAGAAAGGTCTCAACCTGAAACATCAACTTTCCTGCTCCTCTGATGCTGCCTGGCCTGCTGTGTTCCTCCAGCTCCACACTGTGTTGTCCCTGCTCCTTTCTTGCTGTCTGCAGTACACCAACCGAAGCTGTCAATAGAAAAAATAAAATTAAAGAACGGCAGATGGTGGAAATCTGAAAAAAAAACAGAAAATTCTGGAGCAACTCAACAGGTCTGGCAACATCTTTGGAGAGAGAAACAACTAATATTTTGAGTCCGGTGGCCCTTCAGCAAAACATGGTGTGACTTCACTTTGAGTCCACACATAGTGTCAGCTAAAGCATTTGGATCAGAGTCAATTCTTGTCACCTCTTCTTGCTAAGTCATTGTAGATAGTACACATAATACTGTTCTTTTAACCAACTCATTGCTGGAAGTAGCAAACACACTAGGGCAGAATGGGGGAAACCGAAGAAAACCAAAAAAGTAATCTGGAATCATGCACTCAATTCTTTTGTCGGAAAAAGTATGCTGAAGCAGAAAATGAACAACTGCTGCCGACCAATCCCCCTCCACTGACACCCTCATCCGCTTAGCCGAACTCGTCCTCACCCTCAACAGCTTCTCTTGTAATTCCTCCCACTTCCTACAGACAAAGGGGGTGGCCATGGGTACCCGCATGGGCCCAATCTATGCCTGCCTCTTTGTAGGTTACGTGGAATAATCCCTCTTCCAAAACTACACTGGCCCTATCCCCCACCTCTTCCTCCGTTACATTGATGACTGTATCGGCGCCACCTCGTGCTCCCACGAGGAGCTCGAACAGTTCATCCACTTCACCAACGCCTTCCACCGCAACCTGAAGTTCACCTGGACCATCTCTAACACTTCCCACTCCTTCCTGGACCTCTCTGTCTCCATCTCGGGTAACCACCTAGAAACCGATGTCCATTTCAAGCCCACTGACTCCCACAGCTACATAGAATACACCTCCTCCCACCCATCTTCCTGCAAAAATGCCATCCCCTAGTCCCAATTCCTTCGCCTCTGCTGCATCTGCTCCGAGGATGAGGCATTCCACTCCTATACATCTCAGATGTCCTCATTCTTCAAGGACCGCAACCTCCCGCCGGCAGTGGTCGAGAGCACCCTTGACCTTGCCACCCGCATTTCCCGCAACTCATCCCTCACACCCCGTCCCCGCAATAACAACCAAAAAAGAATCCCCCTCGTCCTCACGTAGCACCCCACCAACCTCCGGATCCAACGCATCATCCTCCGACACTTCGGCCATCTGCAATCCGACCCCACATTTTTCCCTCCCCACCCTTGTCTGCTTTCTGGAGGGACCACTCCCTCCGTGACTCCCTTGTCTGCTCCACACACCCCTCCAGCCCCACCACACCCGGCACTTTTCCCTGCAACCGCAGGAAGTTTTACACCTGCCCCCACACCTTCTCCCTCACCCCAATCCCAGGCCCCAAGAAGACTTTCCACATCAAGCAGATGTTCACCTGCACATCTGCCAATGTGGTATATTGCATCCGCTGTACCCGTTGTGGCTTCCTCTACATCGGGGAAACCAAGCGGAGGCTTGGGGAACCGCTTTGCAGAACACCTGCGCTCAGTTCACAACAAACAAATTCACCTCCCAACTGCGAACCATTTCAACTCCCCCTCCCATTCCTCAGACGACAAGTCCATCCTGGGCCTCCTGCAATGCCACAATGATGCCACCCGAAGGCTGCAGGAACAGAAAATCATATTCAGCGTGGGAACCCTGCAGCCCAACAGTATCAATGTGGATTTCACAAGCTTCAAAATCTCCCCTCCCCCAACCGCATCCCAAAACCAGCCCAGCTCCTCCCTGCCTCCCTAATCTGTTCTTCTTCTCACCTATCCTCTCCTCCCACCTCAAGCCCCACCCCCATCTCCTATCTACTAAAATCATCCCGCCCCCTTGACCTGTCTGTCCTCCCTGGGCTGACCTATCCCCTCCCTAACCCCCACCTACACTCACCTTTACTGGCTCCATCCCCGCCTCTTTGACTTGTCTGCCTCCTCTCCACCTATCCTCTCCTCTATCCATCTTCTATCCGCCTCCCCCTCTCTCCCTATTTATTTCAGAACCTTTTTCCCCTCCCCTATTTCTGACGAAGGGTCTAGGCCCGAAATGTCAAGCTTTCCTGCTCCTCTGATGCTGCTTGGCCTGCTGTATTCTTCCAGCTCCACACCTTGTTATCTCAGTGAACAATTGCTGACTAGTCCCTATTTACGGAGCTTTGGACCAGTCCTGGTCTCTTCAAAGAATAAAAGGAATTTTAATTGCTGCATGAACAATTTAAAAACAAGATGTTTGGCTTTTCAAATATTTTTCAACGATTTTGTTGCTATGTGTAACAGGATTGACAACTTCACCAGGCATCCAGACCCCATATTATCTGAAGATTTTTACTATTTAAGTTAATTGTGTTTTTAGGCAGCTTTCAGCATGATCACAACCCTGGCTTGTGGAGAAGCCTCATTAAGGTAGGCACTGAATACATCAAGAGACATTTGTCTGGAACATGTGATAGTGACGTTGAGGTTTCAGAGGAAGTACACAATCCTCAAATACCCAATCCTTAGTACAACCTGCTCAACATATAGCCAGGTCTGTAGGCCTGGTGTTGGACATACCAGCCATCTCATACCCCACTGAAACAAAATGAAAACAGACCATCCTCAATCCTCAGGGACTGCATAATAAGGGTTATGCTGATTGATATCATTTCTGTCTCATCTCCAAAATGCCACTGCCAGACATTTTCATCCTTGTTCACGTAAAAAGCAATTTTGTCCTATTGTGCAAAAATGCTGTTAAATGTGCAAAGTTTCTCATGAAAAGTGGAACTAAAACACACATGGGTTTGGTGAGAAGTTGACTGTGGTACATCACAGCTGATAGATTTCAGCTTCTAAAAGTTGAATCGAAATTAACTGCAACTACAGATAGATGTGTCACGTGTTAGAAGAAAGATACTGGGGAAACACAAGAGCAGCTTTGACTACTTTTTTAAAAAATGGTGTGTGTTTGGTTTCAGCTACTGCTCACTGCCAGGTCATACAGGAACACCCTTGAGTTATCACAGAATCAAAATCAAATTCGAAGGCAGAAGAAATTCCTTACAGGAACGTTCAATAAAGACAGATGACTGTATCTAGGCGTGATTTTCTGATTCATCATGTCTTAATGGCAAAGTTCTATATTCCGCGGCCAAGATTGAGTTCCAAGATTTTCAGATGTGAAGGGGAAAAGGAATGATGGCTATCCTGATGGTGTCGTTGCCTCTGCAATAGGGTAAGGGTTAGGGTTAGGGTTAGGGTTAGTGCTTTTGTCATTGATACAACGAACCTTTGTAAAGGAAGATTCTATTTCTAACTTCAAAAAGTGCATGTTTATCTTCAAATCTCTTTCTGATCCTATCCAGGGTACAAGCCAACCTTTCAGAGTTGTCCTGGAGTTTCCCAGAATTAAAGATTGATCTTCTGAGCAAAACTGCAAGCAAACACAGGGGAGAAATAACTGAGGTATCAAAGATATTGTGGGTTTCTAAAAAAATTTCTTTGAATATTTATGTTTCTAAGATAAAGGAGAGAATGGGGCCCATTATAGATCAGCAAGGTCACCTATGTGTGGAAACACAGGAAATGTGGGAGATACTACATGATCATTTTGCATCAGTGCTTACTATGGAGAAGGATCCAGAAGATAGAGAATGTGGGGAAATCAATACCGACCTCTTGAAAAATGTCCATATCACAGAAGAAGATGTCTTAAGCATAAAGCTGGCTAAATCCCAGGGACCTGATCAGGTATACTCTAGAACTCTATGGGAAGCTATGGAAGTGATTGCTGGGCCCCTTGCTGAGGTATTTGTATCATCGATAGCCTCAAGTGAGGTACCAGAAGACTGGTGGTTGGTAAACATGGTGCTACTACTTAAGAAAGGTGGTAAGGAAAAGCCAGGGAACTATAAACCAGTGAGCCTGACATTGGCGGTGGGCAAGTTGTTGGAGGGAATCCTAAGGAACAGGATTTACATGTATTTGGAAAGGCAAGGACTGATTAGGGATAGTCAACATGGCTTTGTGCATGGGAAATCGTGTCTCACTAACTTGATTGCGATTTTAAAAGAAGTAACAAAGAGGATTAATGAGGGCAGAGCGGTGGAAGTGATCTATATGGACTTTAGTAAGGCGTTCAACAAGGTTCCTCATGGTAGACTGGGTTAGCAAGTTAGCTCACTCAGAATAGAGGGAGAATTAGCCATTTGGCTCGAAGGTAAGAGACAGGGGGTGGTGGTGTAGGGTTGTTTTTCAGACTGGAGGCCTGTGACCAGAGGTGCGCCACAAGGACCAGTGCTGGGTCCACTACTTTTCCTCATTCATATAAATGATTCGGATCTGAACATATGAGGTATGGTTAGTAGGTTTCCAGATGACACCAAAATTGGAGGTGTAGTGGACAGTGATGAAGGTTATCTTAGAGTACAATGGGATCTTGATCAGATGGGCCAATGGGCCGAGGAATGACTGGTGGAGTTTAATTTAGATAAATGTGAGGTGCTGCATTTTGGAAAGGCAAATCAGGGCAGGGCTTATACACTTAATGGTCAGGTCCTGGGGAGTGTTGCTGAACGAAGAGACCTCAGAGTGCAGTTTCACAGTTCCTCGAAAGTAGAATCACAGGTAGATAGGATAGTGAAGAAGGTATTTGGTACACTTGCCTTTGTTAGTCAGTGCATTGAGTATAGGAGTTGGGACATCATGTTACAACTGTACAGGACATTGGTTAGGCCACTTTTGGAACAGCGCATGCAATTCTGGTCTCCCTGCTATAAGAATGATGTTATGAAACTTGAAATGGTTCAGAAAAGATTTACAAGGATGATGCCAGGGTTGGAGGGTTTGAGCTTTGGGAGAGGCTATTTTCCCTGGAAAATCAGAGGCTGAGGGCTGACTTTATAAAATCACAAGGGACATGGATAGGGTAGATAGACAAGGCTTTTCCCTGGGGTGGGGGAGTCCAAACCTAGAGGGTAGAGGTTTAAGGTGAGGGGGGGCAACTTTTCCACACAGAGGGTTCAGCATGTATGGAATGAGCTGCAGGAGGAAGTGGTGGAGGCTGGTACAATTACAGCATTTAAAAGGCATCTGGATGGTTACATGAATAGGAAGAGTTTAGAGGGATAGGGGCCAAATGTTGGCAAATGGGACTAGATTTTTTTTAGGATTTCTGATCAGCATGGACCAGTTGGACCAAAGCGTCCGTTTTTGTGCTGTACATCTCTATGACTCTAAATAAAAATATCTTGATTGGAGAAAAGAAAATCTCTTTGATTGCAGATGGGAAATCATGTGAAAGAACCTTCAGAAATAAATCCAGACAGAATTGGCAACTTTAGTATCTATCAATCTGAATAAACTGTACACCCAATCCCTTCACAGGGTGGGATAACTGCTGATTAAATTCTCACCAATCTTTGATGCCTCAGGTCTGTTGTTTCTTCTACATTAATATAAATGCCTGAGAAACTAGGAATGTAAAGTAATCACAGACATTATCCAAAATAATGTGCTTCTAAGTATTGCTAAACCCAGACAAGCATGTGAACACTGCTGGATTGACTTTAGAGAACAGTTAAAGATGTCAATGAGCCAAAATAAATTATTTTCTAAATGCGTGCATGTCTCATGTATGCAACCTCCGATTTGCTGAGCTGCCTTCCTGGTTTGTGACTAATCACCTTCCTTTCCCTGAACATCCTTTAATAAGTGTGTGCGAATTGACAGGGGTTTGTGTTAATGATTTGGCAGGAAGTAGATGAGGCAGTCTGCGTATATGTGATGATAGGAACGTTATGTTTCTGGCATTTTCACATGGACTGCTATTTGTGAGAGGAAAAAGAAGTAGTGGAGCAGGGCTGTCATCCCTTGTCTCTTCTGGGTGTCATTTTACATCTGCCTACATCTACCTATTCCAAAGGTCCCTGCTCTCCTGAGAGTGAAAGTACAATTCTTTAGCTAAAACATTCAAAATTCAATATCTGAGCAACAGGAATTCTTAACAAAAAGGTGGCAAACAACACAGATCTGATTGTTGCCAAAGTGCAAAATACAGATGTTAGAAATCTGAAAACAAAAACAGAAATAAGCTAGACATATTCAGCAGGTGAGGCAGCATCTTTTGAAGAAACAGTTCCATGCCTAACAGATGGTCTTTAGATCTGTGATGCTGACTGACTGACTTCCCTGTTTCCCCACTGATCCTTGGCAAGATCTTTGCTACTGCCTTTCCTTGTTCATTTATCCATATCATTTCCACTGGGATTTTAAATGTCATTCACACTTAGCTGTAGTCCTCCCGAACATTTCATGATCAATTCAAGCTGCAGCAGTTAACAGCAACCATTAATCAAGTAGAAACAGACTTGGATGAATTAGAGCAAATGGGGTGAAGTGGTGAATTAAGTGCCCTAGAGTTCAGCATTGGCTGCAATGTTATCTTTCATTTGCTTTAATGACTTAGGCGTTGAAACAATGCAAAATGGTCAAGTCTGCCAACATCACCAAATTGCATGGAACCTTGGACACAATGGAACCATCTTTAAAATTACAGAGCAACTGAAAAGTAAGGCAGATGCTGGAAATCTGAAACAACAAAATAAACAGGAAAATGTTACCATGTTAGGCCCAGCTGTCGAGATTTATAGTTTCAGCTCAATGACTTTTCATCAGAAATAATGTGGGAGATCAGTAATAGTTACAATGGAATTCAGAATCAGGGAGTGTAAGATAGGTTGGGCAAGAAAGCAAACATATTGCCTCCGTGACTGGTATTGAATTAGCTATGGTGGAATTGGAAAGCAATCGAGGAGTCCTAACAAGTGCTACATCTATTATATCCAGCCAATGTAGGATAGCAATTAATAAGGCCAATAAAACGGCATAGGAAAATCAGTAGGATGTGATGTGGAGTCAGTTATGTGTAAATTGTACAGCACACCACTGAAACCTTAATTTTGATTACTACACCCAAACCTGGTCATAGAACCACCAGGGAACCATGCAAATGTAAATGTAATGAGATACTCATCCTTGATATCAAGGGGTTGAAATATCAGGAAAGACTGAAGAGATTTGAGGCATCAATGAAGCAATTTTACAGATTAGTGAGATTGTAACTGGCACAGAAATGTCTATAACTTCAAAATAAATCACAGGAAAGAACTAAGGAAACAACAGTTCTTAATGTAAGGCTGACTTTAGGATCTGACTTTAGGTTCTGAGGAAGGGTCACCAGACCCGAAACATTAACTCTGTTTTCTCCTTCACAGATGCTGCCAGACCTGCTGAGCTTTTCCAGCAACTTTATTTTTGTTCCTGATTTACAGCATCTGCAGTTCTTTTGGTTTTGATTTAGGATGTCCTTTCTCATTCAGAGAGTAGTCAGTGGTGAAAGATGTAAATCTAGGACATGCCTGAGAAGCATTCACATGCTGCAAAGTGTCAAGTATTCCTGGAGATGAGTTATGATAGCTGAATGACTTTTCCTATTCATTAATGAACATATGACTTTTTGAAGCTCTGAGTCACCGGTTATAAACGGGAACATTGCTTATTACATCACAACCAGCACAGATGGGCAGCGCTCACTTTTAAACTCACAGATTCCCTAAAATTGTTGTAATTTAAAAGGTTTGTTTTCAAGTAGCACATGAAGAAGTAAACCGTAGCCCCCCACGTTTCCTGAATGTGTTCAGCTACTCACACGTTCCTACTTTATTGTTTATCACACTACTGTTTGAAACACATTTAAAGAAATCCAGTGCTGATGCCTTTATCGAAAGCACAATTAACATCTGAATGAAGAGCTCAGAGCTGTGATTGCCACTGCCTTTCAAAGCCCATTGTCTTCTATTTTGATCACTACACATTCTTCAAGCACAAAGACTTGAAACTCTGTCACTCTTTATCACTGGCCTTGAGAAAGTTTGTTCCTTTTTTGGTTGGATTACTGTCTGTGTAGAAATGACAGATAGAATTGATGTGGTGTGATTTTTGCACACTACGTTTGTCCTACCTACGCGTTCTCTGCAAAAGGTATAACTATTTGTTCTACAGCTTACTGCTATTTTGGACCTAATCCATGATGGAACATGTAACGTACTTTTCCATCACCCTTTTATTGCATTTACGCAAGGCCATCTGCCATCAAATGCAAAGAACATTATCATCAGCTACAGCAACTGTACCCTGGCCTACGTCACAAGGTGAATTTATCCATTGATTTCAAGTACGTTTCCTTTACTGAAAGACTGAGTTGACAATAATGGGCCTTTAGTGTAACATACAACAGGGATAAAGCCAAGACTCTCAGTTAGAGTTAATTTGTTGGTCAGTAAACCAGTCAAAAATGACTGTGTAAGACAGTTAGCCACCCCAAGTCTGTGTAACCCAGGCGAAGAATATTAAGTCAGTGCAGCTTTTGTTTTTATTCCATGGCAATCCAGGCTTTTACAGGGTCTTTTTCCACAATCCTGACCATTGTTCCATTGCGATTGCAAATGAGTGTCCCTGAGCTTGGGTTAATGTTTCCTATTCATGTAGCTTCCTTTTAATCCCCATTGTGGTGAATGATCTAGTTAAAACAGGGCTCACATGTCCTCACCCTTAACAACTTCTCTTTCAATTCCTCCCACTTCCTACAGACAAAGGGGGTGGCCATGGGTACCCGCATGGGCCCAAGCTATGCCTGCCTCTTTGTAGGTTACGTGGAACAATCCCTCTTCCGTACCGACTCTGGCCCTATCCCCCAACTCTTCCTCCGCTACATTGATGACTGTATCGGCGCTGCCTCGTGCTCCCACGAGGAGCTTGAACAGTTCATCCACTTCACCAACACCTTCCACCTCAACCTTAAGTTCACCTGGACCATTCTGATACCTCTCTCTCCTTCCCGGACCTCTCTGTTTCCATCTTTGGCAACCACCAAGAAACCAATATCCATTTCAAGCCTACCGACTCCCACAGCCACCTAGAATACATTTCCTCCCACCCATCTTCCTGCAAAAATGCCATCCCCTATTCCCAATTCCTTCACCTCCACCACATCTGCTCCTAGGATGAGACATTCCAGTCCCGAACATCTCAGATGTCCTTGTTTTTCAAGGACCGCAACGTCACCCCCGTCAGTGGCCGAGAACGCCCTCGACCGTGTCTCCCGCATTTCCCGCAACTCATCCCTCACACCCCCTCCCCTCAATAACAACCAAAAAAGAATCCCTCTCGTCCTCACGTACCACCCCACCAACCTCCGGATCCAACGCATCATCTTCCGACACTTCCGCCATCCGCAATCCGACCCCACCACCAAAGACATTTTTCCCTCCCCACCCTTATCTGCCTTCCGGAGGGACCACTGTCTCCGTGACTCCCTTGTCCGCTCCACACTCCCCTCCAGCCCCACCACACCCGGCACTTTTCCTTGCAACCGCAGGAAGTGCTAAACCTGTCCCTACACCTCCCCCCTCACCCCCATCCCAGGCTTCAAGAAGACCTTCCACATCAAGCAGATGTTCACCTGCACATCTGCTAATGTGGTATACTGTATCCGCTGTTCCCAATGTGGCCTCCTCTACATCAGGGAAACCAAGCGGAGGCTTGGGGACCGCTTTGCGGAACACCTCCGCTCGGTTCGCACCAAACAACTGCACCTCCCAGTCGCGAACCATTTCAACTCCCCCTCCCACTCCTTAGACGACAAGTCCATCCTGGGCCTCCTGCAGTGCCACAATGATGCCACCCGAAGGTTGCAGGAAAAGCACCTCATATTTCGCTTGGGAACCCTGGCAGCCCAAGGGTATCAATGTGGACTTCACAAGCTTCAAAATCTCCCTTCCCCCTACCGCATCCCAAAATCAGCCCAGCTTATACACGGCTCCCTAATTTGTCCTTCCTCCCAAATATGCTCTCCTCCCACCTCAAGCCCCACCCCCATCTCCTACCTACCAGCCTCATCCCGCCCCCTTGACCTGTTCGTCCTCCCTGGACTGACCTATCTCCTCCCTAACTCCCCACCTACACTCACCTTTACTGTGTCCACCCCCACCTCTCTGACCTGTCTGTCTCCACTCCATTTATCTTCTCCTTTATCCATCTTCTATCCACCTCCCCACTCTCCCTATTTATTTCAGAACCCCCTTCCCCTCCCCCATTTCTGAAGAAGGGTCTAGGCCCGAAACGTCAGCTTTCCTGCTCCTCTGATGCTGCTTGGCCTGCTGTGTTCATCCAGCTCCATACCTTGTTATCTCAGATTCTCCAGCATCTGCGGTTCCTACTGTGTATCACCTTATAACTTATTATAATGTAATGTTCCCATGGAGTTAAGAAGCTGTTAACAGAAGCTCAAGAATGTTGTCTGGTAAAACAGACACTCAACACAGTCTATTTACATTTTACCTGTGTAACCATATCCATTTCAAACTCTCCCTCCGCTATGATACTGAAAACACTCAACCAAGCTTCATTTTTTTTCTATCTCATTCTATCTATTTTTCTATCTATTCTCTGGCCTGACTTTTACTTCCATAAAGAACATTACAAAAAGGAACAGCAGCAGTAGGCAGAGATAACAAGGTGTGGGGCTGGATGAACACAGCAGGTCAAGCAGCATCATAGGAGCAGGAAAGCTTGATATTTCGGGCCTAGACCCTGATGAAGGATTAGCACAGCTAATCCACCTAGACTGCACATCAGATGATTTTCTGATGAAGGGTCTAGGCCCGAAACGTCAAGTTTTCCTGCTCCTATGATGCTGCTTGACCTGCTGTGTTCATCCAGCCCCATGCTTGTTATCTCGGATTCTCCAGCATCTGCAGTACCTTTTATCTCTCAGCAGCAGTAGGCAATTCAGCCCTTCAAAATGCTCGTCATTCAAGGAGATCATGGCTGATCTTGCACTTGAATACCATCTCCTGCGTTATCTCTTTGTCCCTCGATGGTTTTAACACACAGAAATCTATCAACTTCAGTCTTAAAAATACTCAATGACTGACCTTCCACTGTCCTTTGGGTCGGAGAATTTTAAAGATTCATCACCCCATCGGTGAAGAAATTCCTTCTCCTCTTGGTCCTAAAGGGACTGTCCTTTATTCTGACTCTGCGTCTCCCAATTATAGACACCCAGCCAAGGAGAAACATCCTTCTGGCATCTACCATATGAATCCTGTAAAAAATGTTGTCTATTTGGAGATCATCCCTCATTCTTCTACATTCCAGAGAAAATAAGTCCAGACTATTTAATCTTTCCTCACAGGACAACCCCTCCATCCTAGGAATTAGAGATAAAAGGTACTGCAGATGCTGGAGAATCCGAGATAACAAGGTGTGGAGCTGGATGAACACAGCAGGCCAAGCAGCATCATAGGAGCAGGAAAGCTTGATATTTCGGGCCTAGACCCTGATGAAGGATTACCACAGCTAATCCACCTAGACTGCACATCTTTGGACTGTGGGAGGAAACTGGAGCATTTTAACTTTCAGTGACTCATGAACCAAGACACTCATATCCTTTTGCAGTTCAACCCTTCCCAGCCTCTCACCCTTTAAGGAACACGGTGTATTGCTGTTTTTCTCAACAAAGTGATTAACTTCACATTTCTCCATATTGTATTCCATCTACTGAATTTCGTTCACTCACTTAGTCTCCCCAAATTCCCTTGAAGCATCTTTGCGTCCTCCTCACAACTCAGTTGGGTGTATTCTACAAACTTTAGGAATATTAAATTATCTCCCCACATCCAAGTCATTGATATTGATTGTGAATAGCTTGGGCCCAAGTCCTTGTCGTACTCCCAGTCTGCCAAACCGAAAATGGTCCATTTATCGCAACATTCTGTTTTTTTATCCATTAACCATCTCAGCTTTCTCTCCCTAATCCCATTGTTACAACCAGATCCTAACAGAGGTAACCCAAGTTGTTGTGGTTCCAGCCAAATATCCCAAATCATTCAGCTCACACATGAGGGGCAATGAACTGGCTCCCCTTCTTTACTCACATAACCTTGTTGCAAACAATCAAGGGGCTTATTTTTTTAAAAAATCCCTCCGTTATGGATGCCTGTCTCCCAAACCAAAATAATTTGTTTTAAAAGGAGCCAATTTAACCAAACTTCCTTGAGTTAACAAAAGAGTGTGTTTGTTACTAAATGAGAAAATAAATAACAATACAACCCACAGGTTTGATTAAGAAGTGAGTCTGAAAAAATGAAAAAGATTAAAAGATATACCGTTCAGTGTCTCTGGTTGATCATGAAAAACAGGTCGTGGAACATTGACAATTGAACGATCAATTCTGGGATTCTTGGCTTTTGCTGGTTAATGGAAATTCTTTTGCCTGTTTCCTTTAGATAGCCAGTTGCCGGCAGGACTCACAGTGAGAGAGCAAGGTGCAGAGCTGAATAAACACAGCAGGCCAGGCAGCATCAGAGGAGCAGGAAAGCTGACGTTTCGGGTCTGGACCCTTCTTCTGAAGACCTGAAACCTCAACTTTCCTGCTCCTCTGCTGCTTGGCCTGCTGTGTTCATCCAGCTCTATACTTTGTTATCTCAGATTCTCCAGCATCGGCAGTTCCTACTATCTCACAGTGAAAGAATCCTTCTTGTTTGTTTTCGTTCTGACTGGTTTTTGTCTGGTTGGCTTTCAGCGCTCTCAGTAGGACAATCCTTTTATCTGCAAAGCTGATATGACAACCAGGTGTTCCTCGATTGTGAACGCAACATACGAGACCTCAAGCCAAGCTAGTACACCTGAACCTCTGTTCACTAGCACACACTCCCCATGAGCACATGTTTTTCTACTAAGACACCTTTCTCCCACCAACACACCTTTCTCCCACTAACACCTTCTCCATCTGACACAACTTCTCCCTCCGACAGACCTTGCTCCCTCTGACACACCTTGCTCCCACTAGCACTCCTTCTTCTGGAAGTTGTGGAGATAGTGTTGTCACGGCAATACTATTGGATTAGTAATTCAAAGACCCAGCTAACGCTATGAAGATGTTGGTTTAAACCTCATCACAGCAGCCAGTGGAATTTGAATTCAAGTAATAAATCTGGAAAAAGGAATTAGTCACAGTGATGGCAACTATGACAACTCTTATTGATTGTTGGAAAAACCCATCTGGTTCGCTAATTTGATTTAGTGAATGAAATCTTCCATCCTTACCTGGTCTACATGTGACACCAGATCCACAGCAATGTGGATAACCCTTAACTGACTTCTAAATGGTTCAGCAATACAAGCAGAACAGGGACAATTAGAGGGGGAAACAAATGCAAACTTTGCCAGTGACCTTTGCTTCCTATAAAAGAATATATTTCAGAAAAAGAAGTCACACATTAAAGACAACAAGATTTAGGAGCAGAATTAGGCCATTTGGTTCTTTGAGTCTGCTCTGCTATTTGATCATGACTGATATACTTCTCAACTCCATTCTCCTCCTTTCTCTCTGTAACCATTGATCCCCCTACTAATCAAGAATATACCTATCTCTGTCATAAAAACACTTACTGAGTTGGTCTCCAAAGCCTTCTGTGGCAATGAGTTCCACAGATTCGCCACTCACTGACTGAAAAAATTCCTCCACATCTCAGTTCTGAAGGGTCCTTTGCTCCGTGGCTGTGTTGTCAGGTCCTAGTCTCTCATACTAGTGGAAGCATCTTCTCTATGTCCACTCTATCCAGGCCTCTCAGTTTTCTGTAAATTTCTATGAGACTCCCCCTCATTGTTCTAAACTCCATTGCGTACAGACCCCAATTCTTCAACTGCTCCTCATGTGACAAATCTCATCCCCAGGATTATTCTTGAAAACCTCCTCTACACCCTCACAAAGGCCAGCACATCCTTTCTTAGATATGTGATCCAAAATGCTCACAATATTCCAAAAGCAGTATGACCAGAGCCTTATACAGCCTCAGCAGCACATCTTGCTCTTGCATTTTAATCCTCTCAAAATGAATGCTAACATTGCATTTGCCTTCCTAATTGCCAACTGAACCTGCATCTTAACTAAAAGTGAATGCTGAACTAGGTTTCGCAAGTCCCTTTGTACTTCACATTTCCAAAGCCTTTCCTCATGTAGAAAATAGTCTCCATCTCTATCCTTCCAACCAAAGTGCACAACCTCACACCTTCCCACACTGTATTTCATCGACCACATCTTTGCCCAATCTCATAGCTTGCCAAAGTCCTTCCACAGCCTCCCCACTTCCTCAACACTACCTGTCCTTCCACCTATTTTTGTGTCATCTGCAAACTTAGCAAAAATGCCCTCTGTCCAGATTATTAATCTATAATGTGAATAGCTGTGGTCCCCACACTGACCCCTGTGGAACTCCACTGGTTACCAGCTGCTGGTGTCATCTCATAACAGTGAGGAGGAGGAATTGTTTTCTCTGACTGTAGTCAATCTGTGGAATTTTTTACTGCAGAAGGCTGTCAAGGCTGAGTTGTCAAGTATATTCAAGGCTGAGACGGACAGATATTTCATCATCAAGGGAATCAAATGTTATAGGGAAAAAGCAGAAACTGGAGTTAAGGGTTATCAGATCAGCCATGATCTCATCGAATGGCAAAGAAAATTCAATGGGCTGAACGGCCTACTTCTATTTTTATGTCTTAGAGAAAAAAATACACTTCCTTCCATGGTCTTTGGGCTTTAAAGAAATCTATTTTTCAATATTAACTATGCATTAGTTCTTTAAACATTAGTCAATGCCTAGCTATCGCTCATCTCCACCTCCCTAACCTGTTTTTCCTCTCACCCCAAGCCACACCCCCATCTCCTATCTACTAACATCATCCCGCCCCCTTGACCTGTCCGTCCTCCCTGGACTGACCTATCTCCTCCCTACCCCACTACCTACACTCACCTTTACTGGCTCCATCCCCGCCTCTTCGACTTGTCTGCCTCCTCTCCACCTATCCTCTCCTCTATCCATCCTCTATCCGCCTCCCCCTCTCTCCCTATTTATTTCAGAACCCTCTTCCCCTCCCCCATTTCTGATGAAGGGTTTAGGCCCGAAACGTCAAGTTTTCCTGCTCCTATGATGCTGCTTGACCTGCTGTGTTCATCCAGCCCCATGCTTGTTATTACATATTTCAACATGGTTTCCAAATATGCCACAATTAATTCACCTCTCTGATCTCTTATCACTTTCAGACTTAATGTAAAATTTTATCATATTATGATCACCATTTCTGAAAGGATCTTCTGTTTAAAAAATGAATTAGACATTTCTCTGTTCATAATCTCTGATCTAATATAACCCATTCCCTGATTGGTTCCTCAACATAACACTCTGGAATGTATGTGAGATGCTTTTTGAATGATTCATCCCATAACCTTAGCGCTGACCAGTTTTACCCAGTTTTCATGTAGAGAGGTAAAATAAAACAAAGATGCTGGAAATCTGAAACGAAAACAGAAATTGCTGGAGAAACTCAGCAGGTCTGGCAGCATTTGTGGAGGGTTTGGTTAGCTCAGTTGGTTGTCTAGCCAGTTTGCAATGCAGAGTAACACCCACAATGGGGGTTCAATTCTGCATTGGCTGAGGTTACCCCCAAGGAATAGTTTCAGCAGCTATGTTAATCTTGAAGGACTCTCTTTTTCAACCTAGTCCCTTAGGTTAACCCACTACGAGTCTGCTCTCTCTCTAATGAGAAGTAGGACTGTAGCAACTTTACTTTGCATTCCCCTGGTTACACCATCTCAAACTTCCTGATTCGTACTGTGATAAACATCACCACTGCTGTTTGGTGGCTATAAGCAAATCCCACCAATGTTTTCTGTTCCTTGCTATTTCTGACTAATCTAATCTTGAACTTTAAAACGTAGGACATCCATCCCCACACTACCAACACCCCTTTAATTTGTTATAGTGTTCACCTAACCCTGGAGTTGGAGATGTTTGGGGATTCCTGAACAATACAACAGCTTATTTTACAACATTCAGACAGAGGACACGTAAAACTGATGCCTCAATTGTAGATTTTTCTGAAGAAGGGTCTAGGCCCGAAACGTCAGCCTTCCTGCTCCTCTGATGCTGCTTGGCCTGCTGTGTTCATCCAGCTCTACACTGTGTTATCTCGGACTCCAGCATCAGCAGTTCTGGCTGTCTCTGCCTTAATTGTAGTTTGTCTCGCACATTTACACATTTATAATTCTGCCCGGTACTCGGAGAAGCAGATCAACATAGCAGCTAAAACTATTCCAGTGCTTTGTTGTGTAAAACCAGACACGTCTCCGGGTGGTACAATCATGTAATTTCTAAAGTTAATCTGTCCTCTCACATTACACATTCCACAGTAATCTTGACTCTTTATGGTTCTGAACAGTTCTCCGTTCTATCTGTTTACAGTGATTATTTCTTACAATGGTGTGCAACTTTTCATTGTGATTCTAAACTGGTTTTCCCTGTTTGCTAACCGTAATCAGTCTTTTGTGTGAAGTTAAACTGCCTCTTTTAAGGATGCCTACCCTGAAGAAGTTACCCTCCTCCCCACCCCCGCAGCCTTCCTGCTCCTCTGTTGCTGCTTGGCCTGCTGTGTTCATCCAGCTCTGCACCTTGTTGTCTCACACATTTTTGTGGCCTGTACTCCACTGTAATGTTTTATTAGTTTTAAGGTAGGTGTTTCTTGCACGCTCCCAACTTTTCCCAATTCCACTCACCCTTTCTATTTGATGAGCTATTAATCTACATATTTTCAAATTATGACAGCCATTCTACCTTTTCCTGGATTTCTATCCATGTTGAATGTCACATATTGTTGGATCTTCAAGTTCCAGCTTTGTTTCCTTGTAGCTGCATTTCTGTAATTCCTATCTGGTTATGTATATGGTTTTCTTTTAATGCAAATGCTGTCCTTTTTCAGATACAGAAGCCTTAATTCTGTTTTTTTGCATAAACTCAGGCCTATCTGTCATCAGATTTTGTTGCAAGGGGATGGCCATGGGAACCCGCATGGGCCTAAGCTATGCCTGCTTCTTTGTAGGATACGTTGAATAGCCTCTCTTCCGCAGCTACACTGGCCCCATCCCCCATCTCTTCCTCCGCTACATCGATGGCTGTATTGGCACTGCCTCGTGCTCCCATGAGGAGCTTAAATAGTTCATCAACTTTACTACCACCTTTCACCCCAACCTCAAGGTCACCTGGACCATCTCCGATACCTCTCTCTCCTTCCTGGACCTCTGTCTCCATCTCTGGTGACTGAAATCTATTTGCGGTGTGGTGGCTCAGTGGTTAGCACTGCTGCCTCACAGCACTGGGGACCCAGGTTCAATTCCACCCTCAGGTGACTGTCTGTGTGGAGTTTGCACGTTCTCCCCGTGTCTGTGTGGGTCCCCTCCAGATTCACCAGTTTCCTCCCACAGTCCAAAGATGTGCGGTCTTGGTGGGTTGGCCATGCTAAATTGCCCATTCAGGGATGTTTAGGTTAGGTGGGTTAGACATGGGAAATGCAGGGTTAGGGGAATGAGTCTTGGTGGGATACTCTTCGAAGGGGTGGTGTGGACTAGTTGGGCTGAATGGCCTGCTTCCACACTGTAGGGACTCTATGAATTTATTTCAAGCCCACCGACTCCCACAGCTACAAGACTACACCTCCTCTCACCCACCTTCCTGTAAGAATGCCATCCCCTACTCCCAATTCCTCTACCTCCGCCGCGTCTGCTCCCAAGATGAAGAGTTCCACTCCCGAACATCCCAGATGTCCTCGTTTTTCAAGGACCACAACTTCCCCCCCTTCGATGGTCGAAAATGCTCTTGACGGCATCTCTTGCGTTTCCCTCACCTCTGCCCTCACACCCCTTCCCGCAACAAGACAGAATTCCCGTTGTCCTCACATATCATCCCACAACCCTTCGGATTCAACGTATCATTCTCCACCATTTCCACCACCTGCAATCTGACCCCACAACCAAGGATATAATTCCCTCCCCACCCCTATCTGCTTTTTGTAGGGACTGCTCTCTCCATGACTCCCTCGTCGGCTTCACACTCCCCACTATCCCCACCACACCCGGCGCTTTTCCCTGCAACCGCAGGAAGTGCTACACCTGCTCCTATACCTACTTCCTCACCTCTATCCAAGGAACCAAAAAAACCTTCCATATCACACAGAGGTTCACCTGCACATCTGTCAATGTGATCTACTGCATCCGCTGCTCCCGATGTGGCCTCCTCTACATCGGTGAGACCAAGCAAAGGCTCAGAGACCGCTTTGCTGAACACCTGTGCTCTGTTCGTGAAAAACAACAACACCTTCCAGTCGTGAACTATTTCAACTTTCCTCTCCCACTCCCTGGACAACATGCCCATCCTGGTCCTCCTCCAGTGTCACAGTGACGCCACCCAGAAACTGGAGGAGCAGCACCTCATATTCCGCCTTGGGAGCCTACAACCCAATGGTCTCAATGTGGATATTTACCAGTTTCAAAATCTCCCCATCCCTGGCCTCACGCCATGACCAACCCTCCCTCTCATCCCCGCCTCCTTGACCTGACACAACATGTCCATCTTCTCACCCACCTATCTGCTCCTCCCACCTCACTGACCAATCCCCACCACTGCCTACCTGCACTCATCTATCACCATCCCACCTACCTTGCCCTGCCCCACTCCTCCTCTCTATTTATTTCTGAGCTCCCTTCCTCCTCCCCGATTTCTGAAGAAGGGTCCCTACCCGAAGCGTCAGCTTTCCTGCTCCTCTGATGCTGCCTGGCTGCTGTGTTCCTCCAGCTCCACACTGTGTTATCTCGAACTCCAGCATCGGCAGTTCTTACTATCTCTGATTGTCCTGCATGGTGTTCTGCCCTGCATGTTGACTCCATTCACAACACAGGGACTGTCTCAATCACTGTCCCTTCCTGCATTCTGCCTACCATCACCTTTATTGCAACCTTGTTTTATTGGCTTTTCATTTCTATTTAATTTACTTAATCTTCTCCCATATTATCTCTTTCTTCCTAAATCATAAGACTCGCAAAAACGCTAGTCCCAGATCCATCCTAACAGTACAGCCCCACTTTTCCCAGGTGTCAGTGCCCCACAAACTGAAACCCCACCTCACCCTCTCAGCCATACATTCACTTCTCTTAGAGATAGTAGGAACTGCAGGTGCTGGAGAATCTGAGATAACAAGGTGTGGAGCTGGATGAACACAGCAGGCCAAGCAGGAAAGCTGACGTTTCAGGCCTAGACCTGAAGAAGGGTCTAGGCCCGAAACATCAGCCGTTCACTTCTCTTGTTTTATTTACTCCATACAAATTTGCATGTGGATCAGGTAAAGATCCAGAGATTGCTACCTTTGTGCTTCTGCTTTTTAATGTAGTACCTAGCTTCTCAGGCCCTAGCCTGTGCAAACTCTGCTGCCTGCATTCGATCGACAGCAAGTCCCCCTCATCCATCCACAGCACCATGTTTGCCGATTTGCATTGACTTCCAGCACCTCGCGTTTTGGATTTTGACCCTTGTACTTCAATCACTCCATAGCCATTGCGTTGTATTTCCATAACCTCCTGCAGTCTCGCTAACCTGAAAGAACTCCACATGGTTTCAATTCAGGCCACTTATGCAGCCCTCACTCGTTTTGCCCTATCTTTTGATCTGATTTATTATTGTCACATGTACCTACAGACAGTAAAAAGTTTTGTTTTGCATGCAGTACAGGCAGATCGTACCATACAAAATGCATAGGAGTAATAGGACAGAGTGAAGAAACCAATGTTAGGGCTGCAGAGAAGGTGCACAAAGAGTGAGATCAACATTAAATTTAAAATTTGAGAAACCCATTCAGAGGTCTAATAATGGGGGAAGAAGCTATTCTTGAATCTGTTGGTACATGTGTTTAAGCTTTTGTATCTTCTGCCCGACAGAAGAGGTTGCAAGAGATTATAACTGGGGTGGGAGGTGTCTTTGATTATGTTGGCTGCCTTTCTAAGGCAGCGAGAAGTATGGCTGGAGTCAACAGTAGTCATACCTCTAGCCATAAAACTCTAGGGCTCTGGAATTCTCTGCTTAGTGGATCAATCTCTCTATTACACTCTCCCTTTAAGACTCTCCTTAAAGCCTATGATAAGATTTTTGTTTTGTCATTACTCCTACATCTGGTTCTCTGGCTTAGTCCCAAATTTTGTCTGATGGCCCTCCTCTGAAGCAACCAGTCATGGTATTGCAAGTTGTTGTTCTAATCTAAAGCACTTGGGCTAACATAACATTTCATTGTTATCACCTTGTCACCCAACTAGCTCTGAAATCATTAACAATTCATTTCACATGTATGCCAGCAGTCTGACATCTCTGAGCGCGAGTTCTTTAAAATCTGTACCAAGAACACCATTTGGTGCTCGATAGACTTGTGAGTAATCCCATGTGCTAGCCTGACATGCAAAATAATATCATTTTTCCTCATTCGAACATCCTCAGTGATGATCCAGGTTTTCTGCAGGTGGAAAGGGAGATTCCCAAATACTACAAACAGGAAAAATACTGTATAATGAAGGCTCCCACCCCCCTACACAAGTAAAATACTGACACAGATAATTTAAACCAGTTTATATAGAAATAACAAGCATGGGGCTGGATGAACACAGCAGGTCAAGCAGCATCATAGGAGCAGGAAAACTTGACGTTTCGGGCCTAAACCCTTCATCAGAACCCATTTCT
>JAHRHZ010000082.1:13050246-13104326 GCA_024137785.1 Ginglymostoma cirratum | reverse complement strand
CTGATGAAGGGTTTAGGCACGAAACGTCAAGTTTTCCTGCTCCTATGATGCTGCTTGACCTGCTGTGTTCATCCAGCCCCATGCTTGTTATCTCGGATTCTCCAGCATCTGCAGTACCTTTTATCTCTTATATGAAAATAAGCTTCTTTAAAAATTCTTCATAATGTCATCTATCACCTCCACTTAATTCACAAGTCTTTATTCACTAATACAGTTCATTTGAACTTGACCCCTACCCAACCTCAGGCCACACCTCTGTTACATGTCAAAGACAGATTCCATAGTTAATTATGCTTTTATTAGCTGTAGTTTATTTATCATTCACACATTGGCAACAGATCTTTTCACCCAGCCTCTAAATGGTATTACTCAGCTAATCCTCGGACTGCAAATATTTACCGCTATTAGCCCAATTTACAAAGAGTGTTTCTGACTCCTGGGTGCTGATAGTTAATTGCTAGTATGTTTCAGGAGGAAAGGTTTATAAACTGTCAACACTTTAGAATTCACCATATTTATTATCATCGATTATATAACCTCGGTATTAATTTTATCTGAGTAACACTTTACGAAGATGTGCAATTATTGAGTTCCGCCGTCTCCCAGGAGTAATTAAACAGGGCGAAATTGCATGTTGCGAACAGTATGATGGAAAATGTCCACAAGAAAGGCAACTGTTGTGGATCATTGTTGTTCCATTACTAATCACACAGTGATAACTTCACAAAGGCTTCTCCACAAAGTGCTGACTGACGTTCTGTAAATGTTTATTCATAATTTAAATGTAGTTCGCGCAGAAATTCTGGACAAAAGCCCGGACAGCATATAATGTGGGCTCACAAGGATCAAGCACTGTTAAAATTATGAAAGGTCTGGTCACAGTAGATAAGGAGAAATTGTTCCCACCTGTGAATGGTTCAAAAACAAGTGGCCACCAATTTAAAGTAATTGGCAAAGGATGCAAAAGGAACATGAGAAGAAAAGTAATTAGGGTCTAGAATGTTCTGCCTGAGAATGCACCAGAAGAAGGTACAACTGAGGTTTTTGAAAGACTTTCAGATTGTTAGTTATTTGAAAAGCAACAGTGTCCAGGGTCATAGGGCATATGTAGGACAATGGCATTAAAGTGAAGAGTTCATTTGGAGAGCTGGGCGTGGACATCTTACTTAACATCAATCTTCCGGCTGCTCCCTGTGCCAGTAGCTGATATGTCCTGCTTATACGTGCAGGAAGCAAGCAGCAGACATTAGACCTCACTGAAGTGTGTGGGCACACCCGTCAGTCAGGGGATCCTGGTAGAGTAAGGCAAGGGCAGCCTCCCATAGCAGGCTAGGGGATTGGTCACAGCCAAAAGTTCAGTCGGGGAATGGACTAGTTGGGGGAGGAGTTCCATGTTGCTGCTGTTCAGAGAGCATGGCCTGGCCAATCCTGTGGCTCCATAGCTGCCATTCTGGGGTAGGGCTAACGTAAGTGATGTATTGGTATTGGTCAGGGGTCAGGGGCGTCCAGTTGGGTCACTAAAGGGGCTTGGCGACAATCAGTCTGCAGAAACTAATGGGAAAAGGCAGTGGCGGGGAATGTGGAAAGAAGGGGCCTGCTATCACAGGAGGGAGACTCAGCGAGTTATTCTTTGGGTTTGGGGGCTGTAAGCTGGGGGTGTGGATGATGGTAATTGTGAAGGGGGGCAAATGTATCTGCAATGGCAGGATGTGATAAAGCATGGAACAGAAGAGGCTGCAGGACTCACCTATGTGAGGCCTTTTAGAGGGAAACAACATTTCCACAAGACTCCTACATTGTGCAGGTCACAGATCTGTGGCGTCCCTATTCCCTGACCATCTTCAAGCATTGCACCACGCCCCCTCCAACCGCCATCCCTGCCATGGCTGCACATCTTCCTGCCCCAGGCATCCCCAACCACCTCATTCCCACCAACATATTTGGACATGGAGGCTGGGAAAGAATAGGGATGTTGTAGAGAGAGGGACCAAAGTGTCAGCAGCAGCTATGGACTTGCATTGTTTCTCGTGTTTTCAGATGGTGCACCAGGTTCTCAGCATCGGCCTCCATCCAGGGGGACGTTATGTGTGGGCCTCAAGTGCTACCTCAAGCTGTAACAATGACATTCAGGGCTGCACAAGGAGATATACAACCAGACGTAAGGTGAAAGCATTGGCATTTATTTTAAAAAGTGTAAATTAATGTACAGTGTGTTGTCATCTGTGGCACCAAAGTGCCCTCAATATATCTTCTTCATCCTCTCCCTCGCACTACACGTCAGTGTAGTCCCAGGCTCTGCAGCTGGGGTGAAAGGAGCCTGCTTGATAGTGAAGCCCATCGGCCCTGGACATTTCATTGGGTGACGCTGGGCACTTGGGCTGGACAAACCGAGGACCCTCCTTAGCTTGAACCTCCAAGGATTGGAGGGGGCAGCTTGGGTGGAGGTGGAGGGCCCCACCACCTCTGTAGTGTCCTGAGTGGAGACTTCTGAGGGACCTGTGTTTGTACTCCTCCACCTGAGTATTTCCTGGCACTACCCTGTCTCCCTGTGAGGAGATGGCACCTGGAATGTATGCCACGTTCCACATATCCCTGCCCTGGGATGGCAGCACTGACGTATGATGAGAGACTGGATCGGTTAAGTCTATAGTCGCTGGAGTTTCGAAGAATGAGGGTGATCTCATAGCAACCTATAAAATTCTGACAGGGCTAGACAAGGTAAACACACAAAAGATGTTCCTGATGACTGTCAGTTCAGAATCAATGGTCACAGTCTCAGGATATGGGATAGGCCTTTTAGGAATGAGAGAAACATCTCATACAGAGTGGTGAGCCTGTGGAATTCTCTACCACAGAAAGCAATTGAACCCAAAACATTGAATGTTTTCAAGAAGGAATTAGAAGTAGTTCTTAGAGCTAAAGTGGTTAAAGGATATGGGTGAAAGAGGGAACAAGGGTGCTGATTTCAATTGAATTGAATTGAAACATCTATTGTCAAGTGTATTCAGTATAAAATACAGTGAAAGGTTTATATCATTGCCATGTATCAGCGCCATTCTCATTAACTTTTGGAATACTGTGTGCAGTTCTGGTCTCCCTGCTATAGGAAGGATATTGTGAAACTTGAAAGGATTCAGAAAAGATTTACAAGGATGTTGCCAGGGTTGGAGGGTTTGAGCTATAGGGAGAGGCTGAACAGGGTGGGGCTATTTTCCCTGGAACGTTGGAGGCTGAGGGGTGACCTAATAGAAGTTTATAAAATCATGAGACGCATGGTTAGGGTAAATAGACAAGATTTTTTCCCTGGGGGGGGGTGTCCAAAACTAGAGGGCATAGGTTTAAGGTGAGAGGGGAAAGATTTAAAAGGGACCTAAGGCACAAGAGGGTGGTATGTATATGGAATAAGCTGCCAGAGGAGGTGGAGGAGGCTGGTACAATTACCACATTTAAAAGGCATCTGGATGGGTACATGAATGGGAAGGGTTTAGAGTGATATGGGCCAAATGCTGGCAAAGGGGGCAAGATTTATTTCAGATATCTGGTCGGCACGGACGAGTTGGAGCGAAGGGTCTGTTTCTGCATTGTTCATCTCTATGAATCAATGACCCTATAACATGAAACATAGAATAAAGAAAGAAAGGTAACCAAATTTTCCTTCTCCATTTCTACAGGCCCACTCAGGGCTCATCAGCCGAGGCCACGTAGCAGCAAGAGTCTCACTCCAGGCTTCCCAGGCTGACTGATGCTGTAGCCATGCTGCCTCTGGAGATGCCACTGCTCCAGACCCCTTCAAAGCTGCCTTCCTACTGAAAGAGCTCTCTTTAGAAGGTAAGCATAAGCAAAATTAAAAACATGCCTGATAAATTATAAGGAGAAAGGAGAAAAAATGGGAAAGGAAAAGAAAAAGTGGACGAGAAGGGTCTAGGCCCGAAACGTCAGTTTTCCTGCTCCTCTGATGCTGCCTGGCCTGCTGTGTTCCTCCAGATCCACAGTGTTGTCTCTGACTCCAGCATCGGCAGTTCTTACTATCTCTGAGAAGGACAAGTCCTGGCGCAGGAGCCCAGACACTGCATACTCCACCGCTGCCATCTTGACAAGTTCTATAATCGACCATGATCGGATCGAATGGCGGAGCAGAATCAATGGGCAGAATGGCCTACTCCTTTCCTATTTTCTATGTTGCTCTGTCTCTGTGCTTCGGTCCTGAGGAGAGAGGCTGGGAGCAATGGAGGATGGATCTGTGCATGTGCCTAGTAGCCCCTGAGGGGTGTGAGGCCTGGATCACCATGGAAGCTGCCAACCTGCCCATGACAACGACAAGGCTGTTATGTGACTTGCTGTTCTGCTGCAGCTTCTATGAGGTCCATTGCAACCCACACACCTGTCACTGATCCTGTTCTTGTTGAACTTGTTATTATTCCTGCTCTGCTCTCTGACAACTGTCATGGGCAGTAGTAACGTTACAAGATATACGTAGGAATGGAGGAGGTGAACAGCTTACTGCTACATTGTTTTCATTCACTCAGCATGCTCGCTCACCTCAATCATCTCTCCAGCAGAGATTTTTTCACGTGAAAAACTTTCCTTTCTCTCAAACATGACCATTTTCACATATGGCTCGATAACATCACAAATGGACAGCTCACGCTAGCAAATAAAAATTGCTATGACCCTCATTATTTCCTTGCCTTTATCAGGCCTTACGGAGAGGATTTTACAAACCTCCATTCATCAGTTTGACAGCTATATGAATATTACCAACCAGTGACAACAGATTGGAAACCCACTTATTAATCTCAGGGAGCCTTCTATCTTCTGCACCTACTGTTCAGTTGGCTGAATTTAGCAGCAAAAGCCATATTTCTACCTAAACAGCAGGCTGATTTAGCAGCAACACTAGTGCAGTGGGAAATGAAGGTGATCTTTGAAATAATTAGGAACTTCAGTACTTTGTACATCCCTGGTATAGATGTTTGAAGGAGGATCTGTATCAAAGGGAGCAAGGAGATTTCCAAGGCTTGGAGCTGAACTTTTCCAACACTGTGAACGTATTAAACAGGCTTACATCACCAAAGATTATAATCTGTTTTAGGTTACACACTAAATGCAAGAAAGCCTCATAAGTCAGTTTGTTAGAAGTTACATGTACTCATACGTTCAACCCACGCTGTTCACAGACGCCTGGAATTATTCTTTGCAGTATGTTGCACCATTTGAATTTGAGTTTCAAACATTGTGCAAATTGAATGATAAACCTGATAAGAGAATTCTCAGTATCAAGATGTCCTAAATAACCAGGTGAAACCCACACGCCTTTCCAGGCTGATTAACTGAGGAATATATGTATGCTGAGTGGTCAGTGATTGTATGTACACTGTAATCTACTTTACACTTTTGTTCCTTTTACATAAAAGAATATCAAAAGAATATTATGTTCTCACACTCAGCGTTGTTTGTTCCCAGCTCAGCTAGAATGTAACAAAAATGTATAATAAAGGTTTCTTTATAGTAATGCTATTGTGCTTTAACTCCAACCACAAGACATCATTTAAAGGGCATTTAAATGGTCGTTGGATAAACATATGGATGATAATGGAATAGTGTAGGTTAGATGGGCTTCAGATTGGTTTCACAGGTCGGCGCAACATCGAGGGCCGAAGGGCCTGTACTGCGCTGTAATGTTCTATGTTCTATGTTCTATCACTCTGACCATTTCTATTTCATTTGCTGCTTGCAGCCCATGTCTATGACAGTTTTGGACAGTAAGGGGTGTTGTCTTTCATACGTGTTATTCATGGAGACCTCTACCTTGCAGGTTGATATAAAACAAAATCCACAGCATTGTTTCAAAGGGAAGCATAAAAGTTATTGTCAGTCCTCTGGCCAATAGCAATCTCTCAAACAACAATACCTTGACATTAAAGTCACCATAGTTCTACCAGATCATAAAGTTGTATTCTTGTTAGCGGGAGATGATCGGTGATGGTTTAACCAGAAGGTTACCATGCCTCTGGTGAGGGGAGAGGTTTTCATGATAACCTCAGCTGGAGTGGAATTGAACTCCTACTGTAGGTATTGCTCTGCATTGCAAACCAGGAATCCAGCCAGGTGAGCTAACCAACCTTCAGTATTATGTGGGTGTTATCACATTATTACGTGTAGATTTGGTAAAGCACTTCCCTGTGACTGCTCTTTGATATCCTGAGATGACTGAAGGCGCCATAGAGTTACAATGTACTCTCTATGTATTCACACAGGCCGTGTGCATTCTATGAGGTAGCAGCTGATTCAGCAGCTCTGTGCTTAGCGCCTGCGATACTCAGCAACTGATGAAGGGTCATCTCGATTCAAAACGTTAGCTTGCTTTCCCTCCATGGATGCTGCCTGACCCGCTGCGATCTCCAGCATTTTTTGATATCATGGTCAGCAACTGATTGGCACAGAGCAAGTTCACTGCAGCACTGAACCAGCCAACCTGTGAGGTGAGACCATGTGCACTGTGGTGATGAGCTCCTCTGATCCTCAGCTTAGAGCTGATGAATACTGCCATCCAATGATGTCGAATGTAGCCGGACCCTGTATCTTAGGGGATGAGGAATCACACAGGAAGGAGAATAGCATTGAGGTGGAGCATGCAGTATACCTGATCAGATTTCTTGGCAATGCTAAATCTCTGTGGGATTCATTTATGTTTTTTTGTTTTTTTTAATGAGCTAACGTGGAAAACAAGCAACACATTAGATTTTGAAGTCAACATTTGCAGTGCTTCTCGTTATTAGCCAACAAGGCAGATGTCTCAAACCCTTCAGGAGTACAAGCAGTTTATTTGTTCATTGTTCTAAAAGTAATGCAATACTTTTAACTAAGGGCAGGGATCAGTTTTCTGCATCTTGGTAACTAATGCTTGCCGGGCACATTGATATTTGTTGTTCGTTTAAATTTACATATACTTTCCAAAGAAATACTCTTGTACTTTTGGGAACATGCCAGAGAGAAGAGAAAGATGTTCAATGTTCTATAGACACTAGTGAGCTAAAGGGAAATGCAACATTACAGGAGGCAGAAGCTGCAAACAGCTCAAAACATATGACCTTCACAATGTACTTCTTCCAAAAGTTGAATTCTGCTCATTGTCCTTCCTGCAGTAACCCAACTGTCCTTCCTACACATGACATGGGGCCGGGAGCTATGTATCTGAGCCAGTGTGTGGTAAAGGAAGCCTGTGTGAATGCTCGGTGAGGAGACCAGTGTTTGTTTGTGATCCTCTATACCCCCCACCCAAACAACCTGGTCAAATAGCCTACACCAAACAGCATCGAAGTATAAACGGGTGTTTGAATGAGGTGCTGGGAATCTCCTTTGTTCAGCACAGAAAGCTGACTACAAGCAGGGAGTGGCATAAAAACGCAGGGAGCTAATGTGCAAGCAAAGAAAGTCCATCATTACAAATAGCGATCCCATTCAGCAGCACCGTATAATACACTGCCTGGCTCGCGTCATACAATGTACCACATCCCCTCCCCTCTCCAACACATATATCCGCTACGCCTTCATAAATTCATGCATGGAGTAGACAGAAGACAAGGCATTAGCTCTTAAATTCCACTGACACAAATCTTTACAATTTAACAGCCTGCAGTGTCCACGGTCCTACAGTGTTCACATTATCAGCTGAAAGAGGTATAAAAACTATGCGGCTTGTCTGTTTAGTGAATGTTTCAGACTTGAGCCAACAGAACCCCTGCCCCCTCATTGACCTTAGTTATAAATGGCTTTAGTGCCATGAAAAATAACCTATAAATATCATAAGCCGTGGGAGACCATTCCCAAAGCAACTCACACACATTAACTTTGGCACACTGAACTAATAGAACAACAGGAGCACATTCAAATGATTAATATTAATTCAGCAATGCCTTACACTTTATCAACTATTTTTTCCAAATGCCAGGCAACGAGATGCTCAAATAAAACATGGATCTCTAAGCTACACCATTAGCTCCGGGAAATGCCTGTATTCAGTTTTGATTTGACTTAATTTATTTATTGTCACAGGTATTTTGCTACAAAGAATGGTGAAAAGTGTTGTATTGTGTCACTGCTCTCCTGCACCATCTAAAACACAGAAAAATAAGCCAAAACATAGAATATAAAGGCAGAAAAATAAAGAAACAGTGTTTAACTTTACAGACCTTCTTATTAAGCGCTCCACCATGGGCCATGGATCTGGCACAAGCCCCCTTCACCACGCTACCACCGTTAGAATGAAGGTCACCATTTTTCAGCGCCAACTCGCCTCCACGCACACACCCGCCACTTTGAGTCTTCGTTGGGACTCATCAATGTAGATAGTGACAATGCTGCTGGGTACCAAATGGCCCAAATGTGACATTGCCACCACCATGAGTCTGCTCTGGGCCCACTCCGTCGATGCAGCCGCGGCTGATGGTGCTGGGTCTCGTACTGGGTCCAAACTTGCCTCGGCCACCACGTCCATGAATTTTGCCGGACGCAGGCGCTGTCAGGAACCCAAACCCGCCTCCGCCACTGCATTGAGGGAGAACTGTGGCGAGGATGCAGAGATCCTTCAGCATGATCTGGTCAAATTGGGTGAGTGGGCAAATCAATGGCAGATGCAGAATAAGTTGGATAAATATGAGGTTATTCACTCTGGAAACAAAGACAGATTACTACCTGAATGGCTGTAAATTGGGAGAGGGGGATGTGCAGCAAGACCTAAGTGTCCTTGTGCACCATTCGCTGAAGGTAAGCATGCAGGTGCAGCAGGAGGTAAAGAAGGCTAATGGTATGTTGGCCTTCAATGCGAATGGTTTTGAGTACAGGAGCAGAGATATGCTTTTGCAGTTATACAGGGCCTTGGTGACGCCACACCTGGAATATTGTGCGTAGTTTTGGTCTCCTTTTCTAACAAAGAATGTTCTTGCTCTCGAGGGAGTGCAGCAAAGGTTTACCAGGCTGATTCTGGGGATGGCGGGTCTGATGTATGAGGAGAGATTGACTAGGTTGGAATTATTTTCACTGGATTTCAGACAAATGAGAAGGGATCTCATAGAAACTTATAAAATTCTAACAGGACTGAACAGGGTAGATGCAGAGAGGATATTCCCGATGGTAGGTGTGTCCAGAACCAGGGGCCGCAGTATGAGAATTCAGGGTAGACCATTTAGGACGGAGATGAGGAGACATTTCTTGACCCAAAGAGTGTTGAGCCTGTGGAATTCATTACCACAGGAAGTAGTTGATGCCAAAACATTGAATGTAATCAAGAGGCGACTAGATATAGCACCTGGGGCGAATGGGATCAAAGGGTATGGGAAGAAAGCAGAATTAGGCCATTGAGTTGGACAATCAGCCATGATCGTGAAGAATGGTGGAGCAGGCTCAAAGGGCCGAATGGTCTCCCCCTGCTCCTATCTCCTATGTTTCTATCCATGAGTTGGTGCTAGGGTTGCCTCATTGATGCAGAAGCCACAGTCAAGGACACTCAGCCTCCGATCTTCAGGTAAGCGTCCTCCAAGGCAGCTTTCAAGATATGCAACAATACAGAATCGCTGAGCAGAAACCGATAGCTAAGTTCTGTACCCATGAGGATGGCCTCAGCTGTGATCTTGGATTCATGTCACGTTATATGTAACTCCACTTTACTGTTCTGTATCTGTAAAATCTTCCTTACTGCCCTGTTTTGACACCGTCACCTTGATAACTGGTTATGATCTCACTACCTTAATTACTTTGTACAGTTTTGGACTACTTTTTGCAGTCAGTTCTACTATAACATGATAGTTGCATTCCTGTGCAACATTGCGTTACAGAAAATTGTGCTACAGAAATAACTGGGCCTATGGGAACAACAGGGTTGGGGCAGACCACCAAAAAATATCACTCAAAGTCCCTCAAAATCACTCAGAAGCCTAACACAAACCAGCACAGTTTGAATAAATGTTTAATTCATATCTAATAGTGAAATAAAAGTAAATTTAACACCTTTCCTTGGAAAAAACGTCAGGATGACTTGATGAGGGAGGCGGTTTTGAGGTCGCTCTGTTGTTCATGTTGATCTTTTGATGCCGACATGGGGTCTCTTCCTGCGTTAACATTGACCATGCTCAGAACAAAGCCCGCAAAATAGTCATGTGATGTTGACACGTACTCCTCTGTGCACCGATAGAATCACATTATAACTAATACAAGCTCACGTTGTAGAAATAGTGTTCCCCATTCATCAGTCGCATTATAGCCAATTCACATTGCCAGAACACGTATTATAGCAGAACTGACTGTACTTTGGTTAGACCCTCGGCATGCGACTCTTATACCTACCATGTTATTCCAGACATTTAGTTTGTCTCCAGCACCTCTTTATTTTTTAATTTTTTGAAATTATCTCTATTGGTAGATTAATTAGATTATTGCTCATCCCTTCACTTGCTATTCAGCTGTTGACACTTTACTCACACCATCTGACACTTGTAATCACCTGCAGAGACTTATCATTCAACACTTCACTCACGCCATTTGTATGATCTTTTGATCTCTTTGCCTATAAATTCTGGGCCTGTGCCCTTCTCTACACTTCACCTGATGAAGTCCTTTGAAAGCTTGTGATTTCAAATAAACCTGTTGGACGATAGCTTGGTGTTGTGTAACTTCTGACCTTCTCCAGTGTCCTCCAACACCAGCATCTCCACATCATGGTCTAGGTCCACATATTTAATCATGACATCTAAGAATTGAACTGAATTCGCTTTATGGTCACGTAATCACATGAGTACTGTGAAAAGGTTACAAGTCACCAACAGGGGCACCATTTTAGGTACAAAGGTACCTAGGTACAGATTCTTTAGTATAAGTTCTTAGGTTAAAAAAATTAGAAAAATAAAATAAAAAGTCTAGCAATACAGATTATAGGAATATTTCAGAAAACAGTCCTTCCAACCCAGACCATGCAGGCACCTAACGTCCAGTTCACCTTGGGACCTTCACTCCAGACCGCGCCAGGCTTCACCTCGAGGCTCTTGAGGCTGGGAAACCACTCTGGAATCACCTCGAGGCCGGATGTCCATGCTGAGGGCATGCTGGGCCGACAGACTGACACGCCGACACACCGACAGACTGGCAGGCCGACAGATAGATACGCCGGCAGACTGACAGACCAACACACTGACAGACCAACACACTGACAGACCGGCAGGCCGACTGACTGACAGACCAACACACTGACAGACCGGCAGGCCGACAGACTGACAGACCAACACACTGACAGGCCGACAGACTGACAGACCAACACACTGACAGGCCGACAGACCGACACGCCGACAGACTGACAGACCAACACACTGACAGACCAACACACTGACAGACCGGCAGGCCGACAGACTGACAGACTGACAGACCAACACACTGACAGGCCGACAGACTGACAGACCAACACACTGACAGGCCGACAGACTGACAGACTGACAGACCGACACACTGACAGACCGGCAGGCCGACACACCGACAGACTGACACGCGGACAGACCCACAGGCCGACACAGGAGAGGAAACTGAGGTCAGTGTCTTTGAAATTGGCTCAGTATCCATGCCAGAGGCATATTGCTGACACGATGGGATTAAGCTTTGCTGTAGATAATAAGGATGTGTGCTACTGTTAAAAAATATCATTACAATATTTAACACAATTTTACACTTGCTGTCCTTTCAGGCTACAGTTTAACTGAAAGGCACATGTTGACATTTTTATGAAAATTAACTTATTCTGATTTCTGTAGCAAGGCTCTGTCAGTGCTGAACGGCCTCCATTGATTTGTGTTCAAAGTGGTTTTATCGCATTCCTGGGTGGCCCAGTAGGTCTGTCTCTGAGCCTAAAAGATAAAGGGAAATCTGTAAATAAAGGGTCAGAGAAAGCAGGAGGGACTGCCCTGGACACCATACCTATATAGGATCATCAAACAAACAATTCTGACCAGAGGAACATGGTCCTGGGTGCAGGTAATTCACATGAGGAGGATGTCATGGAGTACTGGCCGAACTCAAGCCTCGAACCTGGGGCACTACCTGTGTCTGTCACGGTCACTATGGGCTCGTGTTTTCATTCCAGGATACAACTGCTGATGTGTCAGAGAAGACCAAATCCCTCTTCCACGTCATTCTCTAATCCCCCATCACCCCAGGGTGGCACAGAGATGTTCCTCCCACATTGCAAGTATCCCTCTGGGGGCCAGGTCCTCTGTCCTGAACCACCCTTCTAGATGTGACGCTCAAGAGGCTCAACAATGGTTCTTCCTCCTCAGGCAGCTCAGGAAATTTGACATGTCTATAAGGTCCCTCACCAACTTCTATAGGTGCACCATAGAAAGCATACTGTCCAGGTGCATATACTGTCCAGGTGCATAACGGCCTGGTATGGAAACTGCTCTGCCCCGGATAGTAAAAAACTACAGAAAGTTGTGTATGTAGCCCACACCATCACAGAAGCCAACCTCCCATCCATGGACTTTCCCGAAACATCAACTTTCCTGCTCCTTTGATTCTGCTGGCCTTTTGTGTTGTCTCCCATCCTTGGATTCCATTTACACATCTCATTGCGGCGGAAAGGCTGCCAACATCATCAAAGACCCCTCCCACTCCAATTATTCCAATCCCTTCTGACAGGCAGAAGATACAGAAGCTTGAACACACGCACCAACTGGTTCAAGAACAGCATTTTTCCTGCTGTTATCAGACTGCTGAATGGACCTCTCTAACCTCAAATCTAATATTGACCCTGCTTTGTGCACCTCCTGTGCAGTGTAACATTGTATACCTGGCTCTGTCTAAGTGTCCTTTGATTTTTATGTCCTTGTTTGCCATGACCTGCCTGTACTCCTCGCAAAACAAAACTTTTCACTGTACTCAGGTACATGTGACTACAATAAATCAAATCAAATCAAAATAAAATCAGGCTACACCCACATTGCCTTGGTCTCCCTGGCTGTCTCCATCCTAGCAGTTTTCTGAATAAAAAGACATTTCCCTCCCTCCCTCAATTTGCCAGACTCCCTGAGGGACATGGAATGAGCCCAGTCTGGGATTAAGCTCAATCCTGCCCTGCTTGAGTTGTGTAACGAAACGAAGTGTAGCTCCCAGAATCAGTCCTAGGAGGTGGTTCCCACAACAGTGGGATGAGTTCACAGCATCCCTGAAGAGATCATTCAATCCTGCTAACACAGGGGAGTCCCATGGCTGGTTAAAAAGGAGATTTGGGAAGTCACCAAAGCCATTGAGAGACTTTGTTGGAAATACAGAGTGGCAGAGACCACACACTACAGAAAGCACACTAGCCTTCCAAGAACTCATCTAGCCAACCCTCCAAGTACCACCGACCCAGTTTGCGGCAAAGTCTGCAGAACAAACATCCACTGTACCATCCATTTCAGGATCCAATGAGCCAAATGGATGCAAGTCATCCTGGATCCCAAGAGACTGTCCAAGACTGAAGGCTGATGTCAGTCAGTTTTGAGACATTAATGTCCATGGAAAAGCTGGACCTTCTGTAAAACCCACATCCCTCACTGTCCATCAGTGATAGCCTAAAGGTGACAGGAAACAAAAAGTCCACGAACAAATTCATTAAAGAGAAATTGCTGACATAGTTTGCATTCTCCAGACCTGGCGGAGTAAACAGTGTGAACAGGTTGAGACTCAGTCCTTGTATACTATTTGACATCTGCCAGAACTCATTTTACATGATCCTCTTAAAATAAGATAAGCTTGAACACACACTGCAAATGTAATTTTTAAAAATATTCTTCTTTGCCCTGCAGTGTCAGGGCTGGCTGTTTAATTACAGCCCAGTGCTGTGACCAGCTACTAAGATTGTAATTGACTCATATTACTGATATTAATTAGGTAGTTTTGCTAAAACAGTTTAATTTCACTTCAAAAAATTAACTTCGGAAGCGTCACAGTCAACTAATACATCTGTAGCCAAAAATATAACAGAATTTTACAAATTGCACAGTTTAGAAACAAATTGCTTTCTTGGGTTCTCACTAGCAGAGGACAAGCATTCTTAGGGGAGGCAATAGCCTAGTGATACTTTTTTTATTCATTCATTAACAGGATGAGGATGTCGCTAGCTAAACCCGCAAAGTAAAAGTCACTTCTTCTGATCAGGAAAGAAAAATCAAAGAAGTTATCAGGAGTTCAGAATAATCTTGGACTGGCTCCTGGAGACTGAAATGCCCACTTAAAGGGCTGTGTAAATCACAGCAAGCATTAAAAGGGGGAATGTCTTTTCTGTGCTTTAGAGGTCAAATTTCTACGAAATAACATTTAGTCAGTGTCATTTTTAGCTTTATAGAAAAAGTCTTAAAGTTTGAAATCTTGGCATGTGATAATTTTATTTAGTCATTGGAAATTTAAATGTATTGTTAAAAATGAACAGTCTCCGCTCAGATTGTAGTGCTAAGAAACATTAACAAGGATGTGACTTATGACAATTAAAAAAAAAGCCCATCCACTCAATTTTCCTTCCAAACAACTACAGACAAAAATTTAACCATTGTGGAGCACTCATTTAGTCAACTAATATCACTGTTGCCCATCTCTAATTGCCTAATGGGCAGTTAAGAGTCAACCACATTGCTGTGGGTCTGGAGTCACTTGTCAACCAGACCAGGTAAGGATGGCAGCTTCCTTCTCTAAAGGACATTAGTGAGCCAGATGGGCTTTCCCCTCAACAATCGTCAATGGATTTATGGTCGTCATTAGATTCTTAATTCCAGATATTTTATTGAATTCAAATTCCACTGTCTGCCATGGCAGGATTCAAACCCGGGTCCTTCAGAATGTTATCTGGGTCTCTGGGTTAACAGTCCAGTGATAATACCACTAGGCCATTGCTTCAATTGACCATTAATGCTCTGGGTTCAAATCCTGCCACGGCAGACGATCGAATTTGCCTTCAATAAAAATCCAGAGTTCAGAGTTTAATGATGACCATGAAACCATTGTGGGACAAACTCATCTGGTTTACTGAAGACCTTTAGGGAAGGAAACTGCTGTTTGCACTTGTTCTGTCGTGTATGTGATTCCAGACCCACAGCAATGTGGTTGACTCTCAACTGCAATGGCCTAGCAAGCCATTCAGTTCTGTCAACTGCCAAAAAGGCCCAAATTAAAAGGAATGCAATCAGTCAGATCACTTAGCCTGAACAAAGGCACTGGAAATGACAATGACAAACTCTGCCCTGTTGACTCTGTCTTCCTAAATTACATCTGGGGTTTAAAATTGGGAGAGCAATCTCACAAACTAGTCAAGCCACAGCTTGACATAGTCATACTCACAGAATCACGCCTTACAGACAATGTTCTCAATAATAGCTTCACCATCCCTGGGTATGTCATGTCCCATCAGCATGGCAAGCCCAGTAGCATCATGGTACTCAGTCAGGAGAAGGTTGCCTTGGGACTCGTCAGCATTAGCATGTGCAAAAATAAGTCTGAAGGATTTGCAACAATTTTCATCCAGAAATGCTGAGCAGACAATCCATTTGAACTCCTCTTGAGGTCCCCCAGCATTACAGGTACCAGTCTTCAGTCAATTTGATTCACTTCACGTGATATCAAGAAATGTCTGGAGGCTCTGGGTTTTGCTTGTATCAGAGATAAAAGGTACTGCAGATGCTGGAGAATCCGAGATAACAAGCATGGGGCTGGATGAACACAGCAGGTCAAGCAGCATCATAGGAGCAGGGTTTTGCAACATTTTGTAACAGAACTGATCATTTATGCTCCAGAACCTGTCAGGTCCCGAAGGGTCTGTTTCCATGCTGTATGTATCGATGACTCTATGAGTCAAGCTGTTCCAGTGCAGGTACAACAGTGGCATCTACCCAACAACGTGGAAAATTGTTCAGGTATATTTTGTACACAAAAAGTAGAACAAATCCAACTTGGACTCATCAGTCTACTTTTGATCATCAGTAAAGTGATGGTAGAGGTCATCAACACGCTTAACAATAGTTCGGTTTGGGTTTCTTCAGTTTTTATTCCAGCAAAAGCTTATAGAACGTTACATTTCTTTCTGAAGTGATATCAAAGAGTTGATCAGTTAAAGAATTAAGCCCGTTATAGGCAGAATTGAATGTTGCCACTTAGCACTTTTTGGAACTTAATGTACTCTGAATGTTAGATTTCACAGTGAGCTCTGTCTTTCATCGTGCAATTAGACGCACAGGACCTGGATTTTATCTCTGCTGTCAGACTGAGTAATCAGACTGTGCCTTAATGAACTAATGTTACTGATTAATTCTTTGATATCACTTCAGAAAAAAATGTAACGTTCTGTAAGATGTTGCTGGGAAAAAAAGCTGAAATTTAAAACTGTGGACTTTATCCACTCACTAATTTTAGTGAATTTAAAACGCACTTCATTCCCGATGAAGTATAGATGCTAGATTTACATTTGTCCACAGATATAAGGGGAAAGCATTGATTCTGGCTATGAACTGCAACATCAATCACACTGAATAAGTTCGTGGATCTCAACTTCACCCTTCACTGAACATATGGGAGTGGAGCTACTCAGCGAGACTGGCAGCATCTGTGGAGAGAAAACAAAGTTAATGTTTCGGGCCCAAAGTCCCTTCTTCAGGATAACTCTACAAGAACGGTAACTGGATCTGAAACATTAACTCTGTTTCCTCTCCACAGATGCTGCCAGACTTGCTCCGTTTCTCCAGCAATTTCTTCGCCTGTTTCAGATTTCCAGTATCTGCGGTTCTTCGTTTTATGTTATGAGAGGGGAGTTACCTGTTTCGCTTCCACAGCTAAGTCTGTGCCCTCTGAGCTCTTGTGACACGGTGGTAGTTTTTCTGCCTCTGGGTAGGTAGCTCTAAGTTCAAGCCTTACCTCAGGACTTGACAGCCAGAGCAGTTATGTTGTAAGGAAGCCTGACGTATGATAATCAAACTCTAAATCCTTCTCGAATGCCTTTGACATGTGATAAGAGTAGGAGAGTTTCCTAATCAGACAGAACCACATTGCAGCAGCAGCACAATAGCCTCCCACATTACAGGACTTCACACGTAAGTTCTTGCCATGAGCAAAGGTCATCCTCATTGTATGAGTGGGAACTCATCAACAACAGATTATTCTTGGAACATTGGAGGCTGAGGGGTGACCTTATGGAGGTGTATAACTTCATGAGGAGCATGGATAAGGTGAATAGCCAAGGTCTTCTTCCTAGGGGTGTGGGGGGGAGGAGTGCATGGTGGGTGGTGGGGAGTACAAAAATTAGCGGGCATAGGCTTAAGGTGAGGGGAGAAAGATTTAGAAAGGACCTGAGCAGTAATTTTTCCATGCAGGGGGTGGTATGTGTATGGAACGAGCTGCCAGAGTAAGTGATGGAAGTTGGTACAATTACAACATTTTAAGGGCACTGGATGGGTATATGAATAGGAGGGGTTTAGAAGATATGGGCTAAATGTTGGCACATGGGACTAGGACAGATTGGCATGTCTGGCCTGTGCAGACAAATTGGACCAAAGGGTCTGTTTCTATGCTGTATGACTATGACTCCACGATCTTCTGAATCCATTGTTATAATTTCTCCCCAATTTCTCTTGCTTTCTGAACAAACTAGCCCTGCCGCAGGAGCACAGAATGGAATCTGCACCTGAGTGTTTTCCCTGTGAGTCACAGATTGCAAACACTTAGCAACTGCTGTTGAGTCTCCATGGATTAAAGATTAACTTCCTCGATGCACGTTGCTGCAAACAACCCGGGACTAACACAAATGGAATCTGAATAAATGTTCTCAGCATAATTTTTAGTCTCAGTTTGGGGACACAGAGATGGCAGAGTGCCAGTAACTGCAGTGCCTCTAGGGTGCTGTTGCCCCAGCTCCATCCCATCTCTGGGTTATTTTCCCAGTGGTAGGATAAGGGATGGCAGAGTTGGCCTCTATATGTCGTAGGTAGCCAAGAGAATGAATTAAAAGCTTATCGTTGGCACATGGACTGACAGCAAGAGGCAGGATACAACTACCTGCAGGTGACCTTCCAGCAGCAGACTATAGGAATGAGCAGTTCTGCAATTGGAGGGTTTGGGCAGAGATTGGGGGAGGGACTCAGCACACACCAGTTGGTGATATGTCCAGGCATCAAAGGACCAGACTTACAGCCCTAGATCCAGGGCTGAGATGCCTGCCCAGTGGAAACCAAGCAGTGGCACCATGTCAGAAATGCCTATAGCTTGATCATGCCATTGGATGTTGGAAGGTCACGTCATTCCCAAGTAAAATGTAGATGCTGACGCCGAATTAGCATAGAAATTATTGTCAGTGTGTGGATGCTCACTGCATATGCCATTAATCTGTTTGTTACAGTCACAAGGGCATTTCCCTGCTCAGCATAAATGTATAGGCGCCATGTGAGAACAGCAGAAAGAGGAATGTTGGATGAACATGTTAGATTTTTGTCACATTTGCAAAACAAACAGTAATATCAGGGCTACAGAGGGTGTTGACATTTTGGCTCGGGACCTTTCTTCAGGTCCCGACCTGAAACGTCAGCTTTCCTGCTGCTCTGATGCTGCCTGGCCTGCTGTGTTTATCCAGCTCCACATTGTGATATCTCTGACTCCAGCATTGGCAGTTCTTACTATCTTCAGAGATTGTTGTTTGGATGAATTTGAATTGCCAACTAACTGCCTGTGTCCCCTAAACTTCAGGAATCTTCAGTAATACATCGAGTGTTCTTTTGTCTGTTCATTATACACTTTAACACGTCAGGTGTCAACTCAGTAGTTGTGCTGACAAAGGTGCCATCTTTCAGGTAGATATTAAACCGAGACCCTCTCAGATTACATTGTGTTGTGTGATTTTGTGGAAGAGCTGCAGAGTTCCCTCTGGTGTCATGGTCCATATTTATTCCTTAAGCAGTACGGTACCTCATACAGATTATCTATTCATTGGCAAGTGGTGTTTGCAGGGACCTTACTGTAACAGAATTGGCTGCTGCTCTTTCTACATTACACCAGTGACCATTCTGAAGCTGCAGTTTTGTGTAACTGGTCCGTTTAGAGATTGTGACTGTGCTGTCACTTTTAAAAAGTTATTTTGTCCTTGATATTTTTTGTAGAGAGGTTTTAATCCCCAAAGAGTCTGGGGAGTAACAGTTTAACAATGGAAGGGGAGTGGCCAGCCCTATTCAGAGTTTTTTCTAGTTTTTTTTAGCTGCAGCAGTCCCGAAATATTTTGAGTACCAGAGGGATGCAAGCTTTAGTAAAGGATTCTTCTGACTTTCTATAAAATCTCTCGCTGGATGTTGTTCTCTCCTGCCTCTAAGAATCTGTGTTCAAATTTACCTTTTTGCCAGGGGCTGCGTTTATGGGATGTTACTATATTGGAGCAGTTAATTAGTTCAGTTGCTGTATCGGGTCAGTTAGGTTTTCCAACAGTTAAGTCACTCTAAATTCAGCTTTCTTTTGTTTGTATTTCAACTGTAGTGTTTAAATAAATTTTGTTTTGCTTAAAGCCGAGTGGTTTGACCAGCTGCATCCCACCTGGAACACCCATTTCACATCTGCCATTGAAATAAGAAAAAGTTAGAGTCGAGGCTACCTTCTTAAAATATTTTGAGGGGGTCTGGCCTGGTCCACTTAGAGATGTACCTTCATTGTTAACCTTTTATCCCACCTTGATTTGGAAGCAATTCAGTTTGTGAAAGCAGAGGCCATTGTTGAGGATTGTATCCTCTGTGTAACCAAAGCTGTACATGTCTGTGCATGTAAACTCCAGATTTCAATGCAAACAATTTGTGTTTCCAGGGCTCATTACATACTCAAAGGACCTGTTCGTTGTAGCTGACAATGTTAACAGGAGAAACAACTTCAAGTTATTTCTTGCTCCTGGCTACTTATTTGATAAAAGTTCAAAAATGTTTTTGTTATTCATTCACAGGACAGGCCAGCATTTATTGCCCATCCCTAATTGCCCAGAGGGCAGTTAAGAGTCAACCATGTTGCTGTGGATCTGGAGTCACATGTAGGCCAGACCAGGTAAGGGTGGCAGTTTCCTTCCCTAAAGGTCATTAGAACTTGGAATTAGAATTATTTTTATTGTCACATGCACTCAAGTGTAGGGATACGGTTCTGATGAAGGGTTTAGGCCCGAAACGTCAAGTTTTCCTGCTCCTATGATGCTGCTTGACCTGCTGTGTTCATCCAGCCCCATGCTTGTTATCTCGGATTCTCCAGCATCTGCAGTACCTTTTATCTCAAATAGTGAACCAGATGTATTTCCTCTGACAATGGGTTCATGGTCTTCATTAGACTCGTAATTCCAGAATTCTTTTATTGAATTATTGAACTCAGGTCCCCAGAACATTATGTGAGTCTCTGGATTACTGTCCAGTGATAATACCACTAGGCTGTTTGCTCCCCTATAAATTGGACGTAAAATTATTTTACATCCCTCCAATATTTAAACAACTTTTGCTAAAATGTCCCTTTAGAAGAGTAACAACAACTTGGAGTTCAAATTAGACAAGAACTGGGGAATATGGATTGGGAGCGGTTATTTGAGGGGAAATCTACATCTGGCATGTGGGAAGCTTTTAAAGACAAGTTGATTAAAGTGCAGGAGATGCATGTCACTGCAAAACTGAACATAAGACCATAAGAACATAAGAACCAAGAGCAGGAGTAGGCCTTCTGGCCCTTGGAGCCTGCTCCGCCATTCAACAAGATCATGGCTGATCTTTTCGTGGACTTAGATCCACTTACCCACGCTGTCACCATACCCTTTAATTCCTTTATTGTTCAAAAAAAATATACCTTAGCTTTAAAGACATTTACTGAAGTAGCGTCAACTACTTCACTTGGCAAGGAATTCCATAGATTAACAACCCTCTGGGTGAAGAAGTTCCTTCTCAATTCAGTCCTAAATCTGCTCCCTGAGGCTATGCCCTCTTGTCCTAGCTTCACCTGCCAGTGGAAACATCCTCTCTACTTCTATCTTATCTATTCCCTTCATAATTTTATATGTTTCTATAAGATCCCCCCTCAATCTTCTGAATTCCAATGAATATAATCCCAATCTACTCAGTCTCTCCTCAGAAGCCAACCCCCTCAACTCCGGAATCAACCTAGTGAACCTCCTCTGCACCCCCTCCAGTGCCAGTATATCCTTTCTCAAATAAGGAGACCGAAAGTGCACACAGTACTCCAGGTGTGGCCTCACCAGGACCTTGTACAGCTGCAACGTAACCTCTTTGCTTTTAAACTCAATCCCTTTAGCAATGAAGGACAAAATTCCATTTGCCTTCCTAATTACTTGTTGTACCTGCAGACCAACCTTCTGTGATTCATGCACAAGGACACCCAGGTCCCTCTGCATAGCAACACGCTGCAACTTTTTACCATTCATGTAATAATCCTCTTTGCTATTACTCCTACCAAAATGTATGACTTCACATTTATTTACATTGTATTCCATCTGCCAGACCTTTGCCCACTCACTCAATGTATCTATGTTCCTCTGCAAAGTTTCACAGTCCTCTGCACACTTTGCTCTGCCAGTCATCTTAGTGTCATCTGCAAAATTTGACACCCTACACGTGGTGCCCAACTCCAAATCATCTATATAAATTATAAATAATTGCGGTCCCAACACTGATCCCTGAGGCACACCACTAGTCACTGATTGCCAGCCAGAATAGCACTCATTTATCCCCACTCTTTGCTTCCTGTCAGTCAACCAATCCTCTATCCATGCTAATACTTTACCCCTAACACCATGCATCCTTATGTTATGCAACAACTTCTTGTGCGGCACCTTGTCAAAGGCCTTTTGGAAATCTAGGTACACCACATCCACTGGGTCCCCATTGTCCACCTTGCTCTCTATGTCTTCGTAGAATTCCAAAAGATTTGTCAAGCATGACCTGCCCTTCATGATCCCATGCTGCGTCTGGATGGTAATGATAAGGATGGTAATGGCAGCATCCAGGAACCATGAATGACGAAGTAAGTTGTAAACTTAGTCAAAAGGAAAAAGGAAGCATATGATAGGTCTGGGCAGCTACAAACTGACAAAGCCATTGAGAAGTATAGAGAAAGTAGGAAGGAACTTAAAAGCAGATTTAGGAGGCTAAAGGAGGCCATGAAATGTCTTTAGCAAACAGGGTCAAGGAGAATCCCAAGGCTTTTTATGCATATATTAGAAGAAGGAGGGTAGCAAGGGAAAGAGAAGGCCCACTCAAGGACAAAGGAAGGAAGTTATGCTTGGAGCCACAGGAAGTGGGAGAGATCCTTAATCAGTACTTTATATCAGTATTCACTGAGAAGGACATGACTGAGGTTGAGGTCAGGGATGAGTGTATGAATACTCCAGAGAATGTCAATATATTAAAGGAGGAAGCTTTCGGTATCCTAATTTGCATTACAGTTGACAAGACCTAAGGCCAAATAAAAAAAACCAAAGAACTGCAGATGCTGTAAATCAGGAACAAAACAAAGTTGCTGGCAAAGCTGAGATAACAAGGTGTGGAGCTGGATGAACAAAGCATGCCAAGCAGCATCATAGGAGCAGGAAAGCTTGACGTTTCGGGCCTAGACCCTTCATCAGAAATGGGGGAGGGGAAGAGGGTTCTGAAATAAATAGGGAGAGAGGGGAGGCGGATAGAAGATGGATAGAGGAGAGGATAGCTGGAGAGGAGGCAGACAAGTCAAAGAGGCGGGGATGGAGCCAATAAAGGTGAGTGTAGGTGGGGGGGTAGGGAGGAGATAGGTCAGTTCAGGGAGGACGGACAGGTCAAGGGGGCGGGATGAGGTTAGTAGATAGGAGATGGGGGTGGGGCTTGCGGTGGGAGGAGGGGACAGGTGAGAGGAAGGACAGATTAGGGAGGCGGAGATGAGCTGGGCTGGTTTTGGGATGCGGTTGGGGGAGGGGAGATTTTGAAGCTTGTGAAATCCACATTGATACCATTGGGCTGTAGGGTTCCCAGGCTGAATATGATTTGCTGTTTCTGCACCCTTCGGGTGGCATCACTGTGGCATTGCAGGAGGCCCAGGATGGACATGTCATCTGAGGAACGGGAGGGGGAGTTGAAATGGTTCGCGACTGGGAGGTGCAGTTGTTTGTTGCGAACTGAGTGCGGGTGTTCTGCAAAGCGGTCCCCAAGCCTCCACTTGGTTTCCCCAGTGTAGAGAAAGCCACAACGGGTACAGCGGATGCAGTATACCACATTGGCAGATGTGCAGGTGAACATCTGCCTGATGTGGAAAGTCTTCTTGGGGCCTGGGATTAGGGTGAGGGAGGAGGTGTGGGGGCAGGTTTAGCACTTCCTGCGGTTGCAGGGAAAAGTGCCGGGTGTGGTGGGGCTGGAGGGGAGTGTGGAGCGGACAAGGGAGTCGCGGAGGGAGTGGTCCCTCTGGAAAGCAGATAAGGGTGGGGAGGGAAAAATGTCTTTGGTGGTGGGGTCGGATTGCAGATGGCGGAAGTGTCGGAGGATGATGCGTTGGATCCGGAGGTTGGTGGGGTGGTACGTGAGGATGAGGGGAATTTTTTTTGGTTATTATTGCGGGGACAGGGTGTGAGGGATGAGTTGCGGGAAATGCGGGAGACACGGTCGAGGGCGTTCTCGACCACTGTGGGGGGGAAGTTGTGGTCCTTGAAGAATGAGGACATCTGAGATGTACGGGAGTGGAATGTCTCATCCTGGGAGCAGATGCGGCGGAGGAGAAGGAATTGGGAATAGGGGATGGCATTTTTGCAGGAAGATGGGTGGGAGGAGGTGTATTCTAGGTAGCTATGGGAGTCAGTGGGCTTGAAATGGACATCGGTTTCTAGGTGGTTACCCGAGATGGAGACAGAGAAGTCCAGGAAGGAGAAAGAAGTGTTGGAGATGGTCCAGGTGAACTTCAGGTTGGGGTGGAAGGTGTTGGTGAAGTGGATGAACTGTTCGAGCTCCTCATGGGAGCACGAGGCGGCGCCGCTACAGTCATCGATGTAACGGAGGAAGAGGTGGGGTTTAGGGCCATTGTAGGTACGGAAGAGGGATTGTTCCACGTAACCTACAAAGAGGCAGGCATAGCTTGGGCCCATGCGGGTACCTATGGCCACCCCCTTTGTCTGTAGGAAGTGGGAGGAATTGAAAGTGAAGTTGTTGGGGGTGAGGATGAGTTCAGCTAAGCGGATGAGGGTGTCGGTGGAGGGGGATTGGTCAGTTCTGTGGGCCAGGAAGAAGTGGAGGTCCTTTAGGCCATCTGCATGGGGAATACAGGTGTATAGGGACTGGACGTCCATCGTAAATATGAGGTGCTGGGGACCGGGGAATTGGAGTTCTGGAGGAAGTGGAGGGCGTGGGTGGAGTCGCGGATGTAGGTAAGGTATTCCTGGACCAAGGGGGTGAAAATGGAGTCTAGGTAGGTGGAGATGTGTTTGGTGGGGCAGGAGCAGGTGGAGACAATGGGTCGACCAGGGTATTCAGGTTTGTGGATTTTGGGAAGGAGATAGAAGCGGGCGGTGCGGGGTTGGGGAACAATGAGGTTGGAGGCGGTGGGTGGGAGGTCACCTGAGGTGATGAGGTTGTGGATGGTTTGGGAGATGATGGTTTGGTGCTCGGGGGTGGGGTCATGATCCAGGGGGCGGTAGGAGGAGGTGTCGGAGAGTTGGCGCCTGGCCTCAGCAATGTAGAGGTCAGTGCACCATACCACGACTGCGCCTCCCTTGTCCGCGGGTTTTATGGTGAGGTTGGAATTGGAGCGGAGGGAGTCGAGGGCTGCACGTTCTGCAGGGGAGAGGTTGGAGTGTTTGAGAGGGGTAGAGAGGTTGAGGCGATTGATGTCTCGACGGCAGTTGGAGATGAAGAGGTCGAGGGAGGGTAGGAGGCCTTGGGGTGGTGTCCAGGAGGAGGGCTTGTGTTGGAGCCGGGAGAAAGGGTCAGTGGAGGGAGGGTTAGATTCGTGGTTGAAGAAGTAAGCGTGGAGGCAGAGGCGGCGGAAAAACTGCTCAATATCCAAGCGTGAGCGGCATTCGTTGATATGTGGGTGGAGGGGGACAAAGGTGAACCCTTTACTGAGGACTGACCTTTCGTCCTCAGTAAGGGGGAGGTCTGGGGGGATGGTGAAGACTCGGCAGGGCTCAGTGTTGCTATCTACTCTGGAGCTGCTGGCTCTGGAGGCAGTGGGCGGAGTGTTGTCGGCATCGGCTGTGGGCGGAGTTACGTCAGCGGTGGGCGGAGTTGCATCGGCGTCGGCGTCGGTGGTGGCCGGAGTTGTGTCGGCGTCAGCGGTGGGCGGAGAGGGATAGGCGGCGGCAGCAGCGGTGACGGTAGTGTCTGTGGTGTTGGTCTCGGAGATGGAGGCGGTGCTTTCAGCAGCGGTGGTGGATGTGACGTCACCTGTGGGTTCTCCGACAGTGGCCTCATGGCCAATGGCGGTGGGTACATTGTTGGGGAGGTCCTGGGTAGGGTTGGGGATTTGGGAGGTGAGGGAAGCCCGTTTTGGGTGGTGGGCACCAGTAAGTTTACTGTACTTACGGTTTTTAGTGTCCAATAAAGCTGAGTAGAATTGTGAATTCAGGCTGTGGATCCTACGAAGAATAAAAAACAGGAGAGGTCCTTTGCACGTCTGGGAGACGGAGGCTCTGAGCTGGGGGAGTCTTGATTGTAGTGCCTGGAGATGCCTGCGCATTGCTGCAAGTGTGTGTTTCAGGAGTCGCAGGGAGAAGCACTTCTGAAGGGTCTCAATGTTCTGAATGTAGATATTGTCACGGTTGGGGCCAAGTTGGGAAGGCTTGAATGTGGATTGTAGTCCATTGGGGATGATCTGGTTCCGTAGGCAGATAGTAAGAAAGGTGATGTGGCTGTAGTACCTGGTTTGCTTCAGGACATGGTCGAGCAGTTTCAAGGCCGAAGAGATTATGAGAGAGTTGCAGTGGGAGAGAGATCCCCTGAGGTTTGTCCGGAAGGAGGAGGGTAACTTCTTCAGAGTAGGCATCCTTAGAAGAGGCTTCGCAATGGGGTTCACCTGGACCATCTCCAACACTTCTCTCTCCTTCCTGGACCTCTCTGTCTCCATCTTGGGTAACCACCTAGAAACCGATGTCCATTTCAAGCCCACTGACTCCCACAGCTACCTAGAATACACCTCCTCCCACCCACCTTCCTGTAAAAATGCCATCCCCTATTCCCAATTCCTTCGCCTCCGCCGCATCTGCTCCCAGGATGAGACATTCCACTCACATACATCTCAGATGTCCTCATTCTTCAAGGACCACAACTTCCCCCCCACAGTGGTCGAGAAAGCCCTCGACCGTGTCTCCCGCATTTCCCGCAACTCATCCCTCACACCCCGTCCCCGCAATAATAACCAAAAAAGAATCCCCCTCGTCCTCACGTACCACCCCACCAACCTCCGGATCCAACGCATCATCCTCCGACACTTCCGCCATCTGCAATCCGACCCCACCACCAAAGACATTTTTCCCTCCCCACCCTTATCTGCTTTCCGGAGGGACCACTCCCTCCGCGATTCCCTTGTCCGCTCCACACTCCCCTCCACCACACCCGGCACTTTTCCCTGCAACCGCAGGAAGTGCTAAACCTGCCCCCACACCTCCTCCCTCACCCCAATCCCAGGTCCCAAGAAGACTTTCCACATCAGGCAGATGTTCACCTGCACATCTGCCAATGTGGTATACTGCATCCGCTGTACCCGTTGTGGCCTCCTCTACATTGGGGAAACCAAGCGGAGGCTTGGGGACCGCTTTGCAGAACACCTGCGCTCAGTTCGCAACAAACAACTGCACCTCCCAGTCGCGAACCATTTCAACTCCCCCTCCCGTTCCTCAGACGACATGTCCATCCTGGGCCTCCTGCAATGCCACAGTGATGCCACCCGAAGGCTGCAGGAACAGCAAATCATATTCAGCCTGGGTACCCTACAGCCCAATGGTATCAATGTGGATTTCACAAGCTTCAAAATCTCCCCTCCCCCAACCGCATCCCAAAACCAGCCCAGCTCATCTCCGCCTCCCTAACTGGTCCTTCCTCTCACCTATCCCCTCCTCCCACCGCAAGCCCCACCCCCATCTCCTATCTACTAACCTCATCCCGCCCCCTTGACCTGTCCGTCCTCCCTGGACTGACCTATCTCCTCCCTACCCCCCACTTGCACTCACCTTACTGGCTCCATCCCCGCCTCTTCGACTTGTCTGCCTCCTCTCCACCTATCCTCTCCTCTATCCATCTTCTATCCACCTCCCCCTCTCTCCCTATTTATTTCAGAACCCTCTTCCCCTCCCCCATTTCTGATGAAGAGTCTAGGCCCGAAACGTCAAGCTTTCCTGCTCCCCTGATGCTGCTTGGCCTGCTGTGTTCATCCAGCTCCACACCTTGTTATCTGGGATTTGGGATGTGCTGGCTAGATAAATACAAAACTGGCTTGGTCATAGAAGACAGAGGGTAGCGATGGAAGGGTGTTTTTCAGAATGGAGATCGGTAACTAGCGGGGTTCCACAGGGATCAGTCTTCGGTCCTCTGTTGTTTGTAGTATATATAAATGATCTGGAGGAAAATGTGGGTGGTCTGATTCGTAAGTTTGTAGATGACACAAAGATTGGTGGAGTTGCTAATAGTGCTGACGATTGTGAAAGGATACAACAGGATATAGCTAGATTGGCGACCTGGGCACAGAAATGGCAGATGGAGTTTAATGTGAAGTGATGCATTTTGGAGGATCGAAATTAGGCGTGAATTATACTGTAAATAGCAGAACCCTTAGGAACTTTAGCATACAGATGGATCTGAGTGTGCAGGTCCACAGTTTCCTAAAAGTGGCAACACAGGTGACCAATGTGATTAAGAAGGCATATGGCATGCTTGCCTTCATTGGCCAAGGCATGGACAACAAGAGTTGGCAAACCAGGTTGCAGCTATATAAAACCCTTGTTAGGCTGCATTTGGAATATTCTGTGCAGTTTTGGTCACCACATTATCAGAAGAATGTGAAAGTTTTGGACAGAGTGCAGAGAAGGTTCACCAGGATGTTGCCCGGTCTCAAGGGCATTGGCCATGAGAAAAGGTTAAAAAGACTAGGATTGTTTTCACTGGAAAGATGGCAGCTGAGAGGAGACCTGATAGAGGTTTACAAAATAATGAGAGGCATAGATAGAGTCGATAGTCAGAGGCTTTTTCCCAGGGTTGAAGTTTTAAATACAAGGGGTCACAGGTTCAAGTAGAGAGGGCATTTAAGAGAGATGTGCGAGGGAGACTTTTCACACGGAGAGTGGTAGGAGCCCGGAACTCACTGCCAGAGGAGATGCTGGAAGCAGGCACGTTGGTGACATTTAAAAAGCATCTGGATGGTTACATGAATAGGGAGGGAACAGAGGGAGAGGAACTGAATAAGGGCAGAAGGTTTGTTTTTTAGTTTAGTCAGGGTATGATGATCGGTACAGGCTTGGAGGGTCGAAGGGCCTGTTCCTGTGCCATACTTCTCTTTCATTCTTATGTTCTTTTTGTTCTTATGTGTAGCATCTTTATTGTAGTAAGGAGTCAGGAGCATTATCAGTCATGACTTGAGCCACATGAAAATATATTAGGAAAACACACAGATTTTAAGGAACAACTTAAATGAGGAGAGAGAGGTAGAGGTGCAAAGAGTTGAAGAATAGAATTCCAAAGTTCAGGGTCCAGACAACTGAAGACACAGCTACCAACTTTAGCACATTTACTGAGCTTAGTCTGCTGATGTTGACCCAAGTTCACAGAAGAATAAGAAATTAGATTGGCTGCAAAGTATTTATCTATAAGTTCTAGGTCTGGTTGCTGAAAATGAAAAGCAATGAAGTATCAAAAAGGTCCTGACAGTCGGGGCAAGGGGAAGAAGATATTTAATCAAACTGTGAACAAAATCAAGTACTATGTCTACAACCAAAGGATTACCATTGACCAGAAACAGAACTGGATCCACCATACCTTGGGAACAAAGGCTGGGAATTCTGTGGTAATTAACTCAGCTCCTGTCTCCGAAATAACCGTCCACTATCTACAAAGCACAAGTCAGGAGTGTGATGAAAAACTCAACATTTACCTGCCACTCCAACAGCACTTAAGAAACTGGACAATCTCCAGGACAAAGCTTGATTGGTACTCCATCCACCATTCACTTCCTTCACCATAATCTGATATACAGTGGTAGTAGTATGCAGAATACACTGGAACAACTCACCAAGGCTCCTTAGATAGCATCTTTCAGTCCTGCAACTTTGAACACCTAGAAGGATAAGGATAGCATATCAATGGACCATCATCACCTGCAAATTCCCCACGATGTCACAGAACATCCTGACTTGGAACTATATCACTGTTTTTCACTGTCGCTGGATTGCAGTCCTGGAACTCCCTTCCCAACAGTACTGAGGCATCTCTCCTCTCCGAGGACTGTAGCGGTGTGGAAGGCAGCTCACTGTCAGTTCCTTCAGGACATTTAGGGACAGGGTAATACATGCTGCCCCAGCCAGCACATCTACTTCCAATAACTGAATAAAATAATGCCTAACATTAGCAGGTTATGAACCCGGTTACAATGATATGTCTTACAGACAATTCAGAGGATGTGGCATTGTTGGAAAGGCCAGCAATCACTCCATCTAGAATCAGCCTGGAAACTAGGAGCTGTCGGAGTATCCTGCTAGTCATTTCAGGGGGCAGTAGAGTGTCAACTGCATTTCTGTGAATCTGGAGTCAGATCTATGCCAGACTATGTCAAGGTTTCTTTTCTTAAACAGCACTGGTGAGTGAGTTAGGTTTTTTTTTAACAATACTAACTTCATAGTCTTATATTACTGAAACTAATTCTTTAATTACAAACTTATTTAATGAAATGAATTCAGTTCACAAAGTATCATGATGGGATTTGAACTCACATTGACAGTAGATTAGTGTAGGCCTCTGGTAATTATTCATGCTGCAAAATAACCACTACACTATCATTGAGTCACTTAGCATTCAACAACATTAGCATCTAAGTTAACAAACATAAACATTTGGACCAGTAAATTATTTCTGCATCCAAACACCGACAGCTTGTACTTATTTAAGGGCCTTTAAGAAAGCATTGCAACGTGCTTCACCGTGATGTTTCTAAAGCAAATTTGACACTGAGCCGAAGGCAGATGGTCAGCGGAGTCATACAAGTACATTTTGAAGAAAGTCTTGAAGTGGGAAAGCAGAGGAGAGAGTCGGGGAGATTTGGGCAGGGAATTTCAGAGTTTTGGACTTAGGCAGCTGAACGCACAGTGGTGGAGCAATTAGGATCAAAGATGCAGAGGTGGTCACATGAGGATTTGTGCAGATATCTCAGAGGGCTGTACAGTGACAGGAAATGACAGAGATAGAGAGAGGCAAGGCCATAGAGGGACTTGAAAGCAAGAGATAGAATTTTAACAGCAAAGCATTGCTGAAATGAGAGCCAATGACCATATTAATCAGCATTAGGGTGATGGGTGATATGAACTTAAATTTGAATCTTGATAAGGGCATAGGCATTTTGGGTAAACTCAACTTTATGTTTTTTCTTTGGACTCCAAAATACCTTACGGTAAAATTGATACTTTTTGCAGTCACTATTGCAACATTAGAAATATGACAGCCAATCCCTGCTCTGGGATCCTGCAGACAGCAATGAGATAAGGACCACATTATCATTGTTGGCCATGTCAGCTGGAGAGATTTGCAGAAGTCCTGGGAGAGGAAGCAGAATCAACTCACATTGATTTAGCCTTGCCATGTTCTTAGGGGATCCCTAGATGCTCCCACATCAGTGAATTGTATTTGCAGTGTAGTGTTACTCCCAAACCCTAGGTAAAGTTTCTCAGTTTGTTACAGCTCCCGCCAGGCTACCACAAAGTTATTAGCTTTCTGGTGAGGATGGAGGAATTGGCTCCTTTTCCTTACTTACTTGCTCCCCCATTAGTTGATTGGAACAAGACTAGCTCAAAAACAGTTGTGTTTGTGGATACCTTTGTCCCAGCTTCAAATGAACTTATGGTTTAAAAAGGAGCTTCTTTAACCAGGCTTTCAAAAGAGAGAGCTTTTAAATTACTAAATACAATTAAAATGAGTAATAGAAATAAGAGGTGAGTCCAAAAGGAAGAAGTTAAAAAAAAAAACATATTTATAGATCAGTGTCTGAATTATTCACAAGGAGCAGGTTGTTGAACATTATGGTCGTTGCGGTGGAGGTTATTGGTAGCACTGACCTTGACCTGTTACCTCTCCTCTGTGTATGTATATTGTGTCATGTGTGTTTAGTAATTCATGAGCTCACTCTTCTTATTAATTTAAGAAAACTTGGTTAAATTGGCTCCTTTTAAAACATGGTTCCATTTGGGTCTGGGAGAGATATATTTTCAGGAAGGGATCCTTTTCGAATTAACCTTGTCGCGATCAAGCGAAGGGACTGTGTGGACAAAGGAGAGAGCCAGATCATTCCTCCTCATGCGGGAGCTGAACAATTTGGGGTATCCTGTTTGGAACTGTAACAAATTGAAGAATCTTGCTCAGGCTTTGGCCTTAACATCATGAAAGCAAATACATTTAACGCTGTCTCTGGTGTAACTGTCATTACCGACTAGCCGATCGTCTCCTGATAAGTGTCTGGGTTTTTCTGAGGTCAGTGGTGTTAGTTTCAACCCAATGGGAATATGTGATTCTAAAACAACGATGTTTTCTGTCGTGTGTGTGTCAGGGAACATGATGGTGCTGTCCTACACACTGCACAATGGTCCCTGCTATGTGAGTTTAAAATCATGAAGTGAAACTATTAGCAAATGACGTGTTGTTGATTAACTGAGAGAAATGAGGTTAACCGAGGCCATCAGGAAACATGTAAAACCATTATGTGATTTTTTAAAAAATTTATTCATTCGCAGGACGAGGGTGTTGCTGGCTAGGCAGCATTTATTGCCCATCCCTAATTGCCCAGAGGGCAGTTAAGAGTCAACCACATTGCTGTGGGTCTGGAGTCACAGGTAGGCCCAGACCAGGTAAGGATGGCAGTTTGCTTCCATAAAAGGCATTAATGATCCAGGTGGGCTTTTCCCAACAATTGATTCACAGTCAACATTAGATTCTTAATTACAGATATTTTATTGAATTCAAATTCTATCATCTGCTGTGGCGGGATTCAAACCTGGGTACCCAGAACATTATCTGGGTCTCTGGATTAACAGTCCAGCGATAATACCACTAGACCATCGCCTCCCCATTAATGGCATCCTATAGTTGTGATCTCTCTAACCCCAACACTGGTCAATGCCCACAAAATCTCAGATATTTCCAAGAGGCCAGTTTCCATTTTGTCAATACACAGTGATTTAAATTGTAACTGAAACTTGTATAGTGGGCAGTGCAGATAAAAATTTCAATAACTAACATCCTGAGTGGTTCAATTCTCAAAGCCTGATAAAAATAAACATTCCAGAAAGTAGCTCAGTGACACTAATGGTTGTCAGTCAGCTACATTGCCTGAGCGGGTTGTGTTGTGTATTCCCGTGTCATTATAAAACCTCTTCCAGAAAAGTGATTTACATGCGAACCTTCTTTTATTTCAATAGTGGTGTCAATTTATCTATTTTGCCGTGGTTTCTAGGGCTGGGTCCAAATAACAGCTCATCCAAGGATGGAGCCAGTCTACAGCAAACAGTGAGCATTCCTGCCAGGAAAAGCAAGAGAGTTACAGGGCATGTATAGTTCCGGGCATAGAAAGAAAACAGAGAATATTTCAGAACCCTCTTCCCCTCCCCCATTTCTGATGAAGGGTTTAGGCCCGAAACGTCAAGTTTTCCTGCTCCTATGATGCTGCTTGACCTGCTGTGTTCATCCAGCCCCATGCTTGTTATCTCGGATTCTCCAGCATCTGCAGTACCTTTTATCTCTAAGCCTGGAATCCCACACAGTTCAATTAAGGTCACCTCCCCCCCAGTGGAAAATAAGCTCCACTGCTTCTAACAGCTGATCTACTTGTGCTGTCTATAGTATAGAGGGAAAAGATTGCCAGTATATTGAAAACCACATGAAAATGAGCCAAGCAGACATTGCTCTGCACTTCCTCCTGTAGGAAGGTTCCACAGGCACAGGCTGGCTTAATGTCAGTCGTCAGCCAATCTTAAAGCAGGAACTCAGTCAGCAGATGATGTGGGAGTGCAGTCATTGCAGCCCGAAACTACAAACTCAAGATCCAGACATGAATTGTCACTGTATATGGCTTACAACTAACAACAGAAACTTTTGGCTGGTTATTCCAACCTCCCCCGATCTGGACCATTATAACAACTTACGGTTGCTATGAAAAAACCTCTTATCTGAATGCAGACTGAACTTGGAATAACAAAACTGCTGGTGTAAATAGTCTAGTGCTACACTGGAAGATGACTTTATCAACAAATTGAGCTGCCTTTACAGTTTCAATTGTAGTTCAATGATTGATGTTGTTGGATCCCAATATGATACATTGAAAGAGACTATTACTCATTCAGTGCTAAAAATAATTAGCTTTATTCTTTGCAACAACACATTACAGCAAAGGTGTGGGATGGAATACCAGACATTTTCCTGATCAGATACTGCAAGTTGTTAATGGTAAATCATGGAGAATTTTTCCGCAGCTCTGACGGGCTTTCAATCAAGATAACACACAAATGTTTGCCACATAGTTTCAATGTCTTTGTTACCTTTAGCTCTGCCTTTCAGATGAAGTATTGTTGCTAAGTGTTCGGATCAGTCCCTGAGAGCTCCATTAAACAATGGTAGTGCAATTTACACAGCTCTGCAAGCACAGCAGCTGTTATATTGTCTGTGGCAAGGCCCCTTGTGTACTGCTGAGTGATCCCAAGTGCATAGTTTCTGCTTTGTTACACCAGGCAGTGCAGCTATTACCACAACAGACCCACACATTGTGCAAACATGGGGAGAATTCGGAACGAAAAGAAGCGAGAATAATTGTGGCCTCTTGTTTTGATTTCCCCTTTTCCAGAGGAAATAATTTCTATGTGCTCTATTGAGTGATCTTAAGCACCTCAATTAAATCACACCTCTTCAAGGATATACAATTCGAGATTATGTAAGCGCCTCCCCATTCTTTAACTCTAGAATCTTTTTGGTTAATCTCAGTTGCTCTTACCCCTGTATCTACGTATAATTCCTGACGCATAGAGTCTAAAACTGAATGTAATATTTTGATGGGGCCTGACCAAGGCTTTGTACAATTGTTGTGGTATGGCGCATTGACCTTTACATGGCTGAGGGCAGGCGCCAGCTCTCTGACACCTCCTCCTACTGCCCCCTTGATCACGACCCCAGCCCTGACCACCAAAACATCATCTCTCAGACCATTCATAACCTTATCATCTCAGGTGACCTCCCGCCCACAGCCTGCAACGTCATTGTTCGCCAGCCTGCACCACTCATTTCTATCTCCTCACATCTCCTCTCCACAACAAAAACAATGACAGAATCCCCCTTGTCCTCACGTATCATCTCACTAACCTTTGGATTCAACATATCATTCTCCGCCACTTCTGTCACCTGCAATCTGACCCCACAACCAAGGTTATATTTCCCTCTCCACCCCTGTCTGCCTTCCATAGGGACTGCTTTCTCCGCGAGTCCCTTGTCCGCTTCATACTCCTTACTAGCCTCACCACTCCTGGCGCTTTTCCCTGCAACCGCAGGAAGTGCTACACATGCCCCTACACCTCCCCCATCACCTCCATCCAAGGCACCAAATAAACCTTCCACATCAGGCAGATGTTCACGTGCACATCTGCTAATGTGGTCTATTGTATCCGCTGCTCCCGATGTGGCCTCCTCTACATCGGTGAGACCAAGTGGAGGCTCGGAGACCGCTTTGTAGACCACCTGCGCTCTGTTCGCGACAAATATCAACATCTTCCAGTTGCGAACCATTTCAACGCCCCCTTCCCACTCCCTGGGTGACATGTCCATCCTGGGCCTCCTCCAGTGTCACAATGACACCACTCGTAAACTGGAGGAGCAGTACTTCATATTCCGCCTCGGGAGCCTACAGCCCAATGGTCTCAATGTGGACTTTACTAGTTTCAAAATACCCCCATCCCCAGCCCCATCCCAAGACCAACCCTCCCTCTCATCCCTGCCTTCTTGCCCTGTCCGTCTTCTCTCTCACCTACCTGCTCCTCACACCTCACTGACCAATCCCCATCACTGCCTACCTGCACTCACCAATCACTGTCCCACCACTGTCCCCAGCCCCACCCTTCCTCCCACTATTTATTTCAGAGCTCCCTTCCCCCTCCCCCATTTCTGAAAAACGGTCCTGACCTGAAATGTGAGCTTTCATGCTGCTCTGATGCTGCTGTGTTCCTCCAGTTCCACATTGTGTTATCTATTACCAAAAACTGATTATATCCTTGGTCCATATTTGTTGTGAAAGGCGTGTTAGTGAAAGCAGGCATGCTAGTGAACTGTGTATACTAGCCTGGGTTCAAATGCTAGTATGCTTTGAAGATCGCAGTCAAAGAAACACCCACTAATACCCCTGCATTGCGGGTAAAAAGATTCTTTCACTCTGCACACTGCAAGTCAGTTGGCTAACAGGGCAGTTAAAGGAAAACGGGGCAACAGAAGCATGCTCACTCAGAGAGTTGCCACCCAAACACCACAAAAACGAAAGAAGACAAAAGGATTTCATCAACTGCCAAGGTAAAAATTTCAATATCATTGATCAATATCAACGTTCCACAATCTATTACTCACAGTCAACCCAGAGAGTCTGATCTATTTTGGAGAAGTCAACGTTTAGAGTATTATCTTTCTTCAGGACTGGGTGTGGGGGTAGGTAGGGCTCTAACTGCAGCTCCGCCTGCCCCTACATCCAGTCCTGAAGAAGGGTAATACCTTAAACGATGACTTCTCCTGCTCCAGATCCTGCCTGGCTTGCTGTGTTTTTCTCGCCTCCTGTCTGTCTCCCTTGGACTGCAGCAACTGCAGTTTTTTTTATCTCTATGTCCGATCTATATGTCTTTTAACTCTTGTCTTTTCTTGGACTCACTTCTCAATAATCTGTGCATGTGTGTTGCCTTCTAATTGCTTCTCATATTTAGAAACTAATGAACTCTGTTTACATTGGCTCCTTTTAAAACACAAATTCATTTCATGTGGGAGAAAGGCATCTGTAAGGAAGGAAATCTTTTCAAATTAACCTTGCTGCCACCAACTGAGGAGGTGGGGGACAATAAAGAAGGGGAGTTGGTTCATCCTTTCTCACCCAGGAGCTTGGTGATTTGGGGAATTCCGTCTGGAACGGTAACAAGTTGGGGAACCCCACCGAGGATCTGGTTGTAGCACAATTAAAGCAGTCCCACTTTTTCTTGTATCTAGATAATCCTCTTCTTTCAGCTTGATGCAATCTTTCAACCTCATTTGCTGACAATGCAAATTTTTGAGATATGGATGACATGGTTGCAATATTTAAATCCTCAGCTGCACCAAAAAATGTCTGCATAGCTTAATAACTCTATCCTGTGCTCAAATTTAACATTGAAATGGAGCAATTAAACAGGTTCTCCTTTCTTGATGTATTAGTTGAGAAATCTGTCAGAGTTCTCAATTACTATTTACCGAAAGGCAGCATTCACTGGTCAATATACATATGGGATTCCTATAGCCCCACATACTGCAAGACCAATCTTATTGAGTACCTCATGAATAGGGTCCTAGCCATCTGCTCATTGTACAAACTTGATGTTGACATGAGGCATTTCAAAACTATCCTGTATGATAGTGGGTAAACTGATCAAATCATCAGTTGTGGTTTAATCGCAAAAGGGCTATGTTCACCACTTGTGGCCCTGACCGATACACAGTCTAACACAGATTGTTCCAAAGAAGGGTCACTGGATCCCAAACATTAACTCTGTTTTCTCTCTAAGATACTGCCAGACCTGCTGAGTTTCTCCAGCAATTTCTGTTTTTGTTTCTACCAAAGATTACCCCGGAAGTGGAAGATGTCTCAACTATTTGAATGACTAGCTGTCTCCCACCGCTACTATGTAGTTAAGCCATAAGTTGTTTTTCCTTACTAACTGGATTCTGCTCTTGAGCCAAAAAGACATACTGCCCCCACCCCACAACCAGTATAGGCAGTCCCTGTGTTGTCAATGGGTTCGGTACTGCAGTCAGCATGCAGGGCAGAACAAATGCACGAGCCGTTCATAAGTACAGGACAAGTTGATGTGTTGGATCTTTAAAATTACATCCTTTGCTCATAGGTACAATTGTTCATAAATTAGATGTTCATAAATCGAAGATCCCCTGTGATGTGATATCTGTGGTTCAGTGCCAGTGTGATGACAGGTATAGAAATTTGGCATGTCCATAAGGTCCCTCACCAATGTCTATAGATGCACCATTGAAAGCAAACTGTCCGGATGCATAGCAGCCTGGTATGGCAACTGCTCTGCCCAGGACTGTAAGAAACTACAGAAGGTATGTGCACAGCCCACACACCATCACAGGAGCCAACCTTCCATCCATGGACTCTATTTACATGGCTCGCTGCCGTAGAAAGGCAGCCAACATCATCAAAGGTCCTTTGCACCCCGGTAATGCTCTCCTACAACCTTTTCCATCAGGCAGGAGATACAGAAGCTTGAACACACACACGAGCAGGTTCAGGAACAGCTTCTTCCCGGCTGTTATTAGACTGTTGAATGGACTCTTACCTCAAATAATGTAACCTGCAATGTAACTTGTATGCCTTTAAGTCTTTTTGATCTGTGCATCCTTTGCTGTGTTCTGCCTGTACCACTTCTAAACAAAGCTTGTCACTGTGTTTCAGTACACGTGACAATAAAATCAATCAATCATCACCCCATTGACTGACAGACCATATTGAACAATGTGCAATATATTGAACCATCTGCAGTGGGCAGCTTGACACTCAAGCTCAACCAGCCTGTGCTTGCAACCTCATAAAAGATTGTCCACCATTAGATCTAAATTTGCTGTTGGAAATATCCATTAAATGATCTAGGCTGCGCTCAGAGTGAACTAGGAACCAATTTAACATCATCAGCTAGCCTGCAGTGTCATGTATTTGCAGGTGCTTGAAATCCAAAAACTACTCAGGACCCTGTTTTACGTAGGCAAAATGGAATTTGTACAAACTTTGTACCATTTTCTGAAAAAAAGTGGTCATGGAGATAGCCAATCTCTGCTGTGTCCCCTGGCAACGTCCTGTCCAATCAGAATCTACCTGCCTGCTCTGGGATTTGAAATTGACAGTTAACCGTTCTTGCTGCATCTCTCGACCAATGACGGTCTAACCAATCAGCACCCTCTTCTCATGCCGGATAAAGTGGAGTGCTTGTGTTCAGATCTATTTTTTGTGTTCTAGCTCAGATGAGTGTAAGACAAAAGAGCTTCAACTACTAGTCTCTATTTAACAATATTTACAATTGCTGACAATGTGCAATTGCATGTGTACCACTTTTGCCTTATCGGGTATGGACAGGTTTTTGTGTCCGTGCTTACACGCAGCCATCCCACTTGGTCAGGAGATTATCCAAGATGTTTTCTACCTTTCACCAAAGAGCATTCTTCCATTAAAATGAAACCACCCTCACTGAGCTGCTAAAACAGCGAGGATACAGGACAGCAATGGTGGGGAACTGGTATTCAGGCTTTGGGCCTACCTGGGAGCTACTTACCCATCCACCACGGTTTCCACAAATTCCTGGACATCCCCTACTCCCATGATCAGGGGCCCTGCCAGAACTTGATCTGTATCAAGATCCTCTTTGAATAGTTCCCACTTTTCCTCTGAGGCTTTACTCATTAACTGCTCCATTCAGTTTTATTGCAGTCAATTTATTTCTCACCTCTGATGATTGCCTTGCTGAAATTTAAAGCTTTACTCTCTTTGTTCTCCCTCTCAAACATAAAATCAAGTTCAGCCTTCTAGAAAGTTCCAGTTAATTGCTCTCGATAATTCATTCCTTTAAATACTAACATTTTCCTATATCTTTGCACTGAGCCATCTTCTCCAGCACATGATGCTCTTTTCAAGCGAGTGGGATAAAAAGTAAACACTGTGCTACAGATGTGGTCTCACCAAAGGCAAAATTAAATTGCCTTGAGGTAATGGAGGAGGGAAATCAAGCAGTATTACTGATGATTATTATTCAGAGACTCCACTGGGATGTGTGAGCAGTGAAAGATAAGGATATCAAACTAAGCTGCAGTGTTTCATTCGTATTCAACAATCCTCCTCCTACTCATCATCTCAGCTCAAGGGAATGTTAGATCTGAAATCCTGAAGGTGTGTCAGTGTGTGTATTGTACCACGCTCACAGACTGTTACTGATGACGTAAGATTGGATGTAATGCTTTGTAACAAAGTCTCATTCCAGATGTAAATGTACTGAAAAACTGATTAAATACTAAGCTGGTATAGTAGGATGTCAGGTGAATGTCAGGTACCAGAATTAAATTAGTTTAAATGCTGATTTAAAAATGTCCATTTTGCCAAAATATATAACAGCTTGACATCAGTAATTCATATTCGCCTCCATCCAACGAATGTTTTTAGAATGGAATTCTTGTTATCCATGTGCAGTCCTGTCAAACAACACAGGTCTCTATTGCTTCCCATTAGAGCAACATCAAACACTCCCTCATCATTCAGCTGGAGGGTTTTACCCACCAATCCTTAAAAGGCCATTTTACTTTATCAGAATCCAATTAACCCTTTACAGGCCCTGGTTAAGAATGTTAACTTATTTCATATGCTAACAATTTGATTTGATTTATTATTGTCACGTACTAAGATACGGTGAAAAGTATTGCTTTACGTGCTACCTAAGCAAATCTTACCTTACATAAGTGCATCAGGGTAATAGAACAAAATGCAGATTATAGTGTTTCAGAGATAGTAGGAACTGCAGATGCTGGAGAATCTGAGATAACAAGGTGCGGAGCTGGATGAACACAGCAGGCCAAGCAGCATCAGAGGAGCAGGAAGGCTGACATGTCGGGCCTAGACTCTTCTTCAGAAAACCTGAAGAAGACCCTTCTGAAGAAGGGTCTAGGCCCGAAATGTCAGCCTTCCTGCTCCTCTGATGCTGCTTGGCCTGCTGTGTTGATCCAGCTCTACACCTTGTTATCGCAGATTATAGTGTTACAGCTACAGAAAGGTACAGAGAAAGATTAACTTTAATATGTGAGAGGTCCATTCAAAAGTCTGTTACAGTGGGGAAGAACCTGCTCTTGAATCTACTGGTATGTGTTCTCAAACTTTTGTATCTTCTGCCTAACCACTTGTCTGTGATATTGGTTCTGCTCAGTTGGAAGAGATGCTATTTAGTATTAATAGAGTGATTGTGAACAGAGTGTGACAAGGAAGCTGTTACAGGAAGCAATTGTAACACTTACAGGAAATGTAGACTACAAGAAAGAATTCTCATATACTCATATCTCAAATCCAGCTAATCTGAGAGTTCTGGGCGGTAAAACATTTTTTTAATGAGTTTCCATACATCAATTTTAATTGAGGCAAAACTTACCTTGGTCATTTTATTAGCTATTTCGTTTGTGCAGTGTTGCTCCTGACTAGAACATAGATCAGTACAGCACAGTACAGGCCCTTCGGCCCACGATGTTGTGCCAACCTATTATCCTACTCTAAGATCAAGCTACTCTGCATACCCTACATATGACTAGTTAGTGGCTATGCTGCTTTGCACATAATACATCTCCATGCTCCAAGTAACCCTTGAACCAAAGTGTCCAAAGTCTGAAATGTTGACCTGAAATCTGGAAATATCCAAAGTCCAGCACAACCATGGTCCACAGGGTGTCAGTTTTAAGGTACTATAGTTGGGTTGCTGATTGTATTTGGTTCTATTGAAGAGATTTGGGATCATGGTGTCACAGCGGTAATGTCACTGGACTAGTAATCCGGAGACCCTGATTAATGTCCTGGGGACGTGGATTTATAACCCATATTGACAGAATTCAAATTCAGTAAAAATCTGGAATTAAAAGCTGGCTTAATGACAATTGTGTAACCAATGTAGATTGCTCTAAATATCCATCCAGTTCACTAATGTCCTTTAAGGAGGGAAATCTGCCATCCTTACCTGGTCTAGCCTACATGTGACTCCAGAGCCACAGCAATGTGATTGACTCTTAACTGAGCTCCGAAATACACTTGCAAGCCACTCAGTCCAAGTGCAATGGATATGGGCAATAAACACTGGTCAAACCAATGGCGCCTACATCCCATTATTAAATTTAAAAAATGCTTTTAATTATGCTTGCATTCTCAGTAAATACCTTACATTTCATAGAGCTTTTATTTTTCTTAAATCTGAGGCCTTGGATCACGTTGTGTTGTAAAATGCTTTTTTTTCACCATGGTATTACACAGACCTGTTGCCTGAGTTGACCTGATGGTCATGGGGAAAATGGCTCAGCCAAATAATCCTACTGCTTATATTTGCAGGAGTCACATGGAAGGAATGTTTAAACACTGCAGCCTGACTTTCTCCTGTATTACAATGAAAGTGTTTTATACGGCAATGAGCCAGTTGCTAAGAGTAGCCCAAAGCAGGATTAGATGGTGGTTTAATATTCTATTCAGCATAATTACAGATATGACCTTACATTTATGATTGCAGCTAAACTTGACTAAAACAAAAAGCAGAGACGGTACTTGACCTGTTCCAAGCTTGTAAGCAGCCTCAGTTATTCTTACGTGAAGGTTAAATGTGGCAAACTGATGGGAAAAAATGGCCAATTACTTCTCAGTCATGCTCCTGAATTAACCTTCAGGTCCCAGTCAAACCTCTGCTGAGCTAAATCATCTCAGCAATGGCAGTAGATTTTTATTGATACATTTTGTTGATACAGGGGTGGCACTGCTGCCTCATAGCACTAGGGTCCCAGGCTCAATTCCACCCTCCGGTGACTGTGGAGTTTGCACATTCTTTCTGTGTGAGTTTCCCCTGGGTGCTCCGGTTTCTTCCTACAGTCCAACGATGTACAGGTTAGGTGGATTGGCCATGATAATTTGCAGGGTTACAGGGATAGGGTAAGGTTCTGGGTCTGGGTGGGATGTTGTTTGTAGAATTGATGTGGACTTGATGGGTTGAAAGGCCTATTTCCATACTGTTGGGGTTCTATGATTTGGCCTCAGCGTCTGTATGTGGAGGGGAAGAATCAGTTTGGTCTCCCATTCCTGACTGTTATCCAGCAAATCTTGCTTGAAAGTGCATATGTCAAGTTAGGACTGAATCTGACTAAAACATTTAGTCAACCTGCTAATTGTCTTGCCTTGCTACTTGGAGCTAGTTACTAGAATGTGTTGGGATGTGAATGGATTGTTAAGAAGGAAGAAACATGTAGTCATAAAGAACCTTTCACATCCTCGGGATGAGTTCCTGCTGAAATATGTTATGTATTCTCCAACCTTTTTAAGCACAAAATCACTTTTTGAATATAAGAGCAACCCAGAATTTATCCCTAAGAAAATACAGAAGTTTATTTGTGATGTTATATAAAAGTAAAACCATATCTATGTAATTATACATTCTTTCCTTTAGTCACTAAGTCTCAGTGTGATACCTGTGACTGCATATTATTTGCGAACACCTTGAAGCCTGTTTTGTGGTTTGAGACTGCTGGTTACATACAGTTCAGCAAATGGATATCTTCGAGGCCAGTGTGACATTTTGACGTGATTATCTTCATTTGGGTGACCACTGTCTCACAGAACTATGTGGAGTCAAAGTAAACTTCCATTTTAAAAGCGCAGGATGATAGAAGTGGATATTTTTCTCTGTTTATGAGTCCCCGAATATCGCTGTCCCTCGATCTGAGTTTCAGGTCAATATGATTTTGCACAATAATTATCTCCACATCAATTCCACTGCTTTGTAAATGACACACCCGGTGGAATTTTGCTGGCAACACATCAATGTCTATTTGAAGGAATGGGTTTGAGACAAAAACGACAAATCATTCCTTCACATTCCTGAAATTGTTTGTTGAATTCTTCTGCTAACTTTTGCAGGTGTGCACAGAAAGTCTGAAACAAGTTATCTTTGTCTTTCTTTTCTTGTATTTTTTCCAGACACAGTTAGTGTTATATCATTTTGTTTTTAAATTTGGTGGACCTCAGACCCAGTTTCAATCTGAATACATTAACAGAGCTGATGATATGTGCTAGATCTTTGTCCAATCCCTGTAATTCACAGTTCAGCTCACTCAGTTTTGATGTTATGCCTGTAAGGAACCTGAAAAAAGCAACCATTCATTGTCTGGCAGCTCGCTGCACATTTCATTTTTTTCTTTTAAAGAAGTGACAATTTCAGATATCGGATCTAAAAATCTTTGTAGGACCTAACCCCGAATGAACCAAGTCACATTAGCACAGAGGATTAGTTCACTGTAGGCTGCAGTGAGTTCATTGAGTAAGGATTTAAACAAGTGGGGGTGAAGGGCTTTTGCTCGAATCGAATTTACAACCTTATTCATTTTCATTATGTGAGAAGTATCCATAATTTTACTTGCTAATGCTAACTGTAGTGTTATGTGTAGGATTATGTAGTGTTAATAACTTTGTTTAATGTTTCCTATATTTCTAATCGTGGACTAAATGAGAAAATAACTGTTTTAAGAATCAAGGATTGCAGTATGGGTGTTGGCTGTTTTGGCAGCACTTACTCTGCCACTTGTTCAAGCAGTAATCGAAGTTTAGTTTGCAGATGAACTGGAGCCAAAGTGTTGTGTACAAATGGAGCTTTGGTTGGCAACGTGTAGCAGATTGGTTTGTGGTCAAGTGACCATGTTAATAACAGCAAGGGTCTTCTACCTGCCAACATCATGTGAACAGTTTCAGTCTGTGAACAGGATAAGGAGAAGCTTTTGAGTCATTGCCAGCTTAAAAGCTTTCTCTCTCTGAAGTAAAAGCTACGTTAAGTCTGAATAAAACTAGATTATCAATCCTTCTGTGATTAACAAGCTAGAGACCTTTAATAAGTGAACCAACCACCCTGCGCCTTTTGCAAACCAGCAGAAGCATCCAGAAAAGGTTAACTGAGAAGCAGTATTCTAACCAGCGTAAGAATCATAGGGAGCATCTCAGAACACTTGTGAACGGGAACGACTTTTTTCCAATGATCCCTTCAACCAATTGTTTTTCCTCTGTCTGTATAAAGGGGAGATTATAAGGGGCATGAAGTTTTAATTAGTAGATTATATGCCGATAGTTCATAATTGTTTACTTGTAGCTAAAATCTAATTACTTGTAATGGTATTTTTTTGTTGGGTACTGAAACCTGGTTCATGCTTTCTGTCAACCTTGTCTATGAGACAGGTAAATTCAGGAATATTTGTGTACTTTTTAAAATCTTAAAAGCTAAAATCTAAAAGAAAATCTTTAATTTTGTGACAACTCTGGGAAATAAGGCCTTGATTTCCAACGGGCAACCCCCGTAAGTTGTGACAACATGGTAATTGACAAAAGAGAAGAAATCAGGATCATTTCTGTAGAATACCACAAAGCCTGTGTTTGGCCCAAGCATTGCTGGTACACCGTCAGTTTTGATGGAAACCAATTTCTTGATTGGAAAATATTTGTCTTAAGCATGTATCTTTTCAGTTCATTGTAGATATGCACATCCTTGTACTCTCTTTATGGAACGAAAGGATGAGAACATCTTCTTTAGTTGTCAGGTGGGCTATGTTGGTAATGTCAATGGATTCATATACTGCAGTGAGAAGCATTCACAATCCTGCTGTAGTAGCTGAAAGACACCTTTGAACAACAATCTCACTTGTCTTGCTGCTATCAAGCACCTAATGCTATGGTCTGTATTGCCGTTATTACTTTAACTTTGTTTTTAAAATCTTTGAATAAAGATTCAGTGGCCACTGTCATTGCTTCTTTAATTCATTGCCATTTGAGAATGATTTTGTGCATTACTTTAACAGATATTAAATACGAAATAACACTTCATTGCAGCCTTTACCCTTTGCTGCTGGTTTAGTAAAACAAAATGCTATTGAGCTTTTAAAACAGCTTTCGGCTCGTCAAATTTCTTTACCTCAAGCATGCTGTTCAAGGACAAACTGTCCTTGAGTTTGAATCATAGAACCCCTACAGTGTGGAAACAGGCCCTTCGGCCCAACAAGTCCACACTGACCCTCAGGCCATCCCACCCAGACCCACAATTTATTGTGTGGTGTTGGTCTAAATTTCCCTTTTTAATTATTGATATACTTTGGTATATACAAACATGGCAACATATAAGGCACATTTTTTTCTTTCAACTGTGAACGGAAATCCATTTCCCATTCTGCATGGAAGTTGTGGTTAGCCCTGCTGCCTCAAGGCACCAGGGATCCAGGCTCACTTCCACTCTCCGAGGACTGTCTGGTGGAGTTTGCACATTCTCCCCGTGTCTGCGTGGGTTTCCTCTGGTTTCCTCCCACAGTCCAAAGATGTGCAGGTTAGGTGGATTGGCCATGGGAAATGCACGGTTGCAGGGATGGGGTGGGTGGTAGCTCTTCAGAGGGTCAGCGTGGACTCGGGGAGTCAAATGGCCTGTTTCCACTCTGTAGGGAATCTCGTTTTTGTGCTTGTAATCTGTTTCTGGGGCCCTAATCCGCTTGTGTTGCTGTCAAATTTTAGATGTGGGGTGTGGCAGTGTTTCTTCTAGTTTTTCTTCATCCTGCACAGACCAGTTTGATAAGCTGCTGAAGAAAGTAACTGCAGGTCTACAGAGAATGGATAGAGGAGCAGAGAGTCTGCATGGAAACAATGTAGGAGGCAATGGAAACGGGGGAGGCCTAGTGGTATTATCACTAGACTGTTAATCCAGAGACCCAGATAATGTTCTGGGCACCCAGGTTCGAATCCCGCCACAGCAGGCGGTGGAACTTGAATTCAATAACATATCTGGAATTACGAATCTAGTGATGACCATGAATCCATTGATCATTGTCAGGAAAAACCCATCAGGTTTACTAATGTCCTTTAGGGAAGGAAATTGGCATCCTTACCTGATCTGGCCTACATGTGACTACAGGCTGACAGCAATGTGGTTGACTCCGAACTGCCCTCTGGGCAATTAGGGATGGACAATGAATGTGCCTAGCCAGCGACACCCTCATCCCATGAATGAATAAAGGAAAAAAAAAGCCTTTGATGTTTCCAATACTATAATATACTAATTTCACCCATTAGCTCCATCAGTTCTTAATATATTCATTTGCACTGCCACCACAAACTTACTTTATCCTGAATGCTAGTCCATATGGACCAAACTGAAACACTTTGTTACAAGCTGGACAAAGCTGCTGAGAACACGTACTTTTCTCTAGCCATGCATCTTCTGGAAATCATGCAGCAGTACAATGATCAACATGCATGTGGTAAGTGAATGCAGGCAGCTGGTGAGATCAACTGCCAGAGACTCTGCAATGCATGTTGGAGACCACAGTAACAATCATTTTGTCAGCAAATATTTGCGAAAGCAAGGTCTAACAAAGAACAAAGATATAATGATCAATTAACCTGCTTTTAGCTGATGTTGTTTGAAGGATAAATGTTTGGTCAGGATTCCAGCAGAAATTCCTGCTGCTCTTTGAATGTCAGGGATGTTTAAGCCACTCTGAGGGATCAAGGCAAGCCTCAGTTTAGCATCTTATCCGAAAGATGACACCTTCAATCTTCCAGCATTCCCTCAGCAGTGCACTGGAATAACAATTTAGGTGAGATAACAAGGTGTGGAGCTGGATGAACACAGCAGGCCAAGCAGCATCATAGGAGCAGGAAAGCTTGATGTTTCGGGCCTAGACTAAGGATAACAATTTAGGTGATCTGCTTAGGTGCTGAATTGGGGCTTGCACAGAGTGTGACAAGCCTTGGTATCATAGTCTTCAGGAGAGAAGGGAAGAAAATTGGAGCAAAGAAACCTTATTGGAAAAAGAAATCACTCATCCCAGCATTTGCTACACTGTGACAAAGAAATAAACTCTTGCATTTATCGAACACTTTTCACAACCCCAGGACATCTCACAGCAGAAATGCTGAATGTATTTACATAAGTGCAAAGTGAGTGAGAACCAAGATAGCAGGTGAACAGGCTGCGATGCAGTCTGGCCCAATCCATGTCCCTTACAGCAGCATTCCAAGGAGAGGTGCCAGTGTGGTCCAGCCATTGAACTGCAGAATGGTATTGTAGGTGGTTTGGGGATGTGCTATGATGGTGTGGTAAGATCGGTACATGTCTAATGTCAGATTCCACTGGGGGAATGGTGGTCACTGCCATTGGAGGGAGCCCTGTGATTTCGGGAGCTGTCGTCCAAGATGGAAGCCCAGAAAAGCACGCAGTGAGCTGCAGTACCCACTCCCCCCAACCTCCATTTTGGGAATTGTCACTGTCTAGTTTCTAGTTACCCTGTTGCACTTGCATGGTACGGTCTGCCTGTAAAGCACATAAGACAATACTTTTCACTGTACAAGTGACAGTAATAAATCAAACCAAATAAAATCAAATTGGCGGGTGAAAGAATGGGGATCTGCATATCACTGCATCAATGAGGCAGGATAAGGTAGTAGTAACGTGCTTATGTATGCAAATAAATTCAAATAGGCATTTCGCCACACTAGTGAGATTCAGAGGTTGGTTGGAAAATCAGACCTTTTCCTGTCAACATCAAGAATCTCATTTCTGTCGATCTCATCCTGTTTTCTGAACTGACTCATCAATGCCCGCTTTGTTCAGTGGCTGGGAAGATTTGGCCCAGTGTAATTATCCTGTTTAAGCAGTTTGCGAACATTTATTAAGTTTACGTAACGTCCAATCTCCTTCTATGATTAACGTCTCCATTAAATATATTATGATGAACATTGGGGTCTGTTTGCTGAAAGTTTCCACCGTATTTCAGCATCACTACCTGGGGCTCACACTTTTGAAATATTGAATCTGGATGTGACCCTGTTCTTAGTTAACTGTTCTATTGCTTCTCTTAACATTCATTGCTGGCTGGTTATAGCAAAGGAGAGGTATAAGAGATCTTTGAATGCATTAATGAAACTTGTGATTCATACAGCTTCAAAAAAAAAACTCCAATTTGTAGGTCCAGGTTGAAGGGATACAAGCACTGCACCCAATGGGTTTACTGAGGGAGTTCACAAGCTAATTGGCCATTACTCATTCCAATCTCCTTGTGTGTTCAATTCTCTCAGATGCCAATGAAACAGCTCATTTAAAGCACTTTCAAACTGATATGTTTATCTTAGCAAATTAATTGCTGAGCTTTCGATATGCTATTAGTCATGATGATGCTTGCTAAAAATGTCAGAACATTAAGAACAGTGTTATTAGTGATAAGGTGCACAACATTCCACTTTTCACATTTATCTGAGGTCTGCTTTCCTGAGCTAGGAATTCTTTACAATTTTGAGACCTCAGCCATGATAAATCAAGAATTATCCACAAATATTTCTTGCAAAACACTGGGGTATGAGAGAGAGAAAGAGATAGAAAGCCTGGGTTCCACACACCTGAGTTGTGGAAATAACAGTTTTCAGTAAAAACAAACTACTGTGGGTGCTGGAGATCTGAAATCAAAACAGAAAATGCTGGAGAAACTCAGCAGGTCTGGCAGCATCTACGGAGAGATGAAATGGAAAAGTGTTCTATAAGTTTCGAATGCAAAAAAGTGATTCTGTTTCTCTTCACAGATTTTGCTGAATTTCTGATTTGATTTGATTTATTATTGTCTCATACTGAGATACAGTGAAAATTATTGTTCTGCATGCCATCCAGACAAATCATATCTTACATAAGTGTATCACAGTAAGAGACCAGAATGCAGAATATAGTGTTACAGCTGCAGAGAAGGTGCAGAGAAAGATCAACTCTAATATATGAGAGGTCCGTTCAAAAGTCTGATAACAGTGGGGAAGAAGCTATTCTTGAATTTCTCCAGCATTTTCTGTTTTTATTTTAATTTTCAATCCTTCCCCCTGCATGGTGAGTTTGTGTGATGAAATGGTCATTTGCTCTGCTTTTCTTTCTTCTCTGCCACTTGTCCTTGGAGACATACAATCCCCAAAACTCACCTTAAGGCATTGATCCATGTTCTATCACTGGCACTGGCACTCTCTGGTATCTCAAGGTCCTCTGTCCAAAGGTTGTTAGCAGTCAGCTGCACCTATATGTGGACAGCTTCCAACAGATAGCAGTCAGAATCAGTTAGTTTTGATGTTGTATTGCTGGGCTAGTTGAAATTCCTTCAAAGTTTCCAGAATCAGAAAACAAATTGAAGTTAGATGGGCAAAGGATCAATATACTTACGCTCAAATCAGTTTTATACTTTCACATAAGGTATTTATTTCTCAGAGCTCCATTACGTACGCTTGGTCGCTGTGGGCAGGGCACTGAGATTGATTTTGGAAAAGGTGAGAAATCATCAACAAGCCAAGCTTTTGTTTCAACTTTAGTAACAGGATTGGACCTTAAATGAATAACTTGCAGCATCTAATGTAATTCAAGCTAATCTGCATTGAATTAATATATCCACACACAGAAATATCATTTATATAAGAGCTATGTGTGAACTATCACTTGTGCATAAGCACAGGAACATTTCAGTAACGTTGGTGTCCATGAATGCTGTCTATTAACATAAAGAGTATAGCTGACTGATTTCTCTTCAAGAATAAGGATGGATGTTAGCATTACCTGCATCAGTAAAGTACAATATATACACATGTATAATTGACAAAACTCTTTCTGATCTTCCTAGCCAGAGGTTAAGTGCTTAACTTATTCCACTTGCATGAAAACAACTGGTCTTTTAAATTTTTAATTGATATTGTGAGTGTCAGCATATTCAATATAATATTTTAACTGTTGCATCACCTCTTTTACTAAGGTTTCCTAATATCCTTTGAAAATCAACCGTTTATTTTCAATTTTATGGGGGGTTTAGACACTGTCATATAGCATGGAAACAGACTCTTCGGGTCAACTAGTCCACACCAACATATTCCAAAACTAAACTAGTCCCACCTGCTTGCATTTGGCCCATATCCCTCCAAACTTTTCCTATTCATGTACTTATCCAAATGTCTTTTAAATGTTGTAACTGTACTGCATCCACCACCTCGTCTGGCAGTTCAGTCCACACATGAACCACTCTCAGTGTAAAGTTGCCCACTGTATCCTTTTTAAAACTTTCTCCTCTCACCTTAAAAATATGGCCCCTAGTTTTGAACTCCCCCACCCGAGGGAAAAGATTCTTGCTGTTCACTTTTTCTATGTCCCTCATGATTTTATGAACCTCTAAAAGGTAATTCCCCCTCCAACCCCAACATTCTATGCTCCTTTCAATGACAAAAGAGACATGGTGCAAAGTTAAAGGAGGTCATACTGGGATAAGCAAAGGTAAAAAAAAATAAGATTAAAGGAAGTGTAAATTATAATAACCTGCAGCTTGCAAAAGATGGATTGGTTAGGTTTAGAGTTAGGGTTAGGGTTGTGACTTAAAAGTATTGAAATCAAAGTAGTAAAATGTCTCATAGAAAGGTGAAGTGCTATTCCTTGAGCTTCTGTTGGGCTTCACTGAAACAGTGTAGGAGGCTGAGGACAAAAAGGTCAGGCTGGGAGAGGTAGAGGGAGGGGAATTAAAATATCTAGGGACTCGAAGCACAGTCACACTTTCCGACTGCATTGAAATGTTCAGCAAAGTAATTTCCTAATAAAAGTAAAACACTATGGGTGCTAATGTATGGGAATAAAAAGAGAAAATGCTGGAGAAACTCAGGAGGTCTAGCAACGTCTATGGAGAGAGAAACAGGCTTAATGTTTCGAGTCCATTGACTCTTTTTTCGAATGGAAGGAGGCTGGGAGATAATGGTTATAATGCCATTGACAAGGGAAGGGGGGGAGTAAGTAGAACAGATGTTGAGGGCATCCAGGGCAAAGACAAGGGGAGTGTGAATAAACAGAAATGGGTTGGCTTTGCTGAGAGCAGACACAAGCAAACGTAGAGCACAGTATTAATGCTCTGAACTTGTTGAATTCAATCTTAAGTCCTAAAGGTCGTAATTCCCTCAGCAGAAAGTAAGGTATTGCTCCTCCAGCTTGTACTGGACTTCACTTTAACACTGCAGGAGACCTAGGATAGAAATGATAGCGTAGGGGCAAGATTGTGTATTGAAATAGCAAGCAACTGGAAAGTCAGGATCGTTATTAAATGTTCATATTACAGAGGAGGAGGTGCTGGATGTCTTAAAACGCATAAGGGTGGATAAATCCCGGGGACTGATCAGGTGTACACTACAACACTATGGGAAGCTAGGGAATAGATTCCTGGGCCCCTTGCTGAGATATTTGTATCATTAATAGCCACAGGTGAGTTGCCTGAAGACTAGACGTTGGCCAACATGATGCCACTATCTAAGAAAGGTGGTAAGGAAAAGTCAGGGAATTACAGACCTGTGAGCCTGACATCGGTGGTGGGCAAGTTGCTGGGGGAAGTCCTGAGGATCAGGATTTACGTGTATTTGGAAAGGCAAGGACTGATTAGGGATAGTCAACATGGCTTTATGTGATGGAAATTCTGTCTCACTAAGTTGATTGAGTTTTTTGAAGAAGTAACAAAGAGGCTTGATGAGGGCAGAGTGGTGGATGTGATCTCTATGGATTTCAGTAAGGTGTTTGACAAGGTTCCTCATGGTAGACTGGTTAGCAAGGTTGACCACATGGAATACAGGAAGAACTGGCCACTTGGATACAGAACTGGCTCGAAGGTAGAGGGTGGTGGCGGAGACTGGAGGCCTGCAACCAGTGGTGAGCCATAAGGATCAGTGTTGGGTCCACTGCTTTTTGTCAGTTATATAAATGATTTGGATGTGAACACAGAGGGTATAGTTAGCAAGTTTGCAGAAGACACCAAAATTGGCAATGTAGTGGACAGGGAAGAAGGTTACCTCAGAGTACAGCGAGATCTTGTTCAGATGGGCTAACGGGTCGAGGAGTGACTGGTGGAGTTTCATTTAGATAAATGTGAGGTGCTGCATTTTGGAAAGGCAAATCAGGGCAGGACTTATATGCTTAATGGTAAGGTACTGGGGAGTATTGCTGAACAAAGAGACCTCAGAGTGCAGGTTCACAGTTCCTCGAAAGTGGAGTCGCCGGTAGACAGGATAGTGAAGAAAGCATTTGGTACGCTTGTCTTTATTGGTCAGTGCATTGAGTATAGGAGTTGGGAGGTCATGTTGCAGCAGTTCAGGACATTGATTCAGCAACTTTTGGAATACTACGTTCAATTCTGGTCTCCCTACAATAGGAAGGATGTTGTGAAACTTGAAACAGTTCAGAAAAGATTTATAAGGATGTTGCCAGAGTTGGAAGGTTTGAGCTATGGGGAGAGGGTGAATAGATTGGGACTACTTTCCCTGGAGCATTGGAGGCTGTGGGGTGACCTTATAGAGGTTTATAAGATCATGAGGAGTATGAATAGGGTGAATAGTCAAGATCTTTTCCTTGGGATGGGGAGTCCAAAATTAGAGGGCATAGGTTTGAGGTGAGATGGGAAACATTTAAAAGGGACTTAAGGGGCAACTTTTTCAAGCAAAGGGTGGTGCATGTATGGAATGAGCTGCCAGAGGAAGTGGCAGAGGCTGGTACAGTCACAACATTTAAAAGGCATCTGGATGAGTTTATGAATAGGAAGGGTTTAGAGGGATATGAGCCAAATGCTGGCAAATGGGACTAAATTAATTTAGGATATCTGGTTGGCATGGACTAGTTGGACCGAAGAGTCTGTTTCCAAGCTGTGCAGCTCTATGACTCTATGACTGTATTATTAAGTACAGAGTGGAGGTGCCCCACAAAGCAGTCACCCAGTCTGCTTTTGATTTCACCAATGTAGAAGACATTTCACTGTGGGCAGTGAACACTGTAGTCTAGATTGAAACAGTACAAATTACTCACTAGTTCACCTGAAAAGGTGTTTGAAGCCTTGGACAGTGAGGAGGGAAGAGGTAAACAGGGCAAGTGTTACACTTTCTGTGATTTTTTGGGAAGGTATCATGGGGTGGCGGGGGGAGGTTTTAGGGGTGACAGAGGAGTGGATTAAGATGTCAAAGTGGGAACAGTCCCTATATAATACTGACGAGGGAGGAGAGAGATTTGATTTGCCTATCTAGCTGAAGGTAGCTGAAATGATGAAGAATGGTCATTTGAATGTGGACATTGAGGGAGTAAGGGGGAACTGAGGACAAGGGGAAACCCTATCATTGTTCAGACATTCCAGCCAAGCCAACACAAGGGTTTCACAGATGAGAAGTCTATGAAGTCAGTTTGAAGCAAGGGAAACCATTGAAACAAATTAAGGCAGAGATGGTCCCTATGGCCCTGCAATTATTTGAAACAAAACAGAATGGGTTTTGATGAAGAACATCTTACTAATGTGGCTAAATCCAAAATTCCAGTGATGCGACTGAAACTGCTGGATTTTGAACAGCTTTAATGAAATAATTCCAACTTTTCTTTGGTAGTCTACTTACAACACATCATAAACCACTCCAGGCTTGGCAAACACCTGCCTCTGATCTCAACGTTTCTTAAAAGTTTCTGTAAAGAATTTTATTTTGTCTATACAGCGAACAGCTTAACCTGCAACTCAACTGCATCTGAGTTCCTGTGAAAAGGATTTCTGTGTGCAGCCAGATAAAAGGACCTCAACTGGACATGAATTCATGGAGTCTCTATTTCATTAGCTAATGCCAGTATCTTTGATTTTGATTCATTTGTAACTTATCCCCTTACCTTTCTTTCTCGGATGGGTTTCTGTGTCAATGTGTGTCTTAAACCCATTTCCATGCATTTTGAATGCTTTAATGAACCCAATTTCATTTTAGCCCTAAAGAATTTGTTGTGAGCCATTTTTAAATTGTACTTCACGAGATTGGGGAAATATTTCTTTTAATTTTTAAAAGGG
>JAHRHZ010000082.1:13013872-13050236 GCA_024137785.1 Ginglymostoma cirratum | reverse complement strand
CTCTTCTTGACTGACAGATCAATAATTTACCTGGCACACCATTTTCCACATTATTCAATTACTTGCCCTAAGAAACTTTGCCTAGCAACACTGCTGTTTTTGAGTGAATGTTGTTCAGGTGTGAACAAGGGAAGGAGAACGGTGATGGAAAAGCTTTGCGACATTTTTCAGCCATCAATGATGGAATTGTGTGGTCCCAGAAAACTGAATTTGGACAGAGTTTGTGGAATGTGAGTAATTTGGATCATAAATAATTAAATCAACATCTTTACTCATGCTGCAGTAGGGCTGTTTTGTTTAATCCGTACAAGTGCCAGAAGATAAAAACACACCAGTTGCTGGAACCCATCGAATCTTGAAATATGAATTATGTTTTCCTTACCTCAACTCCCACACTTTAAAACATACCGTTATGTCTCTTAGTTTGAAGTTCCTTGATTCTTTGCCAGTAATTTTACATTTTCAAGGCTACCAGTCTAATCTTTTTCTTTCGTGCAGATAATGAGATTTGAAATTTTTAATGTCAATCCATTTATGAATATGGCAGCAAATTAATATCTTTAATAAAACGCCTATAATTTAATGTGCATATATATACACACACATGCCCGCGTGTGCGCGCACACACATATATATTATATATTTTTTTAATTTAATTGAGCTCCTTTTCTGTTCCCTCATTATTAACTCATTCACTTGTGTATTGGAGAGGTGACTAGATTAAAGCAACCTAATTTGTTGGTATTTTTTGGTCCCCAATCTCCTCTCTTTTCTGAAAAGTGTAAGTGCTGATCACCTGAGAGCAAAACTGGTTGGGTAGGTGGTTAAAATGAATATGATTCTCTTCATCCCAGATTCTTTCTGATTTCTCGCAATTTTAGCTGCTGGGTTCAATGCAGCATCAGAACATCTATTAAAAGCTGAGGCAACAAGGTTCCCAATACAATTTTCACTTGAGATCTCCCACAACGTGAGTCCCACCAAGTGAAACTTGGCAGTTAGCACGAGGCAGACCAGAAGAGATTAATGGAAGTGAACACTTTAATCCCTTATGTATCATGTCAAGCTCAATTAGAATTCGTGGAATTATTAATTATAAGCAAGAGTAAGTCGTCAGCACCTTGATCCTATTCTTACATTGAAGCATGTAATTAATGTAACCTGTGTATGCCTGCCAAACAAAAATTGGTCAATTGTCTACTCTCACCAGCATTGCAGAGACTCTTCCAGGTTTTTACTAACATTTGAATCATTCACTCTCGCAAAAGGAGACAATGGCCTAGTGGTATTATGGCTGAACTGTTAATCCAGAAAGCCAGGTAATGTTCTGGGGACCTGGGTTTGAATCCCACCATGGCAGCTGGTGGAGTTTGGATTCAATAAATACCTGGAATTAAGGGTCTAATAATGACCATGAACACATTGCCGGTTGTCAGGAAAAACCCATCTGGTTCACTAATGTCCTTTAGGGAAGGAAATTGCCATCCTTACCTGGTCTGGCTTACATGTGACTCCAGACCCACAGCAATGTGGTTGACTCTGAACAGGTACCTGGGCAATTAGGGATGGATGCCCCAATCCCATGAATGAATTAAAGAAGAGTTAAAGTTGGTCAAATTACCTCTACAACAGCAGGCATAGGAGGTTTTGATCTCAGGTGCCACCTTTGACTTAGTGGTAATATTTGTCTCTTGAACTAGCTGGTTAGAGATTGAAGATCCATTCTTAATTTAAGCATTTGATCTATGTTGACATCTCAGTATCGTACTGAATTGACACTGTCATTGTCTAATCAATGAGGCACACATGGCTCAATCCCAAGTATGGCAGGGTTGGGTTTTTGGACATCATTTATTTCTCAAACAACATCACCCAAATTCCACAATAAAAGATTATGGAACACTGCCGTGCATGCAGAATGGCTGCCAGTTTGCCTGGAAAATAAGTGACACACTTTGAAAGTAATTCACTGACTGTAATGTAACTTTGGACATTAACAGAGCTATATAAATGTTACCTTTCCAGTTGCTCTTTGCTTGATTTAAATCCAAATGGCAGATCTGAAAAGACATACTCTTTAATTTCGTTCCTCCAAATCAAATCAGGTTAATAAGGAGTAACCACAAAGATTCTCAGCTGCAATAGCTTCCTTTGCCAAGTCCCATTAGAAACAGAAAATGTCACTTGACTGATAAGATTTGTTCCTCTAAATTCAAAGTCACTTAGCACAAACTGTCTCCTTTACTATTTTGTTTACATTTCCTAATTCAAACTACTAGATCATTCAAGATTCACCACCGCCCCTAAGAAACAATCCATTTTGAACTCATTGAAGACTTTATCCATTATGGCAAATTTTACTTAAAGCAAAGATTGAACTCAGTGCAAGGACAACGTTCTATGCCACTGTGCTACCCAACTCAGATATTTCAATTATTTTTTAAATGAATGTTTTATAAAGCCAATGTAAATTCATCACAAGATAACAGCCTGGCATTTCTTTTTGCTCGAACGTGTACAGACCTGTAACAAATGAGAGTCTGCAATCTCCCTTTAAACATTAACCAGATCCTGCAATATTTCACTGTTCTAACAGATGGCACTCCCTTGAATATCATCAAGATTTGTGATTATATTAGACATTGCACATGTGACACTTCTATGGCAACACCACAGAGACACAAACAAGATAACATAACCCCCAAATCCTTGTAATCTGATGTAACCGGATATTTTCATCAATTATGTTGCATCATTTCCCATGAAAGTGATTTATTAAAATTTGGAATTCCAGAGCTCACCTAAAGGTTTGGTGACTGCCATTGTTAACTCAGAGGCCGAAGTTAGGGGAGCAGTGACTGGGTAGGCAAATTCAATTGATTGGAATTCTAATTCAACTTTCTGGAATGTGAATGTGTAGATATGCATTATGAGGTCAGAATTGGACTTCGTTCTAACTCTCAGCAACACCCCCACGTGCTGGTCCTGGCCTGACAGTGTGAGTGGGAAGCCTATTTCCAGGTCTCTGCCAACCCAAGCTCTCACCTGCCGAGTACAAATCTTGCTTCTAAGTTTTAAGAATAGGATTTGTGGAGACTGGAGTGTTGAATCCAACATTCTATCACTTCAAAACACAGCACAGGGACTACCTGGTGTTAGGTACAGCAAGCTATTTATCGATGTAGGTCATCAGAGCAAGGCCAGCAGACACACACATTCATACAAACACTTTCCATTAATATTAACTGGATAGTGATCATAAGTGTGAACTGAATCATCCATTTCTGATGAAGGGTCTAGGCCCAAAACGTCAAGCTTTCCTGCTCCTATGCTGCTGCTTGGCCTGCTGTGTTCATCCAGCCCCACACCTTGTTATCACTGAATCATTGATGCTTTGTCTCCCCAGAAAGATACCTTACCACTGGCTGGGAATCAAACTTGGAATTACTGGGGTCTATTTTGCCTTACTAGGTGGTGGCTTTTGGTTACTGGAAGAAAATGACTGCAGTTGTGGAGTAAAGACAATGCAACAAATTTCTGTACCTGTCCCTACAACAAACCCCCACAGTCTACCAGACTCTTACCCACCAAAACAAATCAAATGTAAAGGCCCAACTCATTTCAGACCGATCTGGCACTATAGGATTCAGACCTCCCACTGTTTCATGACTAAATTGCACTTTCTTATACTGCTTCCATTTGTGACATTATGATTGAAATGAGATTTCCAAATTGCAAATATGTTACTTGCTACAGTAGCCGGACCTGGCCAATGACAATGATTTCTCAGACAGAATGGATCATCTTGTTTCAATACTATTTGCTAATAGCTACTCTGCCAGTAAATGGCTTTTGAATGTACAAGTGATTGTGTGGAATTATGGGTGAGTGGCAGATAACATCAACAGGAAGATAGTATCCACTCAGTGAGACAAAATTGGACAGTTTGGTGGGGACACTGGTAACAATTAGTTCATTACAAATAGTGAACAAGCCTTGTCCTCATACAGAGAGGTGCATCATGGAAAAGATAGGAAAGCCATAATTCCCAATTTTGCACAAGCCCACTGTGTTTAACTAATAGGAAACTGATATTATTTGCAAAACACAAGAAACAGAAGTACAAGTAGGCCATTCAGCCCTTCAAGACCATGTCATTAAATGTCTGCTTTTCCAATTCCAAAACTGTTTCCTGCGTTATTACATAGAAATCTATTAGTCAATCTCAATCTTGAACATCCTCAACGACCAAACTCCCATGGCCCTCTAGTGGCAAATTCCAAAGACATACTACTCTGAAAGAAGGGATTCCTCCCCTTCTAACTCTTAAATGGCCTGTCACTCATTCTAAGATTGTGTTCTCTAGTTCTAAACACCTAGACAGGGGAAGCATCTTTACTGCATCCACCCTGTCGAGCCCAGTTAGAACTTTGTATCTTTGAATGAGTCCACGACTCATGAACAAGGGCTATTGTGTCCCTCTGAAGTTCGTAGTTCCTAGCGTTTCACCATTTGAGAAATTCTGCCTTGACCTACCAAAGTGGATAACTTCACATTTCCCCTCATTTCATTCCTTCTGCCAAACTTTGTCTACTCACTTTACTTCACCAAACCCCTTCGAAGTGACTTTGCACCTACTTTTCATCTCACACTTTCACCTAGTTGTGTCATTTGGAAATATTATTTTTAATGTTCAAGTCCAAGTCACTGATATTGATTACAAGTAAGTAGGGCACAAGCACTGGTCCTTGCAGTATCCCACCAACCACAATGTGACAACCTAAAAATGACCCATTTATTCCTTTTTATTCTATTAGTCAGTTCTCAATCCACACTAGCATATTCCCCTCAAACCCATGTACCCTAAATTTGTTTACTAAATTCTTGTATGGGACATTAACTAACCTTTTCTGAAAATCTAAATAGAATCAGAATCCCAACAGTGTGGAAACAGGCTCTTCGGCCCAACAAGTCCACACCAACCCTCAGAGCATCACACCCTGCCCATCCCCCTGTTACCCACCTAGTCTACACATTCCTGAACACTATGGCCAATTTAGCATGCCAATCCACATAGCCTGAACATCTTTGGACTGTGGGAGGAAACCGGAGGAAACCCACCCAAACACGGAGAGAATGTGCAAACTCCACACAGTCACCAGAGGGTGGATTTGAACCCGGGTCATTGGTACTGAGAGGCAGCAGTGCTAACCACTCAGCCACAGTGCCGCCTCGCTGCATAATATATGCATCCACTGGTTCCCCCTTTTCTATTCGCATACTTAAACCCTAAAAAAAACTCCAAAATGTTTGTTGAGCTTGATTTCATTTTCACAAATCCATGTTGACTCTGCCCAATGTTATCATATTTTCAAAGTATCCTATTATCACACCTTTAAATATAGATTCTAACATTTTCCCTAAAAGTGATGTTTGGCCAACAGACCTATAATTCCTATAATAACTCTTGTTCCTTTTCTTAAACAGTTGTCAGAATTGACAGGAAAATGATCATATCTGTGGCATAGCAATTGGCACATTCTCCACCTTCCCTCAGTCAGTTTCATCATAGAATGATACACAATGAGGCTATTCAGCCCACCATGCCTGTGCCAGATTTCAATACTCAATTCTTAGCTGGTGCTTGATATAGAGCCCGTGCACATATGAAAAGTATTCTTTCATAGGGAGCAGTATGAATCCAAAATTACAGCTGCTATTACAGACTGCACTGGTTGTAGTTTGTCTGCCATTGTACAGGCAAAAACCTACTCTTCATCATGAACGTGGCATCTTTAATCAGACTTAAAAATAATTTTCCTTATCTTCTATAAATATTAGAACTAAGAACTGAATGTCACTAAATACTGCTACGGAAATCTGCAAACACTGCTGTCAAACTACTTCAAAGTTTAATGTCAGGACCATTCACATTCAAAAGGATTCTGTTTTACATGATATAAATCATGATTGCACATAATGGAAAACTAGATTTATTGGTAGTTACTGTTTAACAAAGAATAAATCATTCCCCTAACAGATCCTACGCACTCACAGAATGCAAGATCACCATGGGATTATTCTGATAGTACTAGCAGGTTTTATCAAAGAACTTTTTAGCCCCATTCACAAAGTTTCATTAGGAACTGTTACAGGCACCCACTCACCAAACAGAGCACTCACAATGGCTATTCTTAAAATATGGAAGACTTGTATTTCTTTCCACAAATAGTGAAGATAAGCAAATTGTGCGTGGCCAAGCAAACCACTCTGCAAGTCAATAATCCACAGAGTTCAACTAATAAGCATGCTTGGCAGATCAGAGTAGTGAACAGTATGGAGGTACAAGAGGTGAATAGATTGCACATGATCATTCTTGGCACAGGTCATTTATATTTGGGGTGGATTATGCAATATAAAACCATTTTCCAATCGCTTCACAATAGTATTAACATTTTTCAAAACTGGTGTCTTTTTAATATAAAAAGGAAGAAGTTTTCTACAACCCTATAACCATAAAGATTGCCAGCAATGACCTGATCTCTTTAAATGGTCAGCGTTTATCAGGCTAAGAAGTTCAGATTCAATAAACAAGAAACAATGGCACAGGAAGATAATTCAGAAACACTTCACAGCAGTCAACTTGAGGACATATCAAGTATACCAGCGCATCTGAACAGTCATCATTTAAAACATCCTGGTATCCTCACTATTGATGCAGTTCATGATTTCCATCATTACCTAGAGCAGGCAAGCATCTTTAGAATTCCAGGTATAAACATTTGGTTCCAAAAATGGATCTCTTTACTAGTAAATTGACCATAATCTTGATCTTTTACTGTATTGTATATGTTAACACAAATAGGTTCAAAGAAAAAGGTCAGTTATTAGGTAACAGATCAAGAACATTCAGTCCTCATCAGTTCCAGCAGACCCCTGATTTAGTGCATCAAATAGCACCTGTCGCAGACTATGACTATTTTGGGTTTTTCAGCTTCTCCATGCAATCTTTACTCTGGGACAGAGTTTGTTGTTTCTGCTTCTTCAGTGCTCTGTAGGCTTTAATGATCCTCTCCCTCTCCTCCAACATCATCCTCTGACGAGCCATTGACATGGTTGGCAGTTTACTGTATTGAGTTCCTTCCATTTTCCATCCGGGAGTACACTTGCTTTGCTGAATCAGAGACTTCAGAAGTAACTGTCTCTGGCCAGGCTAGAAAGAACGAATAATGGATTTAGTACACAGCAAAGGAAAGTAGAAAAGCCTTCACTACTGATAGATAATTTAGACTTGAAGACTAAACTACTCTTCAGTCTAAAGGTGTGCATTACAACAAAATTCAAAAGTTACATAGAGTTGGTTTTATCTTTGTCTTCATTAATCACAAAGCTCTATTGAATGTATACTTGAAGGTAAGAACTTAGTAATGAATCATAAAATGGTATGGCAACAAGCCATTTATTCCATTAAATCAGTTATGTTATTTTCCACTAGCCCTCTCTACTGTTCATTCTCTATGCTCCTTTATATGCTTCTTTCAAACCACAATACCCTTTTAAAAGAAATTCTTGAATTTGCTTTAATAACCTGTGCCCGAAATTCAATTTTTTGCCAATATCGCCTTATAGTTTCCTAAATGTGTATCTCACCAAGGAATTTTGAAAAACGATAGTCAGAACCACTGGTATTCACTTCATATTTCCTCAGGATTCTTCAAATCTTGGTGAAAGGGTCTGGTTAACTGATTTACTTCCAATTCAAGTGGTGCTTCCTTCTTTGAGGTGGAAACAATCTAATTGCTGTACAAGTCACAAACATGGTACGAGAAAACTTCTTTGCCCCAACGATTTCGCCATCCCAGTCTAAACTTAAATAATTAAAATTTCCTACAGTTATAATATAGCTCCACAAACCGTCTAGAAACAGAAGTTCATTTTCCTGCTCGCTGCTTGGCAGTTCATGGCACATTCTTAGCACTGTGGCTGATTACTTATTATTTCTGATCTCAACCTAAAATGATTCTGTTTGGGACAGTTTTCGATGTAGTTGCTAATGACACAATCACAACATGCACACTGTTGTTACAGTTTATCTTTCTACTGAAGATCTATCATAGTGAGGGTGCCTTCAACTACAGAGTAAACAAATAAATCATTCCATCTTCTCATAAAAGTTACGATCTCCAGTGTTTATAACACTTTAACATGATAATCTTATTCTTCCATCATGTGTCAATAACACTTAAGATATTTAGTGGGCAATGATAGCAAAGAATATTACGAAAGGAACATAAACAGAAATACAGATCAGTTGTGATCTAATCAAATGGGGAAAACACGTTCAAGAGGTTTAAGCATCCTTCCTCTTCCTACCTAAATGGATGTGTTATAATCAAACATGATAAGAAAACGGTACTTTTAAAGTTTGAACGATTAACTTTTTAAACACAAACAACAAGCATAGCCAATTACATTAGCCACAAGAAAAGTAGTTTACCCTTTATAAACCACAGAATTTCATTTTGGTTAGGATCTAGAATGCATGCCTCAGCGTGTGGTAGAGTCTGATTCAATGACGATTTTCAAAAGGGAGTTAAATAAGCATCCAAAGAGGGGAAAAACACTGCAGAGCTTCGGGCAAAGGGCACATAAGTGCAACTAGTTGAATTGCTCTGGCAGTAAGGTGGTATGGATAGACAAATTATCTCCTCGGTTGTAACAATTCTGTGATATTAAGTTATAATTACAAGCATGGATTTAGCAAGAGGCTACCAAATAACAGATTGCGCCGAACACTTGAAGCTGTTGCAATTTTATACAATCTACAAATAAAATAATAAATCTATGTTTTTAAAAAGAGTAATATCAAAGCAATGCAGAAAGAAATCATAACTGAACAGTTGGGCTATGCTCGAGACAAATTAACTATGTCAGTTTGACATAAGTTGATACTACACAAACAAAATAATTACCTGATCATTGGCTTGGCTTTTCCTGGGTTTAGCCGTGAGGGTCGGGGGCTGCATGGCCACTTCTCCAAATCTCACAATGTCTGCAAAATAAGATCAATCCCATTCTGAAAAATTACTATTATGTTTTCTGCGGATTCTCAATCAAACACATCAACTCAACTCACTTTAACAGCCTGCCTGAAAATTTGTGTATGCAAATTTTGTACCACAAACCTGACAACTTACTTAGGTTCTAAACTGCAATTTCATAGCCCTTCACATTTAATTTTTGCTTCAGGTATTTAGAAGAAAGGCGCGCACTTTAAAACAGTGTTTGGTGCAACTGTTCTTCAGGCTGCCAGCTAGCCACAGAAACAACCACTATAACCACAAATTTCCACTATACATTCTTAAATAAGGACAACTCTGCAGCACAGCTCAGGAAGCTGCGTTTGCTTACTGAAATCTTCAGTTCGTGCAGTTTTACCGAAGTAAACTGCTCCACCTAGTGTTCTCATTAAGAACTGAAGGGTACAACAACAAACGTCAGGAATGCAAACCTTTAGAGAACGGCAGATGAGTAACTGCCACCTCTTGTCAAGAGGTCACATTCTCGATCTTCCTATTGGACCTTAAAACAGGTGTGTTACAAACAGAGCTGATATTTCTAATGCTTATACGTGGTGCAGATTTCCCTAAAAATGGAATGACTTTTTTGTAACGATGTTACGGATGTGCTGCACTGTATGGTCTGTGGATCTCTTTCTTCACTGTTGAAAACTCAAAATGCATTCTGGAAAAATGGTGCAACAAGGGTTAAATGAAAATTAGGATCTTCTAGATATTATTAAAGAAAGAGTACTAGATAGATATAGCCGTTGTGCCTGAAGGGGTCAAGGGATATGGGCAGAGGGCAGGGTTAGCGTTTTGAGCTCAATAATCAGCCATGATCGTGATGAATGGTGAAGCAGGTTGAGGGTTTAACTTGATCCTATCTTCTGTGTTTCTATGTCCCGAGTATCACCGAAGTTCACCGCCAGATTCTCTGCCTCTCTGTGAAGCTCCTCACCTCGTCCAGTTCAGTCAGTGATGCTGACTGCCTGTCCCAGGTTATGCACCTCACCCTACCTGCCGCTCAGTAATGCTGTCTGACAGAGTCTTCGAGATAACAAGCATGGGGCTGGATGAACACAGCAGGTCAAGCAGCATCATAGGAGCAGGAAAACTTGACGTTTCGGGCCGAAACCCTTCATCAGAAATGGGGGAGGGGAAGAGGGTTCTGAAATAAATAGGGAGAGAGGAGGAGGTGGATAGAGGATGGATAGAGGAGAGGATAGGTGGAGAGGAGGCAGACAAGTCGAAGAGGCGGGGATGGAGCCCTCTTCCGTACCTACACTGGCCCTAAACCCCACCTCTTCCTCTGTTACATTGATGACTGCATCGGCGCCGCCTCGTGCTCCCACGAGGAGTTCGAACAGTTCATCCACTTCACCAACACCTTCCACCCCAACCTGAAGTTCACCTGGACCATCTCCAACACTTCTCTCTCCTTCCTGGACCTCTCTGTCTCCATCTCGGGCAACCACCTAGAGACAGATGTCCATTTCAAGCCCACTGATTCCCACAGCTACCTGGAATACACCTCCTCCCACCCACCCTCCTGCAAAAATGACATCCCCTATTCCCAATTCCTTCGCCTCCGCCGCATCTGCTCCCAGGATGAGACATTCCACTCCCACACATCTCAAATGTCCTCATTCTTCAAGGACCGCAACATCCCCCCCCACAGTGGTCGAGAACGCCCTCGACCGTGTCTCCCGCATTTCCCGGAACACATCCCTCACGCCCCATCCCCGCAACAATAACCAAAAAAGAATCCCCCTCGTCCTCACATACCACCCCACCAACCTCCGGATCCAACGCATCATCCTCCGACACTTCCGCCATCTGCAATCCGACCCCACCACCAAAGACATTTTTCCCTCCCCACCCTTATCTGCCTTCCAGACGGACCACTCCCTCCGCGACTCCCTTGTCCGCTCCACACTCCCCTCCAGCCCCACCACACCCGGCACTTTTCTCTGTAACCGCAGGAAGTGCTACACCTGCCCCCACACCTCCTCCCTCACCCCAATCCCAGGCCCCAAGAAGACTTTCCACATCAGGCAGATGTTCACCTGCACATCTGCCAATGTGGTATACTGCATCCGCTGTACCCGTTGTGGCTTCCTCTACATCGGGGAAACCAAGCGGAGGCTTGCGGACCGCTTTGCAGAACACCTGCGCTCAGTTCGCAACAAACAACTGCACCTCCCAGTCGCGAACCATTTCGACTCCCCCTCCCATTCCTCAGATGACATGTCCATCCTTGGCCTCCTGCAATGCCACAGTGATGCCACCCGAAGGCTGCAGGAACAGCAAATCATATTCAGCCTGGGAACCCTGCAGCCCAATGGCATCAATGTGGATTTCACAAGCTTCAAAATCTCCCCTCCCCCAACCGCATCCCAAAACCAGCCCAGCTCATCTCCACCTCCCTAACCTGTTTTTCCTCTCACCTCAAGCCACACCCCCATCTCCTATCTACTAACATCATCCCGCCCCCTTGACCTGTCTGTCCTCCCTGGACTGACCTATCTTCTCCCTAACCCCCTACCTACACTCACCTTTACTGGCTCCATCCCCGCCTCTTCGACTTGTCTGCCTCCTCTCCACCTATCCTCTCCTCTATCCATCCTCTATCCGCCTCCCCCTCTCTCCCTATTTATTTCAGAACCCTCTTCCCCTCCCCCATTTCTGATGAAGGGTTTAGGCCCGAAACGTCAAGTTTTCCTGCTCTTATGATGCTGCCTGACCTGCTGTGTTCATCCAGCCCCATGCTTGTTATCTCGGATTCTCCAGCATCTGCAGTACCTTTTATCTCTGACAGAGTCTTCATCTTGTCCACTCTTCTCAGTGACACTCACTGTAAGAACTACGTTAACTCCCTAAGGATTTCCCAACAAACCATGATCTTAACTTTCTGCAGTATCTGTCCCACGCTTACTCTTCTTGGGAGTGAAGACACTTTTCTTTTTAGTCACATCATGCATTTGGTAGACAGCATTAATGGAATAGTTCTCATAAGCAGTAACCTGCCAGAATACTGAACACAGAGATACCGTGCTACCAGATTTCTTGCTCATCACATACCTGTAAACATTTCTTTCTCCAATTTCATGTTCTTTCTTTCAGCTTTCTTTTTAATAAACTTTGCCAGACGTTTCTTGTCAAACCTATTTGATTGAAATCAGAATGAATTAACAAATACACAACTTCCCGGAATAAAAGGATTTTAAAAACATCTTTAATCACTTGCTTCCACAGTGTTGGTCTACAAAATTATCTCCTGTTACTACATTCACTAGTTTTCTTTTCATACAAAGAAATGACGTGTTCTGGCTTCGTGTTCACAAACTACTAGAGATCAAACGTCTGCATCACTGTATCCTGCAAAGATTACCAGGACAGGGGTCACAATGTATGCAGAAAGTTAATCATGTGTTTCTTTCACTCACAGGACTTAGATGTTAAGCTTGTGCAGATGAATGGAATGTCAGCTGGAATTCTTAATGATGAGCAATATCAACAAGTAGTCACTATTTATATTGCTGTAGCATTATTTTTTGCATGTCTGCGGCTTTTTCCACTTTGAAGGGGCTTATGTGTACAGCTGGTGAAACCCACTGTATTAAGCAGGCGACATGGATAAGGATCATGATGCTAAGCAATGGCTACTGGGATGATTATTGAAGTTGTCTAGAAGATCCCTCCAGCTGATGATGGGATTGAGATGAAGGACGAAGAAAGACCAGCTTCTATCCATTAATATTTGGACAATGTTGGCTGTAACCAATGCTTTAGCACTGTTATTGAGAGTGGTTTGCAATTATGATGTTGTGAGTCTCTCAGTTTGATAGGCGCAGAACAAATTTATACTTACCAGGGCCTTTTTTAAGCTTACTTAATGCAAAGGATTGAATAAAGGAAATGTTACCATACAGATGCAATTTCAGGTTGCTTCTCCAAAGTAAACAGATTTTAGTGTTAAGAGCTGTGATCTATGGGCAAACAACACAGAAGTACAGTCTAACTGCGATATCTATATATTTCTCAGTGACCTTATTAGATTCCGTTCCCAAAGATAGATTTCCTTTCCTTCCACACTGCTACATTCAAAGGGGAAAAATATTGTAATTTAGTTATCTATCAACAATGTCATGTTCCCCATAAGATATAGTACCATAAATACACAGATAATGGAACATACTCTTTCTTTTTCTCAGACTTTGATTTCACACTGCTTGCCTTTTCTTCTTTCTCAGTCTCCAACTCAGGACAACGGGTCACTTGATTTTTGGTCATGAACATGACGTGCCGTGTTTCCTCCTCCATGCGCTGAATGTAGGCTCTCTCAGACTCTCGCTTCCGCCTCTTAAACTTTGGAACTGGTATGTCTCCATGTAGATCTTTGGCCATTGATGTAGGTTTTCTTTTTGGTTTTTCTTCATATTGAAACAAAAATTAATTCAGTGTTATTTTTACATTCCTAAAACTATCCACCTTGAAAGTTGTGTGTGTGTTTTTTCTCATAAGAATGGGTTATCTTGGTTCAATGGCAGCCAATGCAGAAAGAGACCTAGGAAATGCAACAGTAACTAAATAACAATCCTTGGTTAAAAACTTTCAGTCAGAGTTCCCAGAAAGGATTCTTACTCACAAGCACACAAAGCACTTGAAACATGGCTGTAACATCAACCATACAAACAAAAAACTGACAGGGAAGAACCTCTGATCCATCATGTCAGCCCACCTAAACTTGATGCAGTCATATACTTCATTGATGTGCAGTCAATTTCAAATCATCTCCTAGGTCAAGCAAAAGGAGATGCTGAGAGCTTGAGGAGGTTTTCTGTATGTCTCACCCATGAAGAATGGCTGCTTGAGGAAAGGTGCAGAGGATTACTGGCACTCATGAACTATATGAGCAAAAGCTAGGACAAAAGAAAAATCTTACAACTGGAAAACTTCCAAATGCCAAGAAGCACATCTATAGTTAAATAACTATAATTAAACATAATTTGCAGCCTTTAAACAGCTCAGCTGACATGCTGATTCCATGGGTGCATCACAATATGAAGTCAGAAGGAAAATTTAGAACTTCAACACTAACCTTGTTATAGTATGTTACTTCATGGTTCACGTTATTAAAAAAAAAAACACTGCATACAGAATTTCCTTTGCTCCCACACCCAGAGGTTTATCAATTATACACAACGCAAGCATTTGTGGGAGAAAAATTAGTAGAATTCCGTTTTGTATGCTATAAACAGCTATCAGCTGTGGAATCAGCTATGCCTGGAGAGGTCAGAAGCAGGTGGCTAACATAAATCAGAAATCGGCCTTCATGATTTTCAGACTTTAGTCCTGGTTTTATGAGAAAACAAAATAAACATAAATGCTTTTGTTTTAACTGAAATACAATCAAGCCATATTTCCACTCACAACAGAAATAAATCCAGAGTACAAACACAAATAAATGTGCCCACTTTGATTGAATGAGCCAAGATCTTTGAGTTACTTTATTTCCTAGTTAAATGAAATATATTACAATAAAAATATTGATCAAAAGTGTACAGAGCAAACTGCTGCAGCAACCCTCCCCAATAGTTCAAATCCATCTGGATTGTAGATAAAGGGCCCTCTCCCTTGTAAACTTTGCTTAGTTTCTTACTATAAAAGTTATCTTTTCTGGATATAATTTCATCCTCAAATTGATCATTGACTGACTGCATGTTCACCTCTCCACCCTTTGAAATGGATAAAAGAAACCAGAAAAAGATTCAGTAGGTTGTTTACCCTGACACAGCATCAAGCTCTATTTGCTTTAAGTTCGATGGGTGGGATTTGTCATTTTCGCCGAAACATTCTATGCCTGAATAAACAGAATGCACTGCATCAAATCTCAACAGGTTCTATACTAATGCTGTAACCCAGTTTTAGGACAACTATTATCATATGAGCAGTAACTTCTAAAGGAACAATGTCAGACTGACTACTTTACCAGTCTTTCTCTTCTTTTTATTCAGCTGCTTCATCATTTTCTCCCGGGACCTCATTATCTCACGAACTTTGTATGGAATTTCCTGTTCATCAATATTTTTGGGCTTCATGTCGCTTTTCTTCGGTTCACTATGAAGTTATAAGTGCATTATTGTCAAATATTCTTTAAGATTCTCTACATCTTAAATAATTATTTTACCACACAATAAGACTGCCAAATACAGAAGTATCGTGAAAATAATGTTCTACCCAATTTCCAAATGTTCCTTCGGAAAACTACAATATGATAAAAATATTGATTAATTCACTCTACATTTTATAGGCACCTGCTTTATTTTGCCTTGCTCCCAAACTGAGTATTTATCCATAAATTATTTAAGGAATGAGCAGGAGAGAAAACAGGAACTACAGACCTGGTAGCCTTAGATCTGTAATAAGGGAAATATGCTAGATCTTTTATAAAGGATGTGATAAATGAGCACTTAGATAATAATTATCTAATTAGGGCAAAGTCAGCATGGACCTACAAATGTGCTTGACGAACATGTTTCAGTTTTTGCAGGGTGTTACTCACAAAATTGATAAGGAGGAGTCAATGGTTGTAATATACTTATATTTTCAGAAGGCTTTTTGATAAAGTCCTCATAACAGGTTGGTTAGCAAAATTAAAAGTATATGGTATAGGAGGTAATGCACCGGTACGGATTAGGATTGGCTAACAGGCAGAAATAAATGGATCATCTTCGCTCTGGCAGACTGTGATTAATGGGATACTGCAAGACCTTACCTGATTACAACATATGTCACCGATTTGGAGATGCAGACTAAATGTAATATTTCCAAAGTTGTAGACAATACAATGCTAAGCGAAAATGTGTGTAGGGAGGAAGATGTAAAGCGGCTTCAGGACTTGAATAGGTTTAGTGAGTGGGCAAGAATACATCAGACTATAATGTGGAAAAGTATGAGGTTATCCACTTTAGTAGGAGGAACAGACGTGCAAAGTACTACTCAAATGGTAAGAGGTTGCAAGTTATAGATAGACAAAGGGATCTAGGTGTCCTTGTCAATAAGTCATCGAAGATTAACATACAGGTGCAGCAACTAATTAAGACTCCTGGAATAAAAACCAAAAGAACTGCAGATGCTGTAAATCAGGAACAAAAACAAAGTTGCTGGAAAAGCTCAGCAGGTCTGGCAGCATCTATGAAAACAGAATTAACGTTTCGGGTCCGGTGACCCTTCATCAGAACAGACTCCTGGAATGTTAGCCTTTATTGCAGGAGTCTAGACATCCTGCTTCAACTGTAAAGGAGCTTCATTAGACTATACCTGAAGTATAGCATGCAGTTTTGAGGAAGGATATCTTTGCCATAGACAGACTGTAACAAAGTTCACCAGATTTGTCATCATGAAGGCAGTACTGTGCTATGAAAAGGGGCCTCTATTTTCAAGAATTTTGAAGAACGAGAGGTGATCTCATTGAAACCTACAAAAAAACTCAAGGAATAGAAGGAGTAGATGCAGATGCTTCCCTTGGTTAGAGAGTTTAGAACCAGAAGGCACAATTTAAAAATAAGCAGGATGTTACATTGGACCATGTTAATCAGAATAGTTTTCACTGAGAGGGTTGTGAATCTGTAGAATTTAAAAGTGTTTCATCAGTCACGATTACATTAAATAGCAGTGCAGGCTCAATGGTCTACTCTTATTCCTAAACGTAGTGGTGGGCAGAGTTAAAAACAAAGTCAAAGTCATTCAGAATTGCCAGTATGTTTCTCTCTCGTCACTCCCTCTGTCCTCCAAATTCTGTCAACAACTTGAATCTGTGACCTCCCGCAATGTGAATAAAAATTACTCGATTTGAGGGATCAAACTTCATGGCGCTCAGAACTGATTGATTACAGGACATTTTTTCTTTATTCATTCAAAGGATGAGGGTGTCACTGTGAGGCAGCATTTATTGCCCATCCCTAACTGTCCAGCAGGCAGTTCAGAGTCAACCACGTTGCTGTGGGTCTGGAGTCACATGTAGGCCAGACCAGGTAAGGATGGCAGTTTCCTTCCCTAAAGGACATTACTGAACCAGATGGGTTTTTCCGACAATCAACAACGGATTTACGGTCATCACTAAATTGTTAATTCCAGATATTTATTGAATTCAAATTCCAAACCTTAATAAATTAAACCATAAGAACTCCCCTAACTCCCTGACTAATAGCCGAGTGGGTTAAGGCACCAGGGTACATTCTGTAGAGTTAACTAGCCTGAAATCCCAGTAGAGAACGTTACAAAGTTTTGTTTAAGCCTTGTAATCATATCTGTGAATTCAGGACATTCTAAAATATTTTGCAGTCAAACGTGGTGGACTCATTGCTGTAATGTAGACAAACGTGAGAAGCCATTTGGAAATAACAAGATCCCAACAAGCACAGAATCATACAATATGGAAAAGGCCCATCAAATCTGTACCGACGAAAATACACAAAATCTACATGAGGAGATAACACTTCTGCCACCTCCAACGTATCATTCTCTGCCACTTCCGCCACCTACAATCCGACCCCGCAACCAAAGATATATTTCCCTCCCCGCCCCATCTGCCTTTCACAGGGACCACTCTCTCCGCAACTCCCTCGTCCGCTCCACACTCCCTACTAACCCTACCACCCCTGGCACCTTTCCCTGCAACCGCAGGAAGTGCGACACCTGCCTCTACACCACCCTCTCACTTCCATTCAAGGCACAAAACAAACCATCCACATTAGACAAGGGTTCACCTGCACAACCGTTAACTACTGCATCCGCTGCTCCCGATGTGGCCTTCTCTACATCGGTGAGACCATGCAGAGACTCGGAGACCGTTTTGTAGAGCATGTGCGCTCAGTACGCGACAAACGACAACACCTTCTGGTCACAAACTATTTTAACTCCTCCTCCCACTTCCTGGGTGACATGTCCATTCTGGGCCTCCTCCTGTGTCACAATGACACATCCGGAAACTGGAGCAGCAGCACCTCATGTTCCGCTTCAGGAAAATACAGCCCAATGGCCTAAACGTGGAATTCACTAGTCTTAAAATCTTCCCCAACTCCGGTCTCATTCCATGACCAACCCTTCCCCTCATTCCCACCTCCTTGACCTGATACAACTTGTCCATCCTCTTTCCCACCTATCCACCCCTCATTGACCAATCCCCACCATTCCCTACCTGCACTCACCTATCACCAACCCACCTAACTTCCCCAGCCCCATCCCTCCTCTGTATTTATTTAAGCTCCCTTCCCCCTCCCCATTTCTGAAGAAGAGTCCTGACCCGAAACATCAGCTTATAGATAAAATAGGTACTGTAGATGCTGGAGAATCCGAGATAACAAGGTGTGGAGCTGGATGAAGGGTCTAGGCCCGAAACGTCAAGCTTTCCTGCTCCTCTGATGCTGCCTGGCCTGCTGTATTCATCCAGCTCCACATTGTGTTATCTCGAAATCTACACTAATTCCCGCTTTCCACCACTGGCCCAAAAACCTTGAATGTTATCACACTTCAAGTGCTCATCGAATTATCTTTTTTAAATGCTGTGCTCAGCAAAGTATTAAGCGTTTGACTGAGGAGTAAATACTAATCAGGGCACCAGCGGGACTGCGTACTCCCGGCGTCAGACTCCCTGAGGATGGACAACGCGTGTCTCTGTCTTTCTCTCTCCCGTGAACTAGGGCTCCCTCGCTCACCCCGTCCTCCTGTTCCTCTTCCCGGATCTCTCCCGCTGCTCCATCTTGTGATCTGAATCTCTCCGACCAACATCTTTCCCTTTCGGACACTTCCCCATCACTCAGCAACTCCCTCCTCACACTCGCACACAGGGCCCATGCCGCCACCGCGACCTTTCACCTGCCTTCCGATTGGTCGGTCGTAGGGCACGTGACCGCAGTGGGTCAAGTCGATCGGCCGAGCGCCGCTGTCAATCAGGCTCGGATGGGCGGGGTTCCGTTGCTAGGCAGTGGGTTGCTAGGCCTAGGCCTGAGGTTGAGCCAGGCGCTGCTGCCTGTTTTCAGTCGCAGCAGTGGTGCTAGTTGGAGCTGTGGGAGGAGCTGGTCTCTCAGCTTGGGTCCATGAATGCACTGTGCCGGTTGTGCCCCTGTTGGAAGGTGCTGGGCGTGGTGAGTGTTGTTTCCCCGTTTGACCTTCACGTTGTGAGGGGGCAATGAGGTTTAAACCCCCTACTCGCGGGAGTATATACTGTGAGCTGTTCTGGTAGCCTCACTATAGGAAGGAGGAAGATTCACCAGGATGTTCAGTTTTTTTTGCTTCCATGTGTATCCATTACATTAAAATTATTTGAAGTTGCTTAGGTTGGAGTGTTTCAGCTATGAATTGAGACTACATAGGATTTTTTTTTGCAAAAATATACTTTATTCGTGAAAAGAAACTATAATTACATACAAAGGTCCTGAAACAGTCTTTGCAGAGGAAAAAAAGCCAAACGACAAATTAGAATTTGACATTCCTTGGACATTCAGACATGACAAGAACTGCAGATGCTGGAATCAGAGTCAATACAGTGTGGAGCTGGAGGAACACAGCAGGTCAGGCAGAATCAGAGGAGCAGGAATATGGATGTTTTGGGTTTACAACCTGCTCCTCTGAGGTTGCTTGACCAGCTGTGTTCCTCCAGCTCCACATTATTGATTCCTCAGATTTTCCCTGCAGTTGCAAAACAAATGTATTTTCTATTCATGCGGGAAACTATTTACGTTCATTTGAAGCAGTGACAGTGTCTGACAGCTTAATAGACCCTTGTTATACTTTGGTAGAAAGACCTGAGACGGTAGTGTTTCCCCACTATGCATTGGTGGCAGCTGTCCCAAGCTTTAGCAGACCTTGCAGTGTATCAGTGCAACACTTGGTCGTGGTCAACTTTTTACCTAGATCGACCAACAAGTTTTGAACAGACCAGAAAGCATTTTTCATGCATCTCCTGTATCAGCTGCTTGGGACAAACCTTGACAAAAACCATTGCATCTCCCTCTAGAATTTTTTTGCAAAAGCACTTTCCAAAAAGAGATATGTGGCAGTCTCTTTCCTCCCCTGCAGCCATTTCAAGGGCAGCATGTGGTGGCATAGGGTGTCCAGGTATGCATGATGGATCTGACAGGTAGTGTTCTTCTCACCACCAGCCGAGCCTATGTCTTGATGCTTTGGAAAGTTCTGGCAAAGAGGCATTCTGCCAATGACTTTGACAATCTGCTGACATGATCAACCCGGTCCTTTTTCTGCGATGTCTTGTGGACGTTGTATGCTGACCACTGCCTCGTGGACTTGTGGTCAAAGGTGTTTCCCTTTGCACATTTTTCCTCAAGGATCTTTGAAATGGAACAATCCAACTACTTGGATTGTTCTGTGGCAGTTAGGCCAGACCCATCCTTCGCAACACTGGGAACAGGTAGAACGTCAATATACGTAAGTGACACTTGGTGTTTGCATACTGAGGGTCTGTGCACAGCTGCACAGAAAGGTGGCCATCAGGATGAGGGTGACGATCAATACTTCCTCTTAACTCTCCCCCACATTATCCAGAGCTTTGTATGTTTTCTCCCTGCGGATGCAATCCATCTTTGACTTCCATTTGAGGTGGAAGATGCTTGGTGACTGCAGTGGCGCACGCTCAGGGAATGGGCCGGACCTGCGCCACATACAGCATTATCAACAGTGCCTCACACCTGATGACCGGATTTTTACCTGCAATGGGGATCTCCCATCTGCCCAGTTTCTGCCTCGCCTTGGCAATACACTCCTCCCACGTTTTAGCACACACCTCTCTGAACCCAATTCCCAGCACTTTACATGATCTGATTTGGGTTTCAAAATTGCCAGCATTAATATGCACAGTGTAAATGTGGTGTGTCTCCAGTGTTGACCCCAGAATACATTCGGGAGCTCAAAAGGGATTTACGCAGGATAAGGAACCATGAAAACCCCTCTTTGAGTCTCCAGTGGGAGAGTCAAGAGGAACATCAAGAGATTCTTCGTACTCAAAGGTGTTCAGAAGGCATGAGAGAGGCGAGCAAAACTGTCCATTCACGTCGTATGGGCTGTGCTGTGCTGTGCTGGGTACCTTGTGGGTTCTCCAAGTTAGGAGGTGGATTTTCACTGGGCTCCTTGCAATTTCAGCATTTCCAAGTTGGGGGTGTGTGCAATTTTCTTTGTCTCTGTCCCCGCCCTAGTGCCCTGCCACTTGGAACCTTCAGCAATGCGGGGGCACCTTCTTTGCAAAAAAAGGCCGATTGACTGGCACAGCTTCCTTCACCCTCTTCACAGAACCTTGACAGTGTTCCAGACACCCTGACCTGAAGTACAGGCACTTAGTGTTCATAGCTCAAGTTGGCTTGACACTGAATTGGTGTAAAGCCAAAGCCACACGAAGATCCACCAATAGCAGCTCAGCTCAGCCAACAATAATCCAATATCCAATCAATGATCCGGTAATGTTCTTGAAATCCTGAGAACTTGCAACTCAGAAGTTACACTTGATGTTAACTGTAGGCCGAGGTTGATTTCCTTAAAGCAAAGAGACTAAGAGGAGGTCTGTTTGAGGTGGACAAAGTTATGAGATTCAGGGAATGGAGAAACTGTTCCCCTTCGTGGAGGGGTCAATATCACAGGGTACAGTTCTGAAGTAGGGAGCAGGGTGTTTTGAAAAAAATATTTTTCACGTACAGGATGGTGGATGATTGGAAATCAATGCCTAAAAGAATGAGGCAGAACCTTTAAGACATTTCAACATTTAGATGAGCACTTGGAGTCCCAAAGTTATACAGTTATGGGCCAAGAGCTGGAAAATGAGACTAGAATAGATAGATGCAGACACAATGGCAGAAGGGCCTCTTTCCATGCTGTAAAATTTCTTTGACTCTATTGTACTATCTTCCCTCCAACCAGAATTACTAGCCACTAAGTGGAGGGGCAAGTAACGTCGAGGAGGTGCACAGACTGCAGAAGGACTTGGATGTGCTAGGTGAGTGGGCATTGATGAACTACAATGTGGAAAAGTGTAAAGTTTTACACTTGGGTAGGAAGAATAGAGGCGTAGACTAGTTTCTAAACAAGGAAAGGTTTTGGAAATCTGAAGCACAAAGAGTGCTGGGAGTCCAAGTTCAGGATTCTCTTCAGATTAACATGTAGATTCACTTGGTGTTAAGAAGGCAAATGCAATGTTGGCATTCATTTCAACAGGACTGGATGTACTGCTGAGGCTGCGTAATGCTCTGGTCAGAATGCATTTGGAATATTGTTTTGAGCCCCATACCTAAGGAAGGATTTGCTGGCATTGGAGGAGGTCCAAAGGAGGTTTATAAGAATTAGTTCAGGCATGAAGGGCTTGTCATAAGAGGAGCGGTTGAGGACTCTGGGTGTGTATGCAGTGGAGTTTAGAAGGATGAGGGGTGTTATCTAATTGAAACATACAATGTATTGATAGGCCTCGATAGATTTGACATGAACAAGATGTTTCCACTAGTAGGAGAGACTATGACCCGAGGCACAGCCTCAGAGTGAAGGGACAACCCTTTAGAACTGAGATGTGCAGGTATTTCTTCAGCAAGAGGGTGGTTAATCTGTGGAACTCATTGCCACAGAGGGCTGTGGAGCCCAAGTCATTGAGTATATTTAAGACAGAGATAGATAGGTTCTTGATTGGTGAGGGGATCAAGGTTACAGGGAGAAGACAGGAGAATGGAGTTTAGAAAGATATCAGCCATGATCAAGTGGCAGGGCAGACTTGATGGGCCGAATAACCTTTTTCTGCTTCTATATCTCATGGTCTTAATATTTAGAAGGGGTGTGGGTGCCTTAAGCTGCCCTACATGCCCATCACCAGAGTGGTTTGCTAGGTCTGAGGGTAGTTAAATATCAACCCACTATTGTGTGTTTGGAATCTCGGACCTGGGTAAGTTTGGCAGATTGCCTACAGGGATGTTAGTCAACCAGACTATACATGTCATGGTCACCATTACTGATACCAGCTGTATATTTCAAATATATTAATTGAATTCAAATTTTGGAATTTGACCTCTGTCCCTGAGGAAATAGCCTGGTCCTCTGGATTACTAGTCTAGTGATTTTTGCATTTCTTCACTGCAGTGTTATAGGGAAAAGGCAGAGCAGTGGGCATGATGAATTTCTCTTGCAGAAACCCATGTTATGGACCAGACAAGACCCTCTCAAAATATTTTAAGAAGGTAGCCTAGACCCGAACTACTTATTATTTTAAAAGGTAGATAAGAAGTGTGTGTTCCAGATGTGATGTGACTGGTCAAACTATTCAATGTTAAACAAAACACTATTTAAACACTATAGTTCAAATACAAACGAAAGAAAGAGGAAGTTAGCCTAACTTAACCGAATGATAGATACAATACCGATTACTAATTAACTGTTCCAATATAATAACATCCCATAAACACACCCCTTAGCCAAAAGATAAATTCAGACACAGATTCTTATGTGCAGTTCTTCAATTCAGGAGGAAACAATATTAAGAGAGATTTCAGAGAAAGTAGCAGCTAGGAATCATTTATTGAAGCTCCAACTCTTCTGGGTCCCAAACAGCTTCCGACTGCTACAACTGAAAAAACTAGAAAGCCTGATCTTTGAGAACTGGCCACTCCCCTTCCATTGTTACAACTTTTTAAAAAAAGGACCTAAAGGTCTTCTAAGTTATTGACTTAATCCATCTCCAGTAGCCACTTATTTACCATAGCCTTTACAACCTCTCCTCAAGAAAACCCAGGACAAAATAATCTTTTTAAAGTGACAACATCATCACACATAGTACTGACACAAATAACTGAATCACCTTCTTCTGTACTGTAAACATGCTAATCATTTTATATGACTCAGAATCACATTTGAGAATGCTCCTCCGAAACACCTTGAGACATCAGACCACTTTGAAGGTGCTACGTAAGAGGGAATTGTTCATGTTGTTACTTGTATATGTCCTGCTTACTTCTATGTGCTGTCATCTGCATTGGTCCATCAAGCCTTGGATCTTAACATTTTTTTCTCTTGTGTTCAAATCCTTCCATGGCCTCATCCCTCTCTTTATCTCTAACTTCCTAAGCTCACCAAGAACTCTGTGATCCTCTTTAGAATCTCACTCTCATTGCCCAATGATGCTGACCTTGCCTTGAGCTGTATGTATGCTAATTTCAGAATTCTCTTAAACTTTGTATTTTTTTTTATTCCTTTAGGCTGACCTGCTTATTTGACCGAGGTTTTTGTCACCCATCCCCAAAGCTCTTCCTTTGACTCAGGATCAATGTATGTTTGTCTAGGCACCTTACAAGTGCACATTGTTATGCTGACTCATTGAATTGTGAGGTGGGCTCAAGGATCATCTATTCACCCAGTTTAAACACCCATGCATGCAAAAAGTGAGTTTAATTTGACTTCCATCATTTTTATTTAAAAGATTGATGTTTCATAATGGAATTTAAAAGCTGATAAACATTTAGGGTGACCAATAAATAGATTGGAAAGGAGTTGACTCTTGTTTCCTGATAGTATTGTTTATCCAAGCCAATGTAAATGAAAAGTAACAATCCTATGCACACCATATCACTAAGCTGTGAAGGTTATTGCATAATGCTCCATCCTGTTTCATATCTTGTGTTGCCAAGCACTATGTTGGTCATTCAACAGGATTAATTTTTTACAATCTTGTAAAAGATCATTAAGTATCTTTTCTTTGACAAATTCTCACCTTTTTTTAATCTGCACTGTGATTCTACAGGTGTCAGATGCCCCTTTGTAATCGATGTTATTGATCGTGTGAAGTGTAACAACTAATCTACTCCTATTCTCATCCAATACTAATCGGGATCCCTAACTGTCTTGACCTTCACCTCCCCCAACCTCTAGTCTGCAGTTAGTAAAATAATCTGTTCAAACTGGGACTTTCTGTTTCTCGTGACTTGATGCTAGCGATATAGCCGGGTAATTGAGAGACACAGTCAAGCTTTTGTTTTAAATTTATTCATGGGTGTGAGTTTTACTGACTAGGCCAATATTGCTTGCCTATTCTTAAATGCCTTCAAGAAAGTGGTCGTGAGCTGCTTTCTTGAACTGCTGCAGTCCATTTGATGAAGGTTGATTCAGAATGCTGTTAGGGTAGAAGTTTCAGAATTTTGCCCTAGCAACACTAAAGGTTCAATGATTATAGTTCCAAGTCTGGATGGTGTGTGACTTGGAGGGGAACTTGCAGTTGCTGGAATTTCATGCATCTGCTCTCCTTAATCCTCATAGGTGGTAGTGATTGTGGTTTTGGAAGGTATTGTCTAAGGAGTTTTGTAAAATTTCTGCAGTGCATATTGTAAATGGCATACACTGCTGCTACTGAGCATTGGTGGTGAAGGACATATATGTTATGCGTGGAGTGCCAATCAGGAAGGCTGCTTTGTCATGGCTTGATGGTAATGGTTGAATGAGAATATGCCAAGCCATGAGGTTGCAGATTCTGTTGGAATTCAGTTCTGCGGCTATTGATGACCTCCCATGCATCATGAATACACTTGACAGGCCTGTTTAAAACTATCCCACTGAGAATGGTGGTAGTGACAATACAATTGAGGGCATCCTCAATGTGAAAACAGGACTTCTCCACAATGACTGCAGTGTTCACTTCTTTCCGTACTGTCAAATACAGGTGGATTGGCGAGGGTGAGGTCAAGTATGTTTTTTTTTTCCTCTCTTGTTGGTTTCTTCACCATAAACCTATGTTTTCTTGCCTATATTTTTTTTCTTTATTCATTCACGGGATGTGGGCGTCACTGGCTATGCAGCATTTAATGCCCATCCCTAAATGCGCAGAGGGCAGTTAAGAGTCAACCACATTGCTGTGGGTCTGGAGTCACATGTAGGCCAGATCAGGTAAGGATGGCAGTTTCCTTCCCTAAAGGACATTAGTGAACCAGATGGGTTTTTCTCCTAACAATCGACAATGGATTCTTGATCATCATTATACTCTTAATTCCAGCTATTTATTAATTCAAATTCCACCATCTGCCATGGTGGGATTCGAACCCAGGACCCCAGAACATTCTCTGGGTCTCTGGATTAACAGTCCAGCGATAATACCACTCGGCCATTGCCTCCCTATTTGACCTGGCCATGAAATGACATGGGGTCCAGAGTTGATGTTGTGGACTCTCCGGACTGTAGAACCCTGTGCTGTCATCACTGTTGGAATTGTCTTGCAGGTGGGTCAGGACATACCCAGGGATAATGAAGTGTTGTTTGAAACATAATGTGTGAGTACAATTACATGGGTATGACTAGTCCTTGAGACAGCCTTCTCAATTTTGGCTCTATCTCCTAGATGTTAGTAAGGTGAACTTTGCAGAGTTGACAGGGCTGTGTTATTGTTATTTCCAGTGCTGAAGTTGGTGCAAGGTATCCGTCTGGCTTCATTTCTTTTCTTGGTGCTCTATGGTTTGATGTATCTTCATGGGATGGTTGGGTAGTTCAGCGGGCAGCTAAAATGCAACCACGTTGTTGCACTAGAGTCACATGTAGGCCAGACCAGGTAGGGATGGCAGATTTCCTCCCCTAAAGGACATTAATGAACCAGTTGGGTTTTTATGACAATGGTCATCATTAGACTTTTAATTCCAGATATGTATTTCAAATTCAAACTTTAAATTATGGAATTTGAACCCTCTGGGTCTCTGGAGTACTAGTCCAGTGGAAATACAGGAGGTCCCCTGCTTACGAATGCTCTTTCTTATGAACGTGATCCCATAAAGGGGTGTAATTTAAAAGACGCAACATATGAACATTTCCTGTACATAATGACAGCTGCTTTGCATTATCCTAAATTTTCTGACTTGTGCACAGACTCCATTCGCACCCTGAGAACTGCTATATTACAACAACATCACCTCCCCATAATCATTTTAACTAATTCTTCTTAACAATAGAAAGGGGTCTGGTTCAAAAAAATCCTATGAAATGATGTGGTTTAATTTTTGATTTAACCAGTTTCCTAATTGAATCCAAAGCAATGGTAATTTAGTTCATAATCTTTTCCCAGTGGAAGTTTGATGGAGCTATCTGCAGGGCAAACAGATGAGGAGGCATTGAAAGATAGGACATGCTGTAAAATAGTCCACCTTGACATGAAAACTGCTGGTTGATCAGACAGACAACTGACACAGCTACCTGCAAAGGCTTCAAGATGACATTTGACAATTCTTAAACACAGAGGCATGCAGATAGATCAGAGAGTTTTTATTAGCACAGAAAAAAACCCTTTGGCCCATCATGTCTGTGCTGGTCACATTCTCCTTCCATTTTCCTGCACTTGGCCCATAGTTTTGTATATTATGGTTTTGCCAGTGCTCATCTAAATAGTTCTTAATGACTTGAGGGTTCCCGCCACTACCACCTTTAGGCAGTGAGTTCCAAATGACCACAATTGAGTCAAAAATGTTTTCCTCAAATCCCCTCGAACCCTCTTGCTCCTTACATTAAAACTGTAACCACTGTAACAACCACTGGTTGTTAACCCTTCCACTAAGGGGAGAAGTTTCCTTCAGAATTTTGCACAGCTCAGTCAGATCCCATCCGCCTTCCCTGCTCAAAGGAAAAGAACCCCAGCTATGTAGTGTCTCTATAGCTGAATCCCTGCAGCAACACTGTGACTAGTGCAACAACATCCTTCTTACAGTGAGATAAATGGAATTGCACACAGTACTGTAACTGTGCTATAACTAACATTGTATACAGCTCCACCATAACCTCCTTGCTCTTCTAATCTGTGCCTTCACTAATAAAGACGTATCCCAATGTCGTCTTAACCACTTTATGTAGCTGTTCTGCTGCCAACAAAGATCAACTGACATGCACACCAAGGTCCCTGTCAACCTCTGTACTTCCTAATTCTGTTAGAGTTCCCAAAATGCATCAGCTCATACTTTTCTGGATTAAATTCCATTTGCCACAGTTAATAACCAGACCATCTATATCACCCTGAAATTAAGGCTTCTCACTATTTACCACATTGATTTTCCTGTCATCTGCCAACTTACTGGTTATACCTCCTATATTGTTATCTAGATCATTAATGTGCACAACAAACGGCGGGGTACCCAGGAACCCTCTGTTACACCACACGTCTCCAGTAAGAAAAACACCCTTTGACCACCACCCTCTGTATCCTCCCACGAAGTCAGTTTTGGATCCAATTTGGTAAAATGCTCTAGATCCCATGGGCTCCTAGCTCTTTAACAGTCTGCCATGTGAGACTTTGTCAAAAGCCTTACTGAAGTTCATGTAGACAACATCAACTATACTACCCTCATCTACACACCTAGTCACCTTCTGTCAAAATTCAGTTCAATTTGTTAGACGTGATCTTGCCCTTTACAAAGACATGCTGACTATTCCTAAATGATCCTTTTTCCCTCCAAGCAGGGATTGATTTTGTCCCTCAGAATTTTTCCAATAGTTTCCCTACCACGGATGTTTGACTCCATGGGCTGTAGTTTGCAGGTTTATCCCTTGTCATCATTGGCAGTCACTTGCTATCGAATATGATTGTCCACCTGGGAAATTCCGTGTCACCGGTCACCAGTTCTGTGGACTTCTTTCTTCAGTTCCTTTTCCATACTTCCTTTTGCTGACAGGTGTTCTCAAAGATTTATGTCTCTTCGTACAGGAATTTCCTTCAAATCAGCTTCTTTTGAACGAGGGTCTTCCATGCTTTGATATCTGTGTTGCATTTCTTGAAGGAAGCCTTCAGAGAGTCTTTGTCCTCCTTTCGTTCGAGTGTCTCCCTTCAGCTCGGCGAAGAAGATTCGTTTTGGTTGTCAGAAACCAGGCATCCTAAGAACATAACCAGCCCAATGGATTTGGTTTTGGATGATCATGGCTTCAATACTGGTGTTATTGACTGCTTTAAGGAAGCTGATGTTAGCAAACCTGTCCTCACAGCTGATGAGGAGAATCCATTTAAAACAACAATGATAGCACTTTTTGAGGTGGCATCCGTACATAGTCCTAGCTTTGAAGCCACACAGGAGAGTCGGAAAGATAACTGCCTTATACACAAAGATCTTGGTATTGGCACAGATGTCATGTTCGAAGACTGTAATGCTTAGCTGTCCAAAGGCAGTGCTTACAGATTGAATGAGAAGTTGAATTTCCGCATCGATGTCATCTTTCGATGAGAAGTAGCTTCCCACGTAAGGGAAATGTTCACATTCGGCAGAATTTCTCTGTTGATCTTAATGTAGGAGTTGACCACTACTTCTGAAGAAGTGTCCCAACCTGAAACATCAGCTTTCCTGCTCCTCTGATGCTGCGTGGTCTGCTGTGTTCCTCCAGCTCCACACTCTGTTATCTCTGGCTCCAGCATCGGCAGTTCTTGCTATTTCTGAGTGAGTTATAACCCCACAGCGAAGCCTCTTTTAGGGATGTCTACCTTGAAGAAGTGATCCTCCTCCCTCCGGAAAGATCTCAATGGATATCTCTCCTACTGCAACCCTCTGGTAATCTCTTCTGCCCTGAAACTGCTCGACCACATACTGAAGCAAACCAGGTACTACAGCTACATTGCCGTTCTCGGTACCTGCCTACGAAACTGGGTTATCCCAATGGACTCCAGTCTACATTCAGGCCTTCCCAATTTGGCCCCAACCGTGATGACTGCTTCATACAGAACATTCACATCCTCCAAAAACGTTTTTCTCTGCGACTCCTCAAGCACACGCTCTCAGCAATGTGCCGGCATCTTCTGGCCCTTCAATCAAGCCTACCCCAGCTCACAGCCTCCTTGCCCTCGACCTGCAAAGGACCTCTTCTGTTTTTTATTCTTCACAGGATCCACAACCTCAACCTACGATTTTACTCCACCCTATCGGACATTAGAAACTGTAAGTACGTCAAACTTACTGGTACCTGCCACAAAACACAGACCTCTTCCACCCCCAAGTCCTCAACCCTACCCCGGACTTCCCCCACAATGTGCCTGGTGCTAAGCATTTTCTAAAGAAGGGTCCCGACCTGAAACATCATCTTTCCTGCTCCTCTGATGCTGCCTGGCCTGCTGTGTTCCTCCAGCTCCACACTGTGTTATCTCTGACTCTAGCATCAGCAGTTCTTACCATCTCTAAGTGAGGCTTGGAGATTCTCTTCTGAGAGAGCAGACTTGACATTGTCATCTGCATGCAGAAGTTCCACAAGTGAGGTCAATGTTGTTGTTTGTGGTTGAAAGGTCTTCCACCCATTCTGTAGACAATATCCACACCACTGGGAAGCTTGTTCTTGACAAGATGAAGAATGGTGCCGATGAAGGTATAGAAAAGGGTGGGGGTGATGATATATCCCTGCTTGACCCCTGTGTTGACTTCAGAATATTCTTTCATATTATCATCAGTGAGGACCATTGTTGACATCTTGTTGAGTAGGAGATGGAGGATGTTGATGAATTTCACTGGATAATCAGCCTTTGACAGAGTCTTGCATAGAACTTCCTGAGTGAAAAGCCTTGGCCATGTCAATAAGGGCCATGTAGAGTGGTTGATGCTATTCCTTGGAGTTGACAAGCAGTGAAAATCATGTTCCTTGGTTTGGTTGGAAGCCACACTGGCTTTCAGGAAGGATTCCCTCAGAGACTGGAAAAGGCACCTGGCAAGGATTCAGGCAACGATCTTCCCAGCAATGGAGAATAAGGAGATTCTTCAGTAGTTCCCACAGTGCACTTTGTCTCTTTTTTATTGAAGATGCTCACCATGACATCATCCGTGAGATGTCTTCTTTGTCCCAGATTTTCAAGAACTGTTGATGGAGATGACAGGTAAGCTGTGCTCCTCCAAGTTTGAAAATCTCTGCTGGAATCCTGTCTACTCTTTGGCTTTTCCATTCTTCAATTCGTCATGTCTTGTGCAGGACATCTTTTAATGTGGGAACGATTTGCACATCAGCAGACTCACAGTCCTCGACAGAAGGCAGTGGCAAGCAAACCTCGAAGACTGAAGATTCTCAATCACACTAATACTTTCCGCCTGGATCTCCATTGAAGAATTGTTCTGGATTGTGTTTGGTCTGATTCCTCCTCTCTTAACTGACCATCACGGGCAGCTCTGCCAACAATTGAGAATTCCAGACAGTATCACTCTTGGGATCAATGAACCATTCAAACATCTCCACCGCAGCAAGGTGGCAATCCAGGAAAGGGTTTATCCCTACCTCTCTTATTGAATAATAGTTCTCCAGTCCTCTGGCTCCCCTCCTGGGGCCAGACAGAATTTGAAAATTAATGTCAGAGCTCCCACAATTTCCTCCCTGGCCTCGTCTCATTTGGGCTTGGAGATTTATTCACTTTCAAACTTGCTAAAATCACTAGTAACTCCTCCGTCTCAATGCTAATTTGTTCAAGTATATCACAATCCCTTCCCTGATTTCTAGACTTACGTTGTGCTTCTTATATGTTTACAGATGCAAAGTACAAATTTAAAAACTTCTGGCTCCACATAAATATTGCCACTTTGGTCCCTAATAGGCCCTACTCTTTCCTCTGTTATTCTCTTCACTCAACGGATTTATAAAATGAATCATAGAATGCCTATAGTGCAGAAAGAGGCCATTCAGCCCATCGAGTCCACACCAACTCTCCAAAGAGCACCCCACACAGATCCAGCCCTCCAACCATCCGTGTAACCTCACATTTTCCATGGCTAATCCATCTAGCCTGCACATCCCTGGACACTACAGGCAATTTAGCATGGCCAGTCCACCTAACCTGCACATCTTTGGACTGTGGGAGGAAACCCACGCAGACACAGGGAGAATGTGCAAACTCCACACAGTCGCCCGAGGCTGGAATCGAACCTGAGTCCTTGGCAGTGTGAGTCAACAATGCTAACCACTGAGCCACCATGCCTTTGAATTTTCCTGAATGTTACACACCAGTGTTTTTACATGCCCCCACTTTGCTCTCCTAATTTCTGTTTTAAGCTAACCCTTGCACTATACTCAATAGTCCTCTAGGGCATCTGCTGTTTTGAGCCTTTGGTATCTATCATAAGCTTGCATTTTTTTCACTTATCCAATCCTGTATGTTCTCCGATGTCCAGGATACTCTACACTTGTTGGTGTTGTCTTTCACCTTTGTGGGAACATATTGTCCCTGCACTTCCACTATTCCCCTTTTGAATGTACCCAGCTCTGATGTGGATTTTCCTGCAAGTGTATGCACCCAGTCCACTTTGGCCAGATCCTGTTTTGTCTTATTAAAGTCGGCCTTCTCCCAAACCCCAGAACCTTAATTGGCAGCTTCTAATAGTGAATTGAAATAAAACATTCAAGCGCAGACACTGTCATTTGGTTTCTGGACTGGTAAGATAACATAGCCCAGTCTGATTCTCTCCTCAACCAAACTCATTCCCATGCTTTCTAACAGGGCATTGTAGATGGTGATAAGGAACAGGAACCCTGAATAATATTTGTTTCAGTTCCTCTTAGCCTAGGAGCACTGTGACGGTTCACAGTGATTCTATTATCTTCTGTTTGAGGCCTGTCAACACTAGGGATTGGAGACAAGCTGATCTGCAGGATTTGGGGTTGCATTTGGCTTTGTCCTAGCATGGATAGTTCAGCCACAATGCATTTGGGGACAAACTTTTTGTACTTATTTGGCAAAGTATTTTTGTTCACATTCTGACATTTCCATTCCCTATCATTTTATGATTGAGTTATTATAGGCGTTGGTATAAGAAATAAGCTTTCTTCATTTTAATCTTCAGGGAGCTCCTGGACTATCACAATTCTCTTCCAATGGATTTATATGGACATCAGGCTTTCCGGTTTCATCGCATTTGCCTGGACTGTTCACAGTTTTGCAGATGTTACACTATAACCAGACTATAACCTTGTACAAAAGGTTTTTTGCTTTCTCCAGGAACCTGAACTGCAAAGAGAACAAAGAAAACAACCAACTTCATCTTCAAAATAAAGAACAAAGTAATAAGGATGATGGTCGCAGTCAGGGAAGTGACAACTTTCCACCAATCCCCCCTACCTGGTGCTGTATGAAAGGATGCCATAACTGTGTATGGATTTCATATGCAGAGGAAATGACACAGTACTACCAGAATGGAGATCAAAAAGCCCTCGAGGATATTGATAAATATGTTGATGATGAGAACCTTAAAGCTTTTATTAAAATGGAAATAAAATTAAGGCAAAAGAAATAATATTTGGGAGCAGATTTGGACCATTTGTGTAAACTTGCATTTTCTTTCCATTGTTGATCTGAATCCCAAAAGGGCTATTAATTCAAAAGTGCTGATTAATAGGTACTAGAAGGATGAATTCACCTTAGTCGATCAGTTGTTTACTGGACAGGTATCCAGTGGTTAAAATGAAAACTGCAGAAATTGGCTGACTCTCCCAAGGATCTATCAAAATCAAGCAACATGAGGGTAGAAAGGGAATATGGCATTGAAGTAGATGACCAACCATGATCAAGATGGTGAAGCTGGTTTGAGGGATTGAATGGCCGTTTCCTGTACCGATTCCTTGAGTACCATTTTGCTGCTTGCCACAATAGTCATAATAAAATCTATAGCACAGATATTGCCAGTCTTCCCAGATGAAGGGGAAGTAGGGCAGTAGCTACAAAAGGATCTGTAACTCAATCTCCTTCTCTCAGTGTGCACACACACTCTATATCAAATATGGTCATGTCAATTTATGCAAATTGTAAGTCTAACCAATTATTCCCCTTGACCTATCCATATTCCCAGATTTTGTGCAATTGTTTCTCCTGCTTGCTTTCTTCTCATCCCTCTCTACACCTTCCCAGTAGGCCTGAGTGAATGACTTTACAAGACATGGGGAAGTTGATGTGGAACTTTTAATTGCTCAATTATAATTGATGCCCATACTCGTAACTACAACTTTGTAGTGTAAACCAAATGATTCAGAATCAGAAACAGAATATCCTTTATTGTCACATGTACTCCAATACTGACGTACAGGAGTACAGTGAAAAGGTTTTACAATTGCTGCCTTTAATAGTATCATTGGATACAAAGAGGAATAAAAGGAAAAGTATTAGCATTATTTACAGTGTCTAAAAAAAAGTTAGAAATAAGATAGGTATAACACAGTTAAAGGATTGACATGACAATCCAGTAAAAAATTTCAAATAGCAGCATGTGGTCTGACTGACTGAGCCAGGCCCCAATCCAACAACTGTCCCGCTCCACACTGGAATTAGCTGCACCAAGGTAAGTTGTGCTGCTCCAGGACTCACTTTCCCTCACGCTGCTCTGCAGTGATTATATTATAAAGTTGAAATGCCACATAAACTTAACCTCAAGCAAACTGAAGAATTTAACTGTGTATAGTGCTTCCTGTTCTTTACATACATTAAGTACAATAAAAAGAGTGTCACTTGAGCAGGTTTTGGTTACTCGGCTTCCCTCTTAGCAGTGCCACATCCTATCACATTTAAGCTTGAATGGTAATGCCACACAGTACTTGATTTAATGCACTCATGTTGTCTAGAGAAATAAATCCTCATCTTAAAGAGCAGAACTCAGTAGTAAATGTTCTCATAGAAATATATGGATATGCTGAATAAAGTACCAGCATAAAATTGAGAAGAAAATTTACAATCAGTTGAGTTTGAGTAGACTTACACTGAGAAAGAATCTGACTCAATTTTCTGACAGAGTTATGAAAAATGGAAAGGCCTAATTAGAGATCCAAGACCTATGGTGTAAAGTTGAAAAGGACAGAAAAGAAATAATTTTCCAGGTCATTTAGATTAAGTTTACTGATCACAAAATTACTCATTTTTGTAAGACTCAAAACATAATATACAGATTTAAATTTTCAAGATAGTTTCTAGGGTACTCTAATCAACCTGTTTAAACACATCGTGACACACGTCTGAAGGTGGGACTTGAACTCAGGCCTTCTGTGCAGAGATAGAGACATAGTCACTGCGCCATAAAAGCCTTCCAAGTTACTGAAACCATTTATCAAATGCATTTACCTGACCTCCACAATATCCTGTTCATTATATTTGCCATGATCTTCCCACAAACCACCCAATGTATCAATCCCCAACTATCCGTCTGTCACCCCATCTATATGATCTGCTGGCTGTGATCTATTTCTTGCCAGTTCAATGGGCTGATCCCAACTTGAATAATTGGTAATGTTGCAAAGATGGAGATAAACATTCTTGGTGACAGAATATGAGGCTTAAACCTTAATTGGAATCAAACAGGATGTCTAGACTGTGGCTGCGGGGAGAGAGTTTGTGATGGAGCTCAAAAGCAATGGTTTCAGACTTCCCTACTTGATCTGGAGGCATTCATGATTTATTCAAGTGAATCTGTTGTACCACCTCAAAGGCTGATTTTTTTCTCCCCTGATGTTCAGTGCCCAAAACTTAATGCTTTATTCGAGATGAAAATGACTGAGGTAATGGTCAGAGGGAAGAAAAGCCATTACTGGAAAATGTACAGCATTTGATTAGAAAGGAATAGAACTCTGCAAGAACAGTTGGATGAAGCTGCATAATGGAGAGGAAGAATGATCAAGTGGAGACAGAGTAAAAGTGAGAGACATCACAATCTTGAGAAAGCCCACTTGTTACTTTACTGACTGTGTTGAGGAGGTTGGAAGTCTGGATAGGAGGATTTCAAAGAGAATACTGTGAGGAATTACCATAAATCTGGGAACCAACAACATATTCAATTAATGACCTTAGGAGAGGTTGGATTTGGACTGCGACTTGAAGGAGATGGCTGGGACAAAGTTGGCATGGTAGAAGGGCAAGAAACAAGAGAAAGTTACAAAGGTGGACTCAGTCTTGAGGATGAAGAAATCCAAGACTACTTCACATTTCATCTAAAGTGAAACGTGAAAAAAGACCATTTGGTCAAGATAAGGACAGGTATAGTGTGAGAACAGTTAGGTCAGGTGAACCACAGCTATAGAATGTATTTATCCCTTTTTATTTATGTATCCTCATGTTCCTGTCACTGCATGACCCCATTAACTTATATAATGATTGTTTTTTTTTCATTTCAGTGTCCAAGTATTCAATGGTGTGACATCAGGATGTTTCCTTTGTCTGGGTTAAATGATCTAGAGAATTAAAATGAACTACTGAGATAACAAGTTGTGGGATAACAAGCATGGGGCTGGATGAACACAGCAGGCCAAGCAGCATCATAGGAGCAGGAAAGCTTGACGTTTCGGGCCTAGACCCTTCATCAAGGGTCTAGGCCCGA
>JAHRHZ010000082.1:12948768-12998240 GCA_024137785.1 Ginglymostoma cirratum | reverse complement strand
TTTAGGCCCGAAACGTCAAGTTTTCCTGCTCCTATGATGCTGCTTGACCTGCTGTGTTCATCCAGCCCCATGCTTGTTATCTCGGATTCTCCAGCATCTGCAGTACCTTTTATCTCAGTTTCTACAGTAGACCACTTCTATGAGAAGAGGAAATAGGTTTCAGATAATTGGTAAAATAAACCAAAGGGAGCAGAATTTTTTAATGTGATCAGTTTACGTAATCTAGATTGTACTGTTCAAAAGCAGTTTTCAAAAGAGAAGTGTGCATGTATTTATAAATACATACATGTATATGTTAGCTCTTTTGAGGAACCGGCAGGAACAGAGAGCCAAATGGCCACCTACATTGTGGGATGTTACGGTTCTCTCAACCTCTTCAGCCTGTTGTGTTTTATCATGCTTTTGTTCCTCTTTTTAAAGCAACTATTTATGCTGGTGAACATCTTAATATTTCTGCCAAGTGAGGAAGTGAGGAGAATTGGCAATAATCATCTCCAATAAGAGACAATCATCACCCCTTGATAGGCAATGGCATTACCATCACCGAATCCCCCAATATCACATTCCAGGGGGTATCATTGACCAGAAACTGAACTGGACTGGCCATATAAATACAGTGGCTAAAAGAGCAGCTCAGAGGCAACTCGCCTCCTGATTCCTCAAAGCCCGTCCACCATTCACAAGGCACAAGTCAGGAGTGTGATAGAATACTCAGCTCTTGTGTGTAGCTCCAAGAATACTCCAGAGATTTGGCATAATCCAAGACAAAGCAGCCCACTTGATTGGCACCATATCCACAAGTATTCACTTCCTCCACCACTGACACTCTGTAGCAGCAGTGCGTATCATCTATATGATGCATGGCAGAAATTCACCAAAGATCCTTAGCATTTTCCAAACCCTGGACCACAACCATCTTAAAGGACAAAGCAGACACATAGGAACATCACTGCGAAAAACAAATTTTCAGGAAGCTCCTTGAATTTTGGAGGAGTACCAGAAGAGAATTGGAAAACTGCCATTTTTTCACCCTATTTGAAAAGGGTCAGAGAAAAATATTGGTAAACTATAGGCCGATTAGCCTAACATCCATTATTAAAAACAATTCATCAATTATTAAGGTAGTAGTAGCAGCACATTTGGAAAAATCATAATCTAATAAAATAGGGACGGCATGGCTTCATGAAAAGGAAATCATGTCTGAATAATTTATTAGAGATTTCCGAGGAAGTTTAAACCAGAATGGATAGAGAGGAACCAGTAGGTATGTTGTATTTGGACTTCAGGAAGATGTTCAACAACCTCACAAAAGGTTAAGTCATAACAGACCATGGTGTTGGAACTGGTATGCTGGTTTGCATACAAAATTGGCTGATGGGCAGGAAAAAGTGAGTGGGGATAAGGAGTTCAGGCTGGTGACCTGTAACCAGCGGGATTACACAGGGATCAGTGCTGGGACCACAACTGTTTAAAATATATATTAAAGATTTGAAGGAAAGAGCGAATGTACTATAACCAAATTTGCACATGACACAGAAATAGATAGAAAGGTAAGTTATGAGAGGGATACAGTTTACAGAGAGTTAAGTAAGTGGACATAACAGCTGGCAAATGGTGTATAATGTGGGGAAATGTGAAGTTGTTCATTTTGGAACAAAAACGGTTTTGTTTAAATGGAGAAAAACTGCAGAAAGCTGTAACTCAAACAGACTTGGGGGTACTTGTGCACAAAGCACAGAAAGCTAGCACACAGGTGGAGCAGGTAATCAGGAAGTCTAATGGAATATTAGCCCTTATTTCATGGGGGGTGGTGTATAAGAGTAGGATACTCTTTCTGCAATTGTAAAAGGTGTTGGTGAGGTCACATCTAGAGTTCTGTGGGCAGTTTGGTCCCCTTATTTAAGGAAAGATATTATTTCAGTGGTTCACTAGGATGATCCCCAGTATGGAGGGACTCTATTATGAGCAGAGATCGAACAGGCTGGGGCTTTGTTCATTGGAATTTAGAAAAATGAGAGGTGATCTCATTGAAATATAGGATTCTTAAGGGGCTTCACAGAGTAAATGCTGAGAGGATGTTTCTCCACATGGGAGAGTGTAGGATTAGAGGGCTCAGAATAAGGGGTACCAATTTAAGACTGAAATGAGGCAGAATTTCCTTGCTTAGGGAATTTAGAGTCTTTGGAACTTCCTGTCACAGAGGTCTGTGGGGTGCAGAGTCCTTTTGTATATTTAAGGCTGAGATCGATTCTTGATCAGTCAGGGAATAAGGGTTACAGGAAAAGGGCAGAAAACTGTACATGAGGAATATCAGATCAGCCATGGTCTTATTGGGAAGCGAAGCAGCCAAAAGTCTACTCCTGCTCCTATTTCTAATGGTATTCTAATTACCTGCAGGTTCCCTGTCGAAGCCACTCGCCATCCTCACTTGGAAATATACCATTGTTCCTTCAGGGTAGGTGGGTCAAAATCGTGGAGTTCCCTTCCTAACAGCATTGTCCGTCTACCTACAGCACGTGGACTGCAGCAGTTCAAGAAGGCACCTTCTGAAGGGCCAGTAGGGACGGGCAATAAATGGTGGCCCAGCCAGCGATCTCCACATTTCTGCAATTGTAAAACGTGTTGGTGAGGTCACATCTGGAGTTCTGTGAGCAGTTTGGTCCCCTTAATGGTCCCCTTATTTAAGGGGACCAAACTGCCGCTGGACTGTTAATCCAGAGACCCAGATAACGTTCTGGGACCCGGGTTTGAATCCCGCCATCGCAGATGGTGGGAGTTGAATTCAATAAATGTCTGGAATTAAGAATCTAATGATGACCACGAATCCACTGTCGATTGTCAGGAAAAACCTATCTGGGTCATTTCTCTTTCAATTCTTCCCACTTCCTACAGACAAAGCGGGTGGCCATGGGTACCTGCATGGGCCCAAGCTATGCCTGCCTCTTTGTAGGATACATGGAACAATCCCTCTTCCAAAGCTACACTGGCCCTATCCCCCAACTCTTCCTCTGTTACATCGATGACTGTATCAGCTCCGCCTCGTGCTCCCATGAGGAGCTCGAACAGTTCATCCACTTCACTAACACTTTCCACCCCAACCTTAAGTTCACCTGGACCATCTCTGATACCTCTCTCTCCTTCCTGGACCTCTCTGTCTCCATCTCTGGCAATCACCTGGAAACCGATATCCATTTCAAGCCTACCAACTTCCACAGCTACCTAGAATACACCTCCTCTCACCCATCTTCCTGCAAAAAGGCCATCCCCCTTTCCCAATTCCTTCGACTTGGCCGTAGGCTTCCTGCTTCTGAGATGAGGCATTCCACTCCCGGACATCCCAGATGTCCTTATTTTTCAAGGACCACAACTTCCCCTCCACAGTGGTCAAAAATGCCCTTGACCATGTCTCTCGCATTTCCCGCAACTCATCCCTTACACCGCCTACCCGCAATAACAACCAAAACAGAATCCCCCTCATCCTCACGTACCACCCCACTGACCTCCAAATCCAATGCATCATCCTCCAACACTTCCATCATCTGCAATCTGACCCCACCACCAAAGACATTTTTCCCTCCCCACCCTTATCTGCTTTCCGGAGGGACCACTCTCTCCGTGACTCCCTTGTCCGCTCCACACTCCCCTCCAGCCCCACCTCACCCAGCACTTTTCCCTGCAACCGGAGCAAGTGCTACATCTCCCCCCCTCACCCCCATCCCAGGCCGTAAGAAGACCTTCCACCTGCACATCTGCTGATGTGGTATACTGTATCTGCTGTTCCCGTTGTGGCCTCCTCTACATCGGGGAAACCAAGCGGAGGCTTGGGGACCACTTTGCGGAACACTACGTTCGGTTCACAACAAACTACTACACCTCCCAGTCACGAACCATTTCAACTCCCCCTCCCATTCCTCAGATGACATGTCCATCCTGGGCCTCCTGCAATGCCACAATGTTGCCACCCGAAAGCTGCAGGAACAGCATCTCATATTTCGCTTGGGAACCCTGCAGCCCAAGTGTATCAATGTGGACTTCACAAGCTTCAAAATCTCCCCTCCCCCGACCGCATCCCAAAACCAGCCCAGCTCGTCCCGCCTCCCTAACCATTCCTACCACCTCAAGCCCCACCCCCACCTCCTTCCCACTAACCACACCCCACCTCCTTGACCTGTTCGTCCTCCCTGGACCGACCTATCCCTTCCCTAGATAGTAGAAAGAAGGGTCTAGGACCGAAACGTCAGCTTTCCTGCTCCTCTGATGCTGCTTGGCCTGCTGTGTTCATCCAGCTCTACACCTTGTTATCGCCTCCCTAACTCCCCACCTACACTCAACTTGACTGGCTCCATCCCACCTCCTTGACCTGTCCGTCCCCTCTCCACCTATCTTCTCCTTTATCCATCTTCTATTCGCTTCCCCCTCTCTCCCTATTTATTTCAGAATTCCCTTCCCCTCCCCCATTTCTGAAGAAGGGTCTCAACCCGAAACATCAGCTTTCCTGCTCCTCTGATGCTGCTTGGCCTGCTGTGTTCATCCAGCTCCACACCTTATTATCTCTGGGTCACTAATGTCCTTCAGGGAAGGAAACTGCCATCCTTACCTGGTCTGGCCTACATGTGACTCCAGACCCACAGCAATGTGATTGACTCTTAACTGCCCTCTGGGCAATTAGGGATGGGCAATAAATGCTGCCTGGCCAGCAACACCCTCATCCCATGAATGAATAAAAAAATCACGTGACTGAATAAAAAAGATGTGAAGAAGCAGTGGGGTGTTTCAAACCCAGCACTGGTCAAAAATTTTCTAATGCCCAAAATTTTTGAGAATTTGGAGCAAAACATGAGAAAATCAACGAGAGATAAAAGGTACTGCAGATGCTGGAGAATCCGAGATAACAAGGTACGGGGCTGGATGAACACAGCAGGCCAAGCAACATCATAGGAGCAGGAAAGCTTGACGTTTCGGGCTAGACCCTTCTTCCTACTATCTAGGGAAGGGATAGGTCGGTCCAGGGAGGACGAAACACCCCACTGCTTCTTCACATCTTTTTTATTCATTCACGTGATTTTTTTTATTCATTCACGGGATGAGGGCATTGCTGGCCAGGTAGCGTTTATTGCCCATCCTTAATTGCCCAGAGGGTAGTTAAGAGTCAACCACATTGCTGTGGGTCTGGAGTCACCGGCCCCACACCTTGTTATCTCGAAAATCAACGAGAATTGGGATTAACAAGTGATGTGTAAAGATACAGGAAAAAAACCCAGCGACACTACCGCTTTCAGCTATCATTGTAAACACTAGATGCAAGGAAATTAGTACTGAAAATGAGGACCAGCGTTAGTTCATATTGACTAGATTCTCTGCTACTGGTTACAGTCAGCCCAGCCTTCCCGTTATTGCTTGTCTTCAGGTGCTATCACATGATGGTCCAACCCCCTTTTCTCCGACAGAACGCACTGACGTGTCCTGGGAAGTCTGCAGTGTGATCTGGGAACTGCTTATACACGCACCTCCACCCCTATTCACTACTAGGTACCACCTTCTTCCCTTAAAAACAAACCAACATAACAGGGGCGGCGGAAAAAAAAAAGACAACTTTTTTGTCGCCCTCCCCCCGTCTCGAGATGGTAGGAAATGTCTACGGCGCAGCTAAGGCTGGCGGAGCGTTTGACTTAGAGAACTTTCTGAAGCAGCCTCAGATTATCGCCCGGATAGTGAGCTGGGTGAGTTGGACATGTGTGTGTGTTGTCGGTGCTTTCAATCTGGGTGGGGAGGACGGTCTCAAAATGGGGTTTAAAAGTTTACCATCTTTCTCTCCCCCCCCCCCCCCCCCGACTATTTGTTAATTTCGCCAGCTACAAAGTCAAGAAGTGAGATGCATCCGAAACTTTAAGCTTTCCAACCCTCGCCATTCGCGATCCTGTAGGGAAAACGGGGTGGTAGGTCTGTTAGGTTTGCATTGGGAAATTGTTTACTGTATTTTGCAATGTACCGGCTTGTTTCAACACCCCCCCCCCCCCCCAAGGATCCCCAACCACTTCCGCATTGGCTGATACTGGGGAAGTTACAAGTCCCGGGAGCTGGCATTTCAGTTCCGAAGGTATTAATTATCCTGCTGTGTCACTGGAGAAAGGGATTGGCATCGCTGCAGGGAAACAGGCTTCCTTGACACGGCGAAGAGGAAAGGAACTACAAAAGCAGGGTTCTGCGGAGAATTCCCCCAGTCACTTTTTCCTTACTGCTGCGCTTGCTGAAATGAATTGGGATTTTTGTCTCGGAAACATGGCTGCTGCTGCCCCCAGCTCTGTCTCCTTTCACTTCACTCCTTCCTGCTGGCACAGACCTCAGTAACAACGTTTCCTTTTTCCGTGGAAGTTTTCATTCTGAAGACTTGTTGATTAATTTATTGCCTAACGACTAATGTTTTACTTGCTGTCTCGTCTTCTTTCTCAAAAAAAAAAATTTGTGACTCACTCTTGATATTCCTTTACAAGTATGGACGGGAGGTGTTTTGTACCTGTTCTAACAGGGGGAATGACATGGCTTCTCTTTACAAGGTGTGAAGGTTGAAGACGCCATTCCTTACGTTTAGAAGGCTGGGTTGTAAATTCCAGTAAGAAAGTTGCCCCTGTCCCTGACGTTTTAAGACTTAATTTAATTATCTTTAAAGGAATATCTGGTTCAAGTTTTAATATAATTTAAGATCTTTCTCAGTCCCTAATTAACTCATCCTTTCACTCTTTCTTTCTTTCCTGCTGTTAACAGACTCTTGAACAGACCTATCCCTGTTTCCACACCTTCTCTTCAGCTTTAACACTGAATTTTGCACTCTGTTCTGCTACCTGATGCATTTTGTATTATATTGTGTGGTATGGCCTGTCTGTAGAGCATGCAAAACACTTCACTGTATCTTGGTACATGTGATAACAAAAATCAAATCTTAACATTGACATTCACTGTTGGTATTTGTCCATCGTTCTGTAGGATTTCCTTCGGACACTGGTTTATAGAGAAAGTAAAGACTTGCAGATGCTGGAAGATAGAGTCCATAAATACAGAGCTGGAGAAGCACAGCAGGTCAGACAGCATCCGAGGAGCAGGAAACTAAATGTTTCGGCCAAAACATTGACTTTCCTGCTTCTTGTATGCTGTCTGACCTGCTATGCTTTTCCAGCCCTGTATTTATGGACTCTGGTTTATGGTAGGTTTGTAGAATGCGATTTGTCTTTTTTTATCTCTCTTGGAGCCATTCTATAAAGAGAACGGCAGATTAAAAACCAAAAGAACGGCGGATGCTGTAAATCAGGAACAAAAACAAGTTGCCAGAAACACTCAGCAGGTCTGGCAGCATCTGTGAAGAAAAAAATCGTGAGTTAATGTTTCAGGTCCGGTGACCCTTCCTCAGAACGAGGATTGCACATTTCATTCCCTAAAGGACGTTAGTGAACAAGATGGGTTTTTTTCCAACAATCATCAATGGATTTGTGGTCATTAAACTCTCTTAATTTCAGATTTTTATTGAATTCAAATTCCACCACCTGCCATGGCGGGTTTCAAACCTGGATCTCCTAGAACGTTACTTAGGTCTCTGAATTAACCGTCTAGTGATAATACCACCAAACCATCGCCTCCCCATAAATTGGGGAACCTCATCCTGATACTGGTTGTATCACAATATTCATGAAAGGAATCTTTTAATTCAACTAGATCCTTCCTCTGTTCATGATCTCTGGATGAATAATTGAATAGTTGTTTGAGCAATTGCTGTAAGGTGGCTCTGATATTACAGCTACTGTTTTGGGCAATATAAATGGAATATATAAAAATGAGAAAGTGTATGATGTAGCTTATTCCTGTGTTGTATGCCGAACCTTAAATTTGAGTCCTTCCAGTTGTCTCATTTTCCCCCACCCCTAGGAAAATATTTATTATTATTATTATTATTATTATTTATTTTTTTTTAACAAGGCGCAACCCAAGTTGAATTTTTTAGTTTGTTAAAATGCAACCTATATTTTAATTAATTCAGTAATTGAAATACACTTAGTACAATATGACAAAGTGGAAACTGAACTCTTTGAACTGAAACTAACCTAACAATTGTTATGAAAGTTTCCAGTAACAATCCAAAAGAATAATGATATCCAACAAAACTTCTTCTTTTTTTTTGGACAAAATGGTTTTGGGACCACTTGGGCCTCTGAGAGGTGGTTTTATTGGCTTTAAGAACAGGAAATGTTTTCTGTTATAACCAACTTTCCACACAGTGTTACCACAGGGATATACCTCTCTTACAGTCACCTTGTCAAGTTATACACTTTTTGTTACTTGTCATGCTGTAAGTTAACTAAAACAGTAGCATATGTGTCATTTGTCTTTGCTTCTCTATACAAGTGTAATGTAGACAGTAGCTGCTGTCAGCTCGGGCATGATATTTGTCTTAATCATGTAAACATGGTAACAGCAAAGCTCGGAATTGACTCTTTTTCCTGTTTCTACCCAAATCTTTCCTTTTCACAGGCAGTCCTTCCAGTAGCAAGGATAGGGCTGGATTCTTTCTCTTGATGTGAGGCCAGAAATAGCCACAGCAAATTAGTTTGTGCTGATTATGTCCCTGCTTGTCTTTTACATTTCTTAACTCCAAGCTTCTTGACTATTGTTCCCTTCATTCCAACACTGGCTGCTGATTTAAACCATATAAAAACTGAAAGAACTGTGAATGCTGATTTAAACCATGTTGCTCCTGAACCTGGGAACTCTCTACATGGTTTATTTCAGTCTGGATAGTTTGATAAGAATTTTAAAAGCAGGAAACCTGTCCTTTGGCCCTCCAGACTGAACTCTCCAAACATGAAGACAGCTATGGTCTGTAGTGTTCCACTCTCTTTCAATATTAAGTGATTTGTGATGTCTTCCTATGTATGAAGAGCACTTTGAGAATAATAGGGCCCCTTAAGGATCATCTCCATGTGGAACTATGGGAGAGATGCTAAACGAATATTTCATGTCTGTATTTACTGTGGAGAAAAACCTGGAGGCTAGGGAACTCGGAAATAAATATTGATATCTTAAACGGTCCACATTACAGAAGAGGGAGCTGCTAGAGGTCTGGAAAAAAAAAAGCAAAGGTGAATAAATTCTGGGACCTGATCAAGTTATTGTGGGAATTTAGGGAAGAAATTGCTGGGCCCGTAGCAGAGATATTTGTATCATTTACAGCCATAGGTGAGGTGCTGGAGGAATGAAGGGTATCTACTGTTGTGCCTTTTATTTAAGAACAGCTGTAAGTAGGAGCCAGGGAACTATGGACCGGTGAGCCTGACATCAGTAGTGGGTAAGTTGTTGGAGGGGATTCGGAGACATAGAATTTACAAGCACTTGGCAAGGCACAGAATGATTCGGGATAGTCAGCATGGCTTTGTGCATGTGAAATTGTGCCTCACAAACTTGACTGAGTTGTTTTTTTGATGACTTGACCAAGGAGATAAGTGAGGGCAGAGCGGTGGATGGTGTCTGCATGGGCTTCACTAAAGTGTTTGACAAGGTTCTGCGTAGTGGACTGGTGGGTAAGGATAGATCACATGGGATTCAGGGAGAGTTTTGCCATTTGGATACAAAATTGGCTTCACAGTAGGAGATGGTGATGGTAGAATGATGTTTTTTGGACTGGAGACCTGTGACCAGTGGTATTCTGCATGGATCAGTGCTGGGTCCACTGTTTGTCATTTATAGAAGTGAATCTAGATAAGAATATAGAAGGCACAGTTAGCAAGTTCTTGCATGGCACCAAAATTGGTGGTATAGTGGACGGTGAAGAAGGTTATCTAAGATTACAAAAAGATCTTGATCAGTTGGGCTAATGGGATGAGGTGTAGCAGATGGAGTATAATTTGGATGAATGTGAGGTGTTGCGTTTTTTTTTTTTTTTGCAAGGATGAACAGGGTAGGACCTATACGGTTACTGGTAGGGCACTGGGGAGCATTGTCAAACAGACTAGGGGTTCAGGTACGTAGTTCTTTGGCATCACAGGGAGACAGGATGGTAAAGACATGTTTAGCACGCTTGCCTTCATTGCTCAGACCATTGAATGTAGGAGTTGGAATGTCTTGTTGTGGTTGTATAGGACATTGATGCCACTTTTGGAGTACTGTCTACAAGATTTGGTTTCTGTGCTATGGGAAGGAGATTATTAAATTGGAAAGGGTTCAGAAGAGGTTAATAAGGATGTTACTGGGACTAGAGGCTTTAAGTTATAGGATAGGCTGGGAATTTTTTCACTGGAGTGTAGGAGGTTGAGGGGTGACCTTTTGTAGAGGTTTATAAAATCATGATGGGCATAGATGAGATGAATAGCAAAAGTATTTTTCCCTCAGGCAGGCATGCTGAAAGCTAAGGTGCATATTTTTAAGGTGAAAGGAGGAAGTTTTAAGAGACCTGAGAGGTAACCTTTTCACAGAGTGGTTCAAATGTGGAATGAACTGCCAGAGAAAGCGGTAGATGCAGGTACAGTTCCAACATCTAAAAGACATTTGGACAAGTACAGGATAGGGAAGGTTTTGAGGGATCTGGGCCAAACACAGACAAATGGAACTAATTTTAATTTGATTAACCTGGTTGGCATAGAAGAGTTGGACCAAAGGGCCTGTTTCCATGCCGCGTAACTCTGAATGAAAATTGTTTCTTTGTTTTCTGTGGGGTGGTAGAGATGAGATTTGGAAGTTTCCATTGAATACTCCAAACATAATGTCTGGTTATAAATTATATGTAATAACGTCAGTAAAAGTACATGTTGTAAATTACCTCAAATTCAAATTAACTTACACTATATGGCCCGAAACTAATTTCCTCTTCATATGTCACCTCAAACAAAGTGTTTACATTTATCATGAGCCTTTCATGACTTAAAGATTTCCAATGGAATGCTCTTGTACTCACTGGTGTGATGCGGGAAGACCTGGTTGTCAATGAGGACACAGGAGGAACAACTTCAGCTGGTTTTGAATGTTGGTTTGGCATCTACAATGCTCATCGGAGAAGGAAAAATGAGCTTCTATTTGATACCTTATGTAAGAGGCTTGCACGTCAAAGTGCCACACTGCCGCAATATTGTCCTGGAAATAACAGCCGAGATTATGTGCTCAAGTCTCTAAATTGGATCTTGGGCTCAGAACCTTTTGGCTCTGAAGCAAGAGCAATACAACCAAGGCTAGGTTTGCATTTGACTTCAGATCCTGTGTTCTTGTTTGGCCAGATAACAACCTGTTTTTCTCCCAGTGTTAACTGTGCCATGGGTATTTTTGATAATTCAGCATCCAACACTTGTGCCAACCATTCGTCCTCCCACCTGTAGAATCTGTTCCTTGCATTGCCACATTGAAATATACAAACGTGTAAACAAGGAGCAGGAGTCGGCTGTTCAGCCCCTCTAGCATTTAATAAGATCTGATTATGGATTTGAGTTTATATTCTCACCTACCCCAACAACCTTTCACCTCTTGCGGATTTGTTCACCTCTGCCTTTAAAAATATTTGCGGATTCTCTTCCTGAGAAGTTGGCGGAAGCAGAATTCCAAAGACACTCGAGCCTTTGTGAAAGAAGACAAATCCCTATATTTGGTTTAAATGGGCAATCCCTTATTTTTAAATGATGACAACTTCTTTTAGATTTTCCTGTAAGCAGATGTATCTTCTCCACCTCCTCTTTGCCAAGACCCCTTGGGATTCTGTCTGCCTCTGCACTTTGAAACTGCTGTAAATACAAACCCAGCCTGTCCGCACTTTCCTTAAAGACAGCTCCTCCTCATGCTCCCTTTACCGGGTGTTACTCTGGTGAATCTTCTGAATTGCTTCAGTGTATTTACATCCGTCCTTTAAGGTAGCCAGTACGCTACACGCAGTCCAGGTGTGGTCTCACCAGTGTCGCGTATAACAGAAGCATAACCTACCTGTATTTGCATTTGATTCAGTTTGCAATCACTGATAATCTGATTTTAGATTTCCTAATTACCATTTACCTTTACCAAATACCAATATCTGCAGACCAGCCTTTTACACTTCATGAACTTGGGCACCCCAGATCCCTTTGCATCTCAGAACTCTGCCATCATTCCCTTGTGCTTGATTATTTTGCTTTCTGAAATGGATAATTTTGCATTTTCCCACATAATACTCCATTTGCCAGACTGTTTCCCACTCACTTAAACTTACCACACCTTGTTTTAGCCTCTGTATCTTCACAATTTATTTTCCTGCCTACCATTTTATGTCTTATGTAAATTTGGAAGTCATACCTTTCTGTTCCCTCAAGCCTTTTAGACCACTAGTAATCCATAGAGGCCCTACCATTGATTCTTGTGGTACACCACTTGTCTTTCACAACTTTGCATGTAACCAATTTAACTGTACTGTTTCCTGCTAGCCAGCTAACTTTCCATCATACACCATTTACCGTTGTATGTAGCAAAGGAGCAAAATGGAGAAGTATAGATAAAAAGTCCACTTGTCATTTCCTGCAGTCACGTTCCTATCCTGCTATAGTCCTTCAAAATTACGGTTAAGTAAGCTTGCTGCTTAAGTTTACAGAGTCATGCAGAATAGAAACAGATCCTTTGGCCCAGCTCATCCCATGTTGACCAGGTATCCTAAACTGAACTAGTCCCGTTTGCCTGCATTTGGCCCATATCCTTCTAAACCATTTTTCTCCATGTACCTGTCCGGATGTCTTTTAAATGTTGTAATTGTACTTGCCTCTACCACTTCCTCTGGCAGCTCATACCATACGTGCACCACCCAGTGTGTGGAAAAAGTTGCATCTCAGGTCCCTTTAAATCTTTTCCCCTCTCGCCTTAAACCTATGTCCTCTAGTTTTGGACTCCCTACCTTGGGGGAGAAGACCTTGGCTAGTCACCTTATCTGTGCTCCTTTTTATGATTTTTATAAACCTCTATAAGATCACCCCTCCACCTCCTACGCTCCAGGGAAAGAAGTCCCAGCTTCTGCTTATAACTCGAGCCTTCCAGTCTCTGTAACATCCTTGTAAATCTTTTTTCCACCCTTTCCAGTTTAACTTCCTTCCTACAGTATGGCATTAATCAGAATTGTATGCAGTATTCCAAATGTTATCTTAATAATGTCTTTTACAACTGTAACGTAGTGTCCCAACTCCTGTATTAAGTGCTGTGACCATTGAAGGCTAGAGTGCCAAATAACACCCTCACCACCGTCTATCTGTGATGCAGATTTCAAGGAACTGTGTACCTGCCCTGGTCTCTCTGTTCAACCGCATTCCCAGGGCTCTACCATTAGGTGTATAAGTCCTGGTTTGTCTTACCAAAATGCGACACCTCACGTTTTTATCTGCATTAAAATCCATCTGTCACTTCTTGGCCCAGTTAATCAAGAACCTATTGTATGCTTAGATAACCTTCACTGTTCACTACACCACCAATTTTGGTGTCATCCACAAACTTAAATTATATAAATGACTAACAATAGTGGACCCAGCACCGATTTCCTTGCAGCACGGCCCGGTCAGAGGCCTCCAGACTGAATAACAGCCCTCAACCACCACCATCTGTCTCCTACTGTCAAGTCAATTTTGTATTCAGTTGGCTAGCTTTCCCTGGATTGCAATTTATAAAATATAGTCATGTTAGCCAACCTCACTAACCAATCTACCATGTCGAAGGTCTCGCTAAAGTCTATGTAGACTTATTTTGAAATTCAGTCAAGACTCCAGTCTCTCAATCTCGGGGAAAATTATAAATAGTCACTATTCAATGCTATTGGAATGCAAGCATCGTGTGTTTCTGCATAATAAACAGTCACTGAGAAAGTGCTGGCAGTGCTATGTAAATAAATACAGGGAGATGTCATGTGGAGTGTCTGTTTTTCAAATTCAAACCTAGGTTTGTCAGGGTTGCCAACAATTCAAAAAGTTGTCCTTGAATTCTTGAAGAATCCAGATTAATGCCTAGGAATTAGTTGCAAGTCAACCCAGGAGAAACATCACCAGAGCATTATTCTCAATTTTGTGTGTGTGTGTTTGTGAGATATACATACTTAAAGTTAAAGGAGAAAATGTTTGTATGATTGGATGTTGCAGTTGGTGAGGGATCACATGAGACATGCAGGGAATAAACCCAGCCAGATTTGGCAGCTTACTGTTTCAGTGAAAAACAAATTTGATGCAAACATAAAACTAAGACTCGTGACCACCTTGAAATATTGAGCTATGATTGTTGATCAAACCAAAAGATTACTCGCTGCCTGATTGCTTAGTGATGAAGAAGGGCTGTAAATTTTGAATAATGTCATAGAAGTGGGGAAAGCTAGTTGATGCTGTTTGAACCATCAGATTCAATAATGTAGTCTTCCCCAATCATAATACACAACACCAACTCCAGCTTGAAACATGCTGATCTTGCGTTGCATGAGGACTTTTGAAGCATTATTGTGAATTGTAGTTGATTCTAATAAAATTTATATTCCAGTAATGTTACTAAATTCTAAAAATATTAGTGCTGTCCAATGATTCAGAATTGTCTGATTATAACCAGCTTCTTAAGCTATCCATGTCACGGGTTTGTAAAGGATATTTTCATGCATGAGCATGTTAATCTTCAAGTCAGTTTATTTTAAGTAACAGTCATAAAGAAGTTATTTTCCCCAAAGTTATAGGGCATAGCTGAATAGGCTGGGGCTTTTTCACAGGAGGCTGAGGAGTGACCTGTGGAGAGGATTATAAAATCATGAAAAGCATGGATAGGACGAATAACCAAGGTCTTTTTCCTTAGGAGACCAAAACTAGGGGGTTTAAGGTGATAGAGGAAAGATTTTAAAAAGGACATCAGGGGTAACCTAGTTGGTGGTGCATGCATGGAATGAGCTGCCAGAGGAAGCGGTGGAGACTGGTACAATTACAACACTTTAAAAGGGATCTGGATGGGTATTTGAATAGGAAGGGTTTAGAGGGATATGGGCCAAATGCTGGCAAATGGGACTAGGCCAGGCTGGGATATCCAGTTGGCACAGACGAGTTGAACTGTAGGGTCTGTTTCCATGCTGTATGACTCTGACCCTTAGTGCAGTGTTCTCCCTTTATTTCTTTACTCTTGTTCAAGTAGTAGAAACCTGTTGGTGGCCAAGAATCCGGTTTCCACTCAACTCTGCAGAAATCTTCCTTCATGCATAAAAATAAGTAACAACTGCATTCTGGCTTTCCAATTATGGATATTATCCAAGAAGTGCTGCTGGCCTACCTTGCTTTATCTCCAACGATGTGCGTTATCCAGCTGATGGCATTGTATGAAAATCAGAAGAGCATTGGCCCAAGCTTAATCTTTGGATTTCTCCCAGAATGACTTAGTGAATTTTACGTAAAAGCAAGTTTACACTTTTTTAAAATGGATTTACTGACTAAGGTGGGTATGTTGCACAGAGTTAAAAATTAAACAATTTGCATAGACCATCTAATCTGAATTAACCATTATTTGTCAGCGGTGTATGTAAGAGAACTGTACAGCACACATTGAGAATAGGGTGTGTTGTGCTGGAGTGCCCGAATACCATAGCTAGTAAACTTTATTCGGGAGTCCCAGATACCGATTTGGAATCCAATGGAATCTGTGCAAATGCAGTTTGTTTCAGAACAAAACCTTTTGGAAGCCCTGAAGTTTACCACGTGGTCAGAGTCATGGTGAATTTTTATTGTGATTTGATTTTCAACCTTGCAGCTGCAAGAGTGGGGTGTTGGTCACACACCATCTTTCACCAAGTATGTGGTATTGTGGGCCTTGTGTGTTGTGTTTAAGTTCTTTGGAACATCTTGCAGCCACTATAGAAATACATGCCTTTCTTTATCGCACATAATAAATTTGGATTGTGTTGTTTTTGTTTTCTTCCAGATCTTTTCAATAATTGTATTTGGCTGCATCACGAGCGAGGGTTACATAAATTCACATCGATCTTCACAGCTGAAATGTATCTTCAATGAGAATGCGAATGCTTGTCACTATGGTGTAGGAATTGGTGTGATTGCATTTCTCCTCTGCATTGTCTTCTTTGCTCTGGATGTCTATTTCCCTCAGATCAGCAATGCTGACCAGCGCAAGCACATCGTTATGGCTGACCTTGGAATTTCAGGTAGAAAGTTGTGTTTTTCTTTTTAAATCACACGTGGGATATGAGCATCACTGGCTGGGCTGGCAATTATTGTCTGTCCCCACTTTCTGCCTTCAACTGCTGCAATAAAATGTAGGGGAGGAAATAACACATTTTGTAACACTGTATCTTACCAATAGCCTGAAGCCTGACCTTGGCTATCCAGGGCTGCCTCAGAGGTGAGCTTATCATATCTGTGCTGAAGGATTGAGTAATTGTTTATTTACCAAGGGATGTCAGGAAAACTTAAGTATTTCTGGTTGTACATTAGAAATTAAATGAACTACCTATGAACAAAACTGTCCCATGCAATTTGAAGTTGGTTTATTCAACGTGTGGTTTGTATCAAACTAGACGATAAGAAAAAGGAAACAATAGGCCATTTGACCTGTTGAGCCTGCTGCACCATTTAATAGGATCGTGGCTGATCTGACACTCCTCATGTCCACTTTCCCATAATCTTCGATTTCCCCTACCAAATAAGAATCTGACAAGGACTCTGCCCCACATCTCTGTGGCAAGGAAACACAGACACTCAAACCTCAGAAGAAATTCCTCCCGAACTTGGCCTTAAATTGACACCCCTTTATTCTAATATTATGCCCTCTGGTCCTAGACCCTCCCATGAGGGGGAATATCCTCTCGGCATATACCCTTCAAGCCCCTTGAGAATCCTATATGTTTCAAAAAAATCACCCCTCCTTCTTCTACACTGCAATCCATAGAGTCCCAATATGTTCAACCTTTGCTGAAAACACAATCTTCATGCCAGAGATCGTCCCAGTGAACTTTCTCTGAAAGCCTTCATTAAAATAATAATCCTTCCTTTAAATAAGGGGACCAAAATTGCGCACAGTACTCCAGATGTGGTCTCACCAGTGCCTCGTACAGTTGCAGAAAAGCTGCCTTATTCTTACATTCCAACTCCCTTGAAATAAGGGCCAACCTTCCATTAGCTTTCCTGATTACCTACTGTCCCTGTGTGCTATCTTTGTGTTTTGTGCACAAGTACCTCTAAGTCCCTTTTCGTGTTGCAGCTTTCTATAACATGAACCAGGAACATTTAGGCTTCATCCCTGGTTGTGTAACTGATTTTGGTCAGGCGGTGGTGCACTACACCGTTGCTTATATCTTTGGAGCAAAACTCCAACAGTTCTAGTAAAAGGCAAAATACTTTGGATGCTGGAAATCTGAAATAACCACGAGAACGCCAGAAGAACTGGGCAGGTCTGGCAGCATCTATGGAGAGAGGTAGAGTTAACATTTGAGTCTGGTATGAATCTTAAGAGCAATTCTAGACTGGTCTCTAGATTCCTTTCGCGCTATCTCCCTCAACCAGCTCTTGTGTTGAGATATGCCCATGCAGAATGACTTGGTGGCTGACACCGATGGGTCCGTCCTGCAGGGTTAGATCAGGTTGCAGCAGAAGTGGGGAATCTTGTCGAGAAGGGAAGTGAAGGAAGCAACAGCAAAATGCAGCTGTCTCTCCTGGGTGATATTTGTTGACAGGCAATCCAACTTTTATGTCACATTTGAGTGTTGTATTTATTATTGCTTTTCTTGGTTATTTGCATTATATGAAGGACTATTTTTCCTCCCCTCGATGGTGGATTTAATGTTGTGACACTCCCTGGACAGCTATGCCACCATTGTGTCTGCAGTGACCATTGCTTCCAGCCATCTATTGAACCTGAGCAACAAATCTTTGTAAACATCCTCCAACCTGTCATCTCTTTACTTTTTTTCTAAACAAGTCTTGACTGAAAGATTTATCCATTTAAAACTCAGATTCTGAATGTTTATTCCATTGCCAGAACCTGTTATTTGATTACTTTTTTTTTCACCTGGTTTTCAAGTTTATGAAAAAAAAAGTTGTTTGAGATGTGTGTTGCTGGCTAGTCTAGCATTCGTGATCCGTCCTTTAATTGTCCAGAGAGCTGTTAGGAATCAACCACATTACTGTGGATCAGGAGTCATGTACAGAGCAGAGCAGGTAAGGACGGCAGATTTCTTTCCCTCAAGTGATATTTGTGAACCAGATGTCATTTTTATAAAAGGTGTGCTGGTTAGGTGGATTGGCTGTGCTAAATTACCCATAGTGTCCTGGAGTGTGCAGGGCTAAGTGGGTTAGCCATGGAAAATGCAGGGTTACAGGGATAGGATAAGGGTTTGGGTCTGGTTGGGATGCTCGTTGGAGGATTGGTGTGGACGTGATGGGCCGAATGGCCTGCTTCCACGTTGTAGAGATTCTATGATTCTAAAAGAATCAACAGTGGTCACCATTTGGTTAGTTTTTAATTCTAGGTTTTTATTGAATTCACATCTCACTATCTGCCATGACAAGATTCACACCCATGACCCCAGAACTTTACCAGTCCAGTGACATAACCACAACTTCACCACCTTCTCAATGTCTGACATTGGTTACGGTTTTGTTGCTGACGTGCCGCTCTGACCCTGTCATATTGAATCAGTAAACAGGAACTTGACCCTCCCCCAAACGCAGCCTGCACCCAATATAAAAGTGGTTAAGTGTGGTTTGCGGTTCCACTGCTGCAAAACTGACTCCTAGTCTCAGGTACGGTTGTGCTGCAGGGATGCACCTTGTCGATGCTTGATATGTCTTAAGTAAGCTGCTGCTTGTGGCCGACTTCTCAATACTCCTCACAAATTGATAAACTAAATAAATTCCAAATATTGCTTCCTGAATTTAAACCTCATGTGGTTTTGTATCAGATAGTATAGGAATGTACCAGGCCTGACTCTTTTTAAACTTGCTTGACTATGATAAGGAGAAAGCAATAAGGTTAGTTACCAACTAGTTGCGTGCAGTCTTTTGTTTTCAGTCATGTGCTGCAAAACATTATGAGGAAATCAAACCCTGAGTACCTATATCATGACCCCACCCCCGAGCACCAAACCATCATCTCCCAAACCATCCACAACCTCATCACCTCAGGTGACCTCCAACCTCATCGTTCCCCAACCCCGCACCGCCCGCTTCTATCTCCTCCCCAAAATCCACAAACCTGAATGCCCTGGTCGACCCATTGTCTCCGCCTGCTCCTGCCCCACCGAACTCATCTCCATCTACCTAGACTCCATTTTCACCCCCTTGGTCCAGGAACTCCCTACCTACGTCCGTGACATCACCCACGCCCTCCACCTCCTCCAGAACTTCCAATTCCCAGGTCCCCAACACCTCATTTTCACTATGGACGTCCAGGCCCTATATACCTGTATTCCCCATGCTGATGGCCTAAAGGCCCTCCGCTTCTTCCTGTCCCGCAGAACGGACCAATCCCCCTCCACCGACACCCTCATCCGCCTAGCCGAACTCGTCCTCACCCTCAACAACTTTTCTTTCAATTCCTCCCACTTCCTACAGACAAAGGGGGTGGCCATGGGTACCCGCATGGGCCCAAGCTATGCCTGCCTCTTTGTAGGTTATGTGGAACAATCCCTCTTCCGCACCTACACTGGCCGTAAACCCCACCTCTTCCTCCGTTACATTGACTGCATCGGCGCCGCCTCGTGCTCCCACGAGGAGCTCGAACAGTTCATCCAATTCACCAACACCTTCCACCCCAACCTGAAGTTCACCTGGACTATCTCCAACACTTCTCTCTCCTTCCTGGACCTCTCTGTCTCTATCTCGGGCAACCACCTAGAGACAGATGTCCATTTCAAGCCCACTGACTCCCACAGCTACCTGGAATACACCACCTCCCACCCACCCTCCTGCAAAAATGCCATCCCCTATTCCCAATTCCTTTGCCTCCGCCGCATCTGCTCCCAGGATGAGACATTCCAATCCCGCACATCTCAAATGTCCTCATTCTTCAAGGACGGCAACTTCCCCCCCACAGTGGTCGAGAACGCCCTCGACCGTGTCTCCCGCATTTCCCGGAACACATCCCTCATGCCCCGTCCCCGCAACAATAACCAAAAAAGAATCCCCCTCGTCCTCACATACCACCCCACCAACCTCCGGATCCAACGCATCATCCTCCGACACTTCCGCCATCCGCAATCAGACCCCACCACCAAAGACATTCTTCCCTCCCCACCCTTATCTGCCTTCCGGAGGGACCACTCCCTCCACGACTCCCTTGTCCGCTCCACACTCCCCTCCAGCCCCACCACACCCGGCACTTTTCCTGCGGTTACAAGGAAGTGCTACACCTGCCCCCACACCTCCTCCCTCACCCCAATCCCAGGCCTCAAGAAGACTTTCCACATCAGGCAGAGGTTCACCTGCACATCTGCCAATGTGGTATCTTGCATCCACTGTACCCATTGTGGCTTTCTCTACATCGGGGAAACCAAGCGGAGGCTTGGGGACCGCTTTGCAGAACACCTGCGCTCAGTTCGCAACAAACAACTGCACCTCCCAGTCGCGAACCATTTCAACTCCCCCTCCCATTCCTCAGATGACATGTCCATCCTTGGCCTCCTGCAATGCCACAGTGATGCCACCCGAAGGCTGCAGGAACAGCAAATCACATTCAGCCTGGGAACCCTGCAGCCCAATGGCATCAATGTGGATTTCACAAGCTTCAAAATCTCCCCTCCCCCAACCGCATCCCAAAACCAGCCCAGCTCGTCCCCGCCTCCCTAACCTGTTCTTGCTCTCACCTATCCCCTCCTCCCACCTCAAGCGGCACCCCCATCTCCTATCTACTAACCTCATCCCGCCCCCTTGACCTGTCCGTCCTCCCTGGACTGACCTATCTCCTCCCTACCTCCCCACCTACACTCACCTTTACTGTTGAATGTAGAGGCTGTGAATTCTGCAGCAGGCTCTGTCTCCCTAACACAGGAACAAAGACAAAGTTGCTGGGGAAAGAATGGAAGTTAACGTTTCGGGTCCAGTGATCCTTCCTCAGAACCCTCTGTCTCCCAAATCCTGTTTGCCAGCTTCAAGGCATAAGTCAGGAGTGTGATGTAATACTCCTCACTTGCCTGGATGGGTGCAGCTCCAACAACACTCCAGAAACTTGGCACCATCTAGGACAAAGCAGCCTGCTTGATTGGTAACAATCCCACTCCCTGTCCTACCAGTACACACAATGACAGCAGTGTGTACCACCTACAAGATGCACTGCAGCAACACACCAAGGCTGCTTTAAAACCTTCCAAGGCCACAGCCTTGTCCATCCTGAAGGCCAAAGACAACAGATTCATGGGAAAACCATTGTCCACAAGTTCCCCACCAAGCCGCTTTCTGGTCTGAATGGCTTGGCAATATATCACCAACACTTCAATGTCGCTGGGTCAAGATTCTGGAACTCCGTTTGTATTAACGCGGAGTTTCCCTACGTTCCACAGACTGCAGTGATGCGAAAAGCCAGCTCGCTGCCATTTTCTCATGGACAGTTGGCAATTTAAGAAAAAATTGCGTCCAATTCCAACTGTCATCGCTATTGGTGCTTGAACCTGTTCAGATCTCTGTGTTATGATGTTGCAGTAAGCATTATCATCCCCTGTACCTTGTTTGCCATTTATAAACTTGGAGAATGGAATATTCAAGGTATCTAAGTCAAAAGTGGTGCTGTCAAAATTCAGAGGGCCAGCCCCTCCTGCTTCACTACTTATACCCCATCATCCTGTTCACTACCCTGCAATCTCTTCAAGGAAAATGGTGCAAAATGTTCAGGTGTAAACTGCCCTTCCGAAACCCACAGTGGCTGTCTGGGAATATCCTACATTGGCAAATGCTTTTTGTTATCATCTCAAAGTATTGGTCACTTTTCTCCCCATTGCAGTTAAACCTTGTCAGGCTGTGCTTCATGGCTTCATCCCTTACACATTTTCCTTTCTTTTAAATGCAATGAAGTCACATTTTCTATTTTCCACTCCAAGGTTCAGGTAAGATTTACAAGGATGTTGCCAGGGTCAGAGGGCTTTGAGCTAAAGAGAGACTGAATAGTCTGGGGCTGTTTTCCCTGGCGCATTGGAGGCTGAGGGGTGACCTTTTTTATAGGGGCTTAAAATCATGAGGAGCATGGATTGGGTGACTAGCTAAGGTCTTTTTTTCTAGGTGGGGGAATCCAAAACCAGAGGGCATAGGTTTAAGGTGAGAGGGGAAAGATATAAAAGAGACCTGAGTGGCAACTTTTTCATGCAGAGTGGCGCACGTATGGAATGAGCTGTCAGAGGAAATGGTGAAGGTAGATACAATTACAACATTTAAAAGCATCCGGATGTGTATATGAATAGGAATGGTTCAGAGGGATATGGGCTGAATACTGGCAAATGGGGCTAGATTAATTTAGGATATCTGGTTGGCGCAGACGAGTTGGACTGTAGAGTCTGTTTTCATGACTCTGTTTAGAATGTTACTTGGCTTCAGTTGGATGTTGTGAAGGGGTTTTGCAGTCTCCTTAACCAACTCTGTCAACCTCTGACTGAATTAGTTAGAATCTCGCATCTCTTCACTTCCCTAAATCACTCTCTACCAAGGATTTGCACCTGAAAATCCTAGGCTTTGTTCTCCTCTCAACTTTGGCATCTGTTTTCTCCCCTCGAATAATTTTCTGAATTTTTTCAAGAAACAGCTTTAAGTTCTACAAGTTTTGGCTGTCTTTTAGAATATGGTTCCTAACTGCTCACGCTAATGGTCAAACAGCTCTTGTCCTGCATCCCTCTCTCGCTGCTAATGTTTTTGACGAAAGCTTTTGTTGTGCTTTATATTTTTTTTTTGCTAGATGCTCTTATTTTCTGTGTCACTTGCCTCTTTTTCTCTAACTTTGTTACTTGAACTTCAGTGGATTTCCTCAAATTCATAGTCATTCCCCACTGAGATCTACTTTTATGTATACATGAATCGTGATCTGGGGTACCACTGTGCAATCTCTCAGGATGTTTGAACTATCAGTCCCAGCATTCCTTTGGCATTGAGGTTCTGTGCTAGGCAAGATGTGAACGATATTCGTATATCGGAGTGAGTGGTCTGTGGCTGACTGTTCGATTTTAAAATCTATTTTACACCAATCTCCAGCATGTGGAATAATGTGGGTTGTTGTCAGACTAATGTCTGCACTGGTGCTGATTTGTGAGTAATTACTGATAAGTTTAACTGGTTTTGCTGTCCTCATAGGCTGCTGGACCTTCCTGTGGTTTATTGGCTTTTGTTTCCTCACGAATCAATGGGTGTCCGGAACTGCTGTTCCAGAAGTGGGGGCGGATAGTGCACGGGCTGCCATCGCCTTCTCGTTCTTCTCCATTTTTAGCTGGGTAAGTCTGAGGGCATCTTCTTACTGCTGTTCTCTTCATCTGTTCCAATAGACATGTAGAGACTATTTTAACATAGACTTACCACATCCTTTCCTCCTAGGATAAGGTTTGTAAAAACACTTCTTTTTTTTTTCACTTCTTCAAGGAGAGAGAAAGGTGGGAGCATGGTGTAAGAAAAGAAGCAATTAAACCGTTGCAATGATGTGCCAGGATTTAGTTGGAAAATTCACTGGCTATAGCAGAGCCATGTCATAACTTTAGTTTGATCCCTAGCCAGTATCGAATTAAGATGACAGTAGAGTTGGCCACCAAAGATGTTGAGAACTGACTATAATTCTGCTCTGGATCACTAGATAAAGACTAGGTGAATGTCAGGGAGTACGATGGTGTCTGCCCTGTCTCATTCTTGAGGAATAGCATGTAAACAGTACCACCAAAGATTCCAACGGATAAAATTAAAAGTGAATAAGGCCACAAGATTGCATCTTATCATGATTAAACACCTCTGGATAGTTCTGATGAAGAGTCACCAGACTCCAACATTAGCTCTACTTTCTCCCCACCCAGCAATTTCTGTTTTTGTTTCAGATCTTCAATATCCATAGTTTTTTTTTTCTTGTTTTCTTTTACTGGCCTACATGTGACATCAGACACCTAGCAACGTGGTTGATTTTAAGTAGCCTCTGAAAGGGCCTATCAAGCCATTCAGTTCAAGGGCAGTTAGAGATGGGCAACAAATGCTGATCTTGCCACTCCTGTGGAAAAATATAGTTTTGAAAAACTCCTACAGGCTTCAAAAAAAGAGAAAAGTTCAATCTTGTCTAATTGCTGTTCCATTAGCAAGACCAGCAACGTTTTTGATATTTGGGATTAATTAAACAAATTGAATAAACCACTTCATTAAATATAGTCACTGTCGTTTATTTTTCTGGAAGACTTACGTAAGTTAATCTTGATGAATTGCAGAGCTGTGAGTGACATTGAGAATGGGTTTTGGGGTGATTTGGCACTTAGAACTGTTCTAACAGGTTTTACTGGAGAAAACCTGCAATACATTAGCTATGTGGTTATACTGTGAGCCACAACTGATTTTAATTTAGTTCAAATCTGATGATTATTAATAAAGGGCATTGAGTACAAGAAGAAGGTGATGTCTAACTTGTGTAAGACACTTGTTAGACCTCAGCTGGAATATTGTGTACAGTAGTAGGGGCCTCATTATAGAAAGGATATGAACATATTGGAGAGAATGCAGAGGCAAATTACAGAATGGTTGTAGAGATGAGGAACTTCAGTTCTGGGGATAGATCAACCAAAGTTCAGACTGTTCTCCTTGGAGAGAAATAGGTTTAAGAAGTAAACCAATGCCTTTTAAAATTGAGTGGGCTGAATAGAGAAGATAGGAATAAACTGTTCCTGTTCATTTAAAAGGAACAACAGCAAAAGGATAAAGGCTTAAAGTGATTTGGGGAAAAAAAACTAAGATGAAGTGAGGAAAAATCTGATGGTACTGATGGTTTGGAATGCGCTACCTGGGAATGTGGTGGAGGCAGGTTAAATTAAGGCAGTTGAAGTCGTTGATTATTTGGTTAAAAATAATAACGTACAAGGAGCAGGCAAGTGACACTAGGTAATGCTGCTTTAATGAGCTGGTGCGGCACGATGGGTCAAATATCCTTACTCTACGCCTTAAAGCTGCTGTCATTCTGAAGATGTAGTAACAATAATGAGGCAGCTTAAATTTCTTTAGTTGGATTCTTTTAAATAGAGAAATAAAACAAAATTGAATTAAGGTGATCTGTGTTCATTACAATATTTGTGTTTTCTTGAAATTGAATGCACACCATTTGGATATCAATGTCTTACCGCATTCCTAAAAGCTAACGTGGAAACAATTATTTATTTAGGCAGACTTGTCAATTCATCAGTCACTTGTTCTGGTGTCAAGTCAAATGATTACTGTCTGTCTTTATAAAACAAGAGTTTTTACATTTCTGTCAGTAGAAAAATAATCTGTGTCACGTGAAATGAGTTTATCTCCGGGGATCAAGCCACCTCCCAAGTCGACTGCTTTGTATTGATTTATGAGAATGGTCTGAATTGTTTCCTGACGCTGCTAATTGGGGTCAAGAGACGTGTTTTGTGTGTGGCTTGGGACTTTAAAAGCCTGTGAACTGAAATAACTGGTTTCATCAAACATCAGTCCGTAAATTACACTGCTGTAAGGTTTCCTATGTCGATACTTCGCCTGAGAAATGAAAGTGCAGCATCATCAAAGTGTCGCTTAAAGACAAAAAAATTGAGATTGCGAGATAACCAGGTGTAGAGCTGGATGAACACAGCAGGCCAAGCAGCACCGGAGGAGCAGGAAAGCTGACGTTTCGGGTCTAGACCCTTCAGGAATCCTGCTCCGATGCCGCTTGGCCTGCTGTGTTCATCCAGCTCTACACCTGATTATCTCAGATTCTCCAGCATCATCTGTTCCTACTATCTCTGAAAAAACTGAGATTGCCATTAGTTTCAGTAGGAAACAGAGTTCTGATGAACTTCTCACTATTTTCCAAGAAGGTAAAGAGAGAGTCATCAAGAAAATAATTACACAATTAATTTCTTCTATAAGTTCCTCTTATGCTGTTCAAAGGTCTTTAAGATACCCACGTGGTAGGCTAATGAGTAAAGTTGGATCATATGGGAATCAGGGTGAGCTTGCCAGTTGAATACAAAATTGGCTTAACGGTAGGAGACAGGATGGTTGTTTTTCAGAATGGAGTCCAGGATGTTGTCGGGAATGGAAGGTTTGAATTGTAAAAAATAAGCAGGATTTTTTTTCAGTGGCGTGTAGGAGGTTAATGGGTGACCTTTTATGTAGGTTTATAAAATCATGAGGAGCATAGGTGAATAACAAGGATCTTTTCCCTAGGGTTGGAGAGTTCGAAACCAGAGGTCATATTTTAAGGTGAGAGAAGAAAGTTCTAAAAAATACATGAGGGGCAACTCTTTTACGCAGTTTGTGTGTGGAATGAACTGCTAGAGGAAGTGGTGGATGAAAGTACAGTTAAACATTTTGAAGGACATTTGGATAAGTACATGAATATGAAAGGTTTGGAGGGATGAGAGCCAAACACAGGTGGGTGGGACTAATTTAGTTTGGAAACCTGGTTGGCAGGGACATGTTGGACCAAAGTTTCTGTTTTCCTTCTGTACAACTGTGCGTTAAATGGCACGAGTCCTCGGAAAATCTTGGCCATTATAATGCACACAGTCTTATGATTTGTCACTGTCGCCTGTTTCCTTTTGCTACCACCGTGACAACCCCTGAAAAGTACCATCACCGCAAAATCCCCAACCTGTGGCCATACCTTCAAATGAAATCTAAAGGTGCTTACAGGTGTAATATAACAAGCGGGTAGCTCTGTTGAGATGTCTGATCTCCAGTAGTTGCAATCGGCTGTCGTGCTCTCTTCAGTTATACAAAGTAGAAGGCTCTGTTAATGGGGAATGCACCAGCTTCTATCAATATTTATTTGGGGTAGACCTATGGTGGATCAACTGTTAAAATGGCCTAAAATTGTCACCCCTGTTAAAGCTCTTCAAAGATGCAAGGTGCTGTTTGAAGCTAAGACAGTGACAAATAGGGCGGAATCTCAATGCTTGAGGAGAGAATTCTATCACTTCTTTTCTCTCTCCAACTCTGGGAATAATCACCATCGTTTCATTGTCACTGATTCAAAATCCTAGAAACCCCTCTGTGTGGCTGTACCTAGACCACTGTGTTGACATTAGTGTTTCACGAAGACAGCTCACTTCTGCCTTCCAGAGGACACTTGGAAATGGACAATAAATGCTTGTTTTGCCAGTGATGCTCTCATTGCAAGAACTTTTGTTTTTAAGAGGCTGTAATTAGCTATATTACATAACCAAGAATGGGAAGGGCACCTCAAAAAACGCTGGTGGACTAACTGTTCTGTGTGTCTGTGCAGTATGGTGAAAACGGCAATGAAGTGTATAGCCAGCGTGATTTTTATGTACAGGAAAAGTGATCCACACTTTACTGAAATCCCTGCGCCCCACGTCCAGGCTCGGCTGTAAATCTTGATATGATACAAAGTAGGGATGATTTAATTCCTGACCTTAACTCTTGACATTGCTTTCTGTTTAGGGATTGCTATCTTGTTTTGCCTACAAGAGGTATTGCATGGGTGCAGAAGACTTCAATGAGAAATACGTGGATCCATCAAATGATTACCCTCCGTATCCCAATGTTACTGACAACTACCAGCAGTCGCCATTTGGTAGTAACGCTGCCCAGTCGGAATCTGAGGATTACAAGCCGCCTACGTACTAAAGCAAAGTGAGCAGTTCTGCCTGCAGCTCCTGGAATACAAGGCAAACTGAACCATACAACATCAAGCAGGAAAAGACACTCGCTGTTACAATGATAGTTTTTATTTCCAATCTTGCTTTACCCCATCACCTCTTTTCTTTCTTTCCTCAGCTATAATGCCCTGACCCCTTGCCCTCCATGAAGGTGGAGGGTGTGCTGCCGGGCTTCCTGCAATACCCACTGGCCATCGTGTGTGTCACTGCGTCACTATCACCTCCTCACAGTGAAGGGATGGCAAGTCTATGCTTGGCATCTGTCAGCAGCAGCCCACAGCTGCAAAGGAGAGTGTTTGACACAGCCCCACTTCCCTCCCTCCCCTCTTTTCAACTCTTCAAGTTAACTTTTCAACCCGAGATCCTAATCATCCAAACGCAAAGATGTTGCGAGTTTCACTTTCCAGCATTGCTCTTTCAACCTTTACTTTTTAAATATTATCACTTATCTTGATAATATTGTATACTAACAGGAGATTTTAAATGTATTCAGAACCACTTTACAGTTATTAACTAGGTAACCAGTCTTGGTTTTAATTGAGTTGAGCACTTTTATTCACAACACGTAATTTACAGGCACCCAACTGTGTATGTTGCCAGTATAATAGTTGCAAAACCTAACCTTCAAATTTTGGGACTAGGATTCTCCCTTCCATATGCTTGGTACATTTCATCATTGATTGCATGGGTTTGGGAACTTGCTGGTCAGAACCCTGATTCTAATTTTGCCAAAGGCGGCATCAGCAAGAGCTGTTTATAGAAAATCTTTTTGTTCCTGTGCTGCCTGAGACCAGAACCACCAGCTTGATGGGGTCCCTCTTGGCTCAAACTATTTTAATTCTATTTAGACTTCAATCAAATGCCGTCCATCAGATCCTCCTCCTGAAGCACTACCCAAAAAAAAAACCTTTCCTGAACAAAGTGCTTTTGTGTTAGTGAAGTGCACCAGGTCACTATGCATGGACAATTTAAAGGTTGCACCTGAGTGGTGTGAGGCACAGTCCCAAGGAAACGCTAGAGCTGCCCACAGTTGCTGAACGTGACTTGTATTGTAAAGGGAGAGAGTTTGGCAGCAGTAGGATAGGCAGAAAATAGAGGCCATGAGTGAAGTAAAAAATGGGTGCAAGCTCAGGGTAAAACTTCTTTTAGTGCAGCATTAAACACTCCAGATGACAGAATAGTGTCAGAAAATATCACTGTTCAGCTGGAAGGAATGATTTTAGTTTGAAGCTTCAGGCCTCTGTTATTAGGAACCGTTTTTACATTGTATTTAAACTCTGGTTATCCATGATCTGTCATCGGCTAAGGAAATTTACATCAAGTCAAAAAGGAAAAAATTGGAAGAATGTTTCATAATTATGTTGACGACCCTCAACATGCTGAGTAGGGAAGGATAAGCTTAACATTTTCAGTCTAACATCCACAGATCTTCCTGCTCTGGAACTAAAAATTTCAGCAAACATTGTTCACTTCAAAGATGGAAGGACTGTGGTGTGATGCATGGTTTATTTGAGTAAATGCAGATATGTGATAATTTGTTATGAGTACAAGATGAACAACTGAAATATATATAATCTGTGTTCTAATTGTAACTAGTTGAGAATTGCAAAAGTTGAATTTATGGAGGAATGATTGGGATTTAGATCTATGATAACCTGAGTGCAAAGGTTTAGGTGAAATACTGACTCTGAAGAAGTGAATTTAAGTTTGTCCATCAACTGCATATGAATTCATTGCTGTTCTAAGAGAAGGATTTCATATTTAAACCCCACCCCCCCCAACCCCTTCACACTACATCTGTTCTGTTTAGAAAAATTTATGCAGATTCTTAATGGAGTCTGACACCTTTGAATTTCAACATTAGATTTTTGAACTTGTGAAGACTTGTGACACGGATTCAATTAGGGATTGGTTGGGAAGGATCCTATACTTTTTTTTTTACTTTTGCTATGGTGAATATGTTCATCAGCACTTAGTGGTTTTCTACAACTTAAAAAAAGACACCAGCAGATCCTGATCATTTCACTGCTCTCCTTGAGGTTAAAATTTCCCACTGGGTCTTCTCAATTGACAGATCTAACTTTTGATAGAAATAGTGTAAATAGCCCTTTATGCATCTTCCTCGTTTATCACTGGGGCCTGCTATTAATGTTGCTGCAGAGTTTGGGAGAAATTGTCAATTCCAAACATGTATTGCCACTCAATAACAGATAGCCCTGCACTTTGAGCTTGCAAAAAGACTGTCTTTCATGCCTGCATACTTCACAAATATTGTTAAATAACCAGCAAAAGAAGTTGGATATGGTTTGAAGCCTTTGTGAACTTCGAATGATTGTTCTATTTAATTGCACCGTGCCATAGGGAACAGTCTTAGGATATTGGGGTAGAAGTTGTACCAATCAATTGAATCATGTCGTTGATTCATAAATTCCTGTGTCCCAGGTAAGAGACCTAAGAGAACAGTTAAATATTGATATTATATGAAACGTACTATTGTGCTGCACATCCCTGTGTTCCCTTCTGATAGATTCCTCAGGAAGTGGCTTCCCATTTATTCCTATTTGCCACACGTCCCTGGGACACCCTAGGCTGAGCCAAAATTGAACTAGTCATTTTGCAAAGAGTTCAACACTTGTTCTGTTTTCGCAGGGAGGTTTGAACAGCTTGTCATCCACTGCTTATGGCTCAGTTTGTCACATGCAATAGTAACCTTTTAAAGCATTCATGAAAAGCGAGAGCTCACCAAATGTTGGATGGATGAAATAATTGATCCCACGTTGATCTTCTGGCGTTTCATTATTTTGTAGTTGGAAAGTTTAGTTGGACAATGTGGCAGGTTTTTTTTTCATATTGGCAGGATGTATAATTGAGTATAACCTGTGCATTTGACATTACGGTACTGCAAGGAATTTATTTGAAATTTGGCTGGATTTCTTAATTTCAGATGAGTGGTGATATGTTTATAACCATCTAAACTAGGTTGGATTTGGACTATAGAAATACTCTGTTTATGGATATATTACGTAGATCTTTGAACTGAGTAAGCAATCCCAGCAGCATGCACAGTTCGGGTTAAAATACCCCAGGAAAGTGAAATGTTGTGGTTAAGGACAAGGACAAACTGCACATCTGCTTTGGGTGGTTAAATTGCATTAGTGTCAGGGGTTATATTCAATCACTGAGGCAGAGTTACAAGGACTGGAGAAGCTCTAGACATGTCTGTTATTGTGAAGGCATTAAATCAAGGCATCTTCTTGTTCAGGGAAGATGTCAAAGATCAGACTGCATTCTTTCGAAGAAAAGTGCTTCTGGAGTTGTGACCTTTTTTAAAAACTCTACAACTGATCAAAAAAAAATTATGACTCATCCGTAGCACATTCTTTGGGAGCTTTTGCTATGCACATATTGGCTCAATGAAAGGCATTACAAAATATTCTTTTATAATTGATCTGATACCAAACTCAAATCAGAAGTTTTGGGTAAATGGGAGTCTAAGATGCCAGAGGGAGAGGTCCATTGTTCTTGTGACGATGGTGAAACCATTCAGCTGCATTATGTGTGGCGTCCAGTCTTGATCTTGAGACTTTCATTTGCGTTAGGAACAAAACTTATTTATTTGAGATTATTCCCACTGGGTTAGAATTTCTGTAATCTCTTCCATCTCAATATGGTTTGCAACAAGAAAAGATTGGATCCAATCAGTTTGGACATCTTAAAAAGGTGTTTTCCAATTGCCTTAATTCATCTTCAGATGTTCGAAATCTGAAATAAAAACAAAGTGTTGGAGAAACTTAGCAGGTCCGGCAGCCTCTGTGAAAACAAAGAGTTAACGTTCTGAGTCCAGTATGACTTTTTTCTCAGGTGTTCTGAAAACTCATATCAGACTCTGAGTGTTCACTGTTTCTCTCTCCAGAGATTCTGCCAAGCCTGCTGAGTTTCACCAGTTTTTTTTTTTTAATTAATGTTCATTTGGGCTGGCTGGACAATATATATTCAAAAATAAAACTATCAAATTTGACAACTCTCAGAATTGAACTTTCTTGTTCCAGAGCTGTACTTCTGCATAAAAGCAGAAAATGCTCAGTACACCAGTCAGAATCTAAGCAGCGACGTGATGGATTAATAGTTTGGATGGCAACTGTCCTAAATTGGCATAGGTAACATTTCACTTTCCTGCTATATATTTTCCGTTTTTGCTCATGTACTTTCTTTCCTCTTTAACCTCCACGTTAAGGTATTTATATTTTGTGCAGAGATGCTTTTCAAGAGCACTAGATGAATGTTAGAAATGCTGGGGAGAAAAGGTGTCTGGAACACGCATGTCCCAGACAGAATTATAGCTGTAAATAAACTGTCTTTTTCAGGGCAGAAACACAAGTTGCCAGAAAAGCTCAGCAGGTTTGGCAGCATCTGTGAAGAAAAAAACAAAATCAGAGTTAATGTTTCAGTCTAACTCTGATTTTGTTTTTTCTTCACAGATGCTGCCAGACCTGCTGAGCTTTTCCAGCAACTTGTGTTTTTGTTCCTGATTTACAGCAGCTGCAGTTCTTTTGTTTTTTTTCTCTCTCTTCAGGGCATCCCCTTCAGTACTGAGGAGTTGGGAGAGGTTACTTAATTCTCCACATTAAAATTAAAATCTGCGTCATTTCTGGAATCCACTAATAAATTGTTACTTTCATTAAGTTAGGTCTTTTTAGTATCACTGTATATTCTGTAATTTGTCTAATACCCAAAATCACACTTTTTTTTTATAAAAGGAATCTTTTGTATTTTTTAAAAACTACTGAAATGAGGGCTTTTAAAAGATGGGTTAATATGATGTAGCTTTTGGTTCATTGTGGTTTATAATGATTGAATGTTAAATATAAAATTGTAATTAACCTGGCAACCATTGCACTGGGAAAGTGTTATGAATTAACTGGCAATTTGGTGCAAGACGTCTGCAGTACAGTTGGGGCCTGCAGATTATTGCCATTACTTCAGCATCCAAGTGGAAGGACTCTGGATTAGACAGGTCCATTTGTCAGCTGTGAGCAGAAACCTCTCCTGCGACTGATGTGTGTTACTGCGACTAGCTTGGCACTTGGAACAAATCACACCAAATCGCAGCAGCACAACATGTGTTCCCACTGTACTGTGGTGTGCAGAGCCATAGCACAGTATGTAAGCTAGTGCCAATTGTCAGTTTTTAATCTATTCATTGTCACCTGAATCCACTGTATAAAGACTCCAACTACACAAAGCTCGAATGAACACCACCTGCCTTAATATTTATGCACTACTCTGTTAAAGAACTGTTGAACAGCAACTTGATAATGTAATTAATATCTGCACTAGGAAGATAGCTTTTGTTGAAACAATGGGAACTTTCCAGGTTACTTAAATTTATAAAATTGGGGATCGTCTTTAACTTAAGCTAACAGCAATATGCTCAGTCTGTGTTCATTGGTACAAATACCTCTTGTACCTGACTTGTTACTAACAATTGAAAAGTGCCAAATGGTGAAAAGTCTATTTCACAGTTTCTGGGCAAGTGTTCTGGCTTATTTCTGTTTTTTTTTATTATTTTTGTTAGAGGGCTACGTGGTTTTCTTTGGGTAATAAGCCTGAGTTTTCGCTTCTGATCCTCACCAAAGTACTGATTTTAAAGCCTTTGTGTGGGGAAGAGATTCATTTTAGCTGTGATGTGTTTAGAATATTCAAACTCATGGACTGATGGATAACAGGTGCCGTTGGAAGAAAAAATATTTTTGTTTCACTTCACCGTGATGGAAGATTGTTGCTTTTTAGTTGTTATTTGAAGTAATAGGGACAGCAAATGGGTGAGTATTTAAAGAGTAAACTTTGATTTTAAAATCATGTGGATTGTACATGTAACAACCAAAGATTTTATTTTGTACAGCTAAAGTAGAAGAAACTGGTGTGAACCTCTACCATGTATACCTTTGGTTCTCCTGCTGTGGCTTCAAATGCCTTTGTCATTAATATTGATTTTGTATTGGAGCTTACATTGGCATTTACCATTGGACTGAAGCTTTCAAATGAAGTTGTTGATTATAATGCTCAAGCCACTGTACAAATAAACTTTTTCAAAAGTAGTGGCAGGTGTTGGCTGACTTTGTTAGACTTCCTTTTGTAAGAAAATGTCCTTAGACTAAGACCAGGTGGTCTATAGTTATGATTATGCAGAAAATAAGCTTTCACTGTAGGATATTTAATTCACTAATAACTTCAGCGTATCCCACAGCATAGACAGAGATTGCAATATCACTCCCTGACACTGAAGGAACAGTGATGTATTTCCAAGTCAGGATGGTTGAATGAGGGGAACTTGAAGCTGATGGTTTCTATTCCTTTACCTGTTGCCCTTGTATGTGGTCATTGATTTGAAAAGTGAATTTCAGGGATCTTGGGGCCTTGCTCGACCACAAGGCAGAAGCAATTTTTGGTTTAGGGAGTGGGAGATGATCACGGTTGATCAGTCGGTCAAGCAGCATCATAGGAGCAGGAAAGCTTGACGTTTCGGGCCTAGACCCTTCCTGATGAAGGGTCCAGGCTCGAAACGTCAAGCTTTCCTGCTCCTATGATGCTGCCCGGCCTGCTATGTGCATCCAGCTCCACACCTTGTTATCTCGGATTCTCCAGCATCTGCAGTACCTTTTTATCAATGGTTGACCAGTCCCCTGTTTGCACTTTCTCCCCATACTGTATAACTGTATCTCTCTCCTCTTTTTGGAGAGAAATCAATTAATGTTTCAGGTTCAGTGACCCATATTCATTTCTTAACTGCTTTCTGTCACAGGCCCACCATTTTTGTGGCAAAGTGCTGTAAGCTTTGAAACTGGTTGATAAGTCGTAAAGCTGAACCTCAATGCCACAAAATTGATTTGAGGAGATTAGAAAACTTTGTGGTTTAAAACAATTGCTTCTGTAGTATTTAATGTTTGACCATGCTATCTCTGGTAACTACTATTCTCTTAAAACCTAGGCTCAATGAGATTTAAACATGAATTATGATAAATTGCAGTTTACCTCAAACTGCAAACTACATATATGGCAAGTACAAATCAAATAGAGTGGCTGCTGAACCAATTCATAATCTAATACAGACGTCAGTGGTAATTAATTAAGACAGTCACACCCCTGTAATGATCTCCTACAACCTCTATCAGGCAGCAGCTACGGGAGCTTGAATACATGCGCAACAGATTCAGGAACATCTTCCTGGCTCTTAATGGACTCTCTAACTTCAAATAATGCTGACCTTGCTCATGTTAAACATGCCTAATGCACACCCTGTTCAATGTAACCTGTATGCTTCCAAGTTCCCCCTCCCCCCCCCACCCTTTATCCATATGTCCTTGCTTACTATGAGCTGCTTGTATTAGGTACACATGACAATGAATAAATCAAATCAAATCCTTACTAAGAACTTGACCACTACCCCTCAGGCCTGCTGTCTCCAGCTCACAGCAGAACACAACTAGGCTTCCACATTCTAAAACAAGGCCTGCAAAATTGCCTCAACTCAGATCGGAGGGTGTGGATCGAGGAATGTTATCTCGAAGTGACTGACAACAGTAGCAACTACCAGCTTATTCTTGGTATCTGCAGCTGGCCTGTCATCCTAAGTGTGAACCACTGCACTCGAACTTTTACATCCTTGTATGTGCTTTCCACTACAGTCAATCTGCCTAGAAGTTTTGATTTCGATTGTGATTTGTTTTTGTTTCCTTAAACTGAAGGACAGTTTCAACTTTGTTTCTCTGAGCAAAACATATTCTGTAGAAATAACAGATGCATGAGGCATAACAGACATAATTCACTTTTATTTTTAAATATTGTAAAACAAAACCAATATAAAGTAGCTGACAACCCTTGGATTTAAGATGCATCGGTCTATTCTGAGCACTCTCTAATTACTAAAATATCACCAATTCTAATGGCAGTGAAGATTGATCAATAGTTGTATGGCAGTTGAGATTGATCGATTGACTTTTAAAGTTCATGGTTTTTGTTTAAACTAGTTCCATTAACACTGACTCAGTTAAAAATAGATGACAGCTACTAAACAAGGTTCATTTTTTTTCTTTCTCCCCCCCCCACCCCCACCTCTGTTCCACTCCACTGTTAATAGCAATCCTTATCTCCAGTTTCTAGCTGCAAAGTTAATTATTTGCAACAAAATGAGTTCTGTGACAGTAACCTGCATTGACATACCAATTAAAGAACACATCAGGGACTAGAAGATTTTCTCTTACTGTTTCAGAGCAAGTAATGGAGGATTGTGGGGACTGAACTATGCTGTAAAGCTCCTGTGTGGCTATTTGAATAAAGACATGGCACCCAATTAGAAAAACTATTTTAAAATGTATGCACCGATAATTTTTTAAAAACAACTAAGCATTAGATACTGCTGCTTTATCTTTGGGCGGGGGTAGAGATGGGTGTATTTCCTTAGATTCTGTTCACACCTAGTGATTGCTGAAAGGTGCATTTGTAGTATTGGGCAGAAGATGACAGATTAATTCAGTTTGGTTGTTGTCTCATATGGAAAAGTGCAAAGTTCGAGAGAATTGAACCAGTCCCTCTGCTCCAGTTAAAATGCAACGGTGTTCCAAAAGGGCTTTTTTCATTTTTTGCCTGTTTTGAAATAGTGCAGTCAGTATTAAAGTGGTAAATTCCAGTTTGCAAACAAGAGAAAAGATGCAATGCTGCTGTTACCAGATCCGACAGCATTGTGAATATTCTTGTCTCCAACTGGAAGTGCAAATGTAGAAGAAAAAAGTGGATTAGCCTCGACTGTAACGTGTTTGACCAACTTAGAGTTGCCCAGATTTGCACAAGGGATCACCTGGGACAAAGCATTGAGGAGTTGCAATTACACCCAACAATCGGTCAACACCTTTAGAAAAGCAGGAGAGAAAATTTGCAAGATTGAGGCATGGCACAGGCCATAGGGTTAATTTCAGACCTGCAGATTTTCAAAGAGCTTTCTTGGTGACTTGCCCTGTTCCTTGTAGGCAAGTTGCTTTGAAGCTATGAACTGACGTGCATCCTCCTGCCTGCTGTTCTCCTTGTCGCTCTCCACACGCGACAGATTACCATTTGCAAAATAGCAGAGCCGACACGTTGCTCGGTACATGTCTGTTCCGCCAATTACTTCGACCTGTCAAGACAAAAGAAGTTATCATTAAATTAAACCATGAGCAGGGAGGGGAAAAAGAAAGTCCAAAGAACTGAATACAGGTAACGTCATGCAGCAGGAATAACTTGTTATTTTAAAATGTCACAACCATTCTGTTAGGATCTGGAGTTGTGTGCCATAATTCCAACAGAGCATTATTGATTTCTATCTCAATCTGTTTAACCTCCTACTGAATAAAATCCATTGTTCAATCCTAAAAGTTTTCAATTGACTCAATATCTAACAATTTTTGGCTAAAAAACATGAGTATGTTCTTTTACTTAGCTTTGGCTCAATTCATGGTCCTCTTGCCTCTGTGCTGCACTGGGACTTGAAACACAAACTTTCATCTCCAAAGGCGAGCTGCTCCATCTTTTTGGGGACATCTCAAACAGAATCCTCGCCTACTGTCTCAGGTGGATGCAAACGATCCTATGCCACTATCTGGAAGGATAGCAGGGTTCCTGGCCAACATTTATATCTCAATATCCATATCCATCCATTATTTTCAAAAGACTGCACTATTCCAAATATCCGTCCCTTCCACTACAACAGTGAGTACGTTTTCAGAAGTACCTTCAAAGACTAAAATACTTGAGCCACTTTTGTCATTTTTTAACCATTTCCTCCATCTTCACACTGCAAGTTTTGACCTTGGCACGCCAACAGCAAGCATTTCCTTTCCTTGTTATCTGTTGGCCGACAGATTCAGGAGAGAGTTGATCAAGCTCTCTGGAACCAGGACCTGGAATCAGTGCTTGGTACTCAGCCGGCACGAAACGAATGGGAGCCAACAATTTCTCCAGATCTGTTTGCCCACAGGAAAATTGCCTTCATGGCTCTCCTTTCTCACATTTCCAACTTCTTTTTGCGCTACAAACTCTCGAATGTCTCTGTCACACAGCCATTCTATTCTTCCAATTCTGACTGCTTGTTCATCCCTTGATAAAAATCTTGCTTTGGTACACCGACCAGTTTTTTTTTTGTTCAATTACACCACTTGAAATAGTGCAGTCAGTGTTAAAGCAGCAAATTCCAGTTTGCAAAAGAGAAAAGATGCGGTGTTACTGTTACCAGACCCTACAGCACCTTGACACACAGATTTTCTTTACTAAAGATGCTACGCCAAAAACTTGCATAATATCTTAAAGGACCTAACAGTTCACCCAAAGAATAGGCTAAACTGTCCATTCTACCCACACAGTTAAAGCTTCTACTCACACGTAAACTTTCTATCAGAGTATTTATGGCTGCACTGGTCACCTGGTACTTCACCTAATTACCAAATGGCTGAATAAATTCTCAATAAATCTCCTAGAGCTCCTACAATGGCTCCGTGGGTCTGACAATCTGAAATCAAACCCTAGGGACCAAACAGTCCAATATCTGTACCAAAACAACAGACCTCAGCTCAGGAATTATGGGGGAAGTCAGGGACTAGAATTGCACTGCTGTGATAAAGGAAACACTACTCACTCACGTGGATTGTGAGCAGTGCTGTGATCATACTTAGAACCTCCTCTTACTACCTGGGGGTCACAAGTAACAAGTGGCCAATTGGCAAGATGTAAGATGACACCCAACAGTTTCCTCCACAGTGGGATAGTTTCCTCAGGAAGAGAAGAGAGCAAACCAATGACTGAGAAAGTGAGAGATGGACAGACACAAACCTCCTTTTCACTCCCCAGCCTCTTGGTATAGGCAGCTTCCCTGTAGCACTCCATGCACACAGCGCTCAGTTTCACTACACTCTCCGCTAGGGGAACTAGGTTTAGAATGTTGCCAAAAGCCTGGAAAAACAAAAAGAAGAATCACTCAGAATCTGATACGGGAAATAATTAAAATAGACTTCAGCTCCTTCACAGGTTGTTGCTGTGCCACATCAAATTGACCTAGTGCCATTTTAAGTGACAAATAGCTATTTCTCGCTGCCACATAGCAATTATGCTGTCTCCTTACTCTCACGTCAATCAGGAAATGACAAGTCCCAGTTAATTCCAGGAGTGGAGATTTGCAGGACAAGGAGTTGGGCATGGATGTGGTACAGATGATTTAGCAGGATTGTACTGGGGGGATACAATTACATGGGAAGACTTTGTCAAGTTGGAATCATACTCTCCTGCATAAACGACTTTCAAGGGACCCTTAAACAATGATGTATTCAGATAGAGTAGATGGAGTGTCAGGAAGGTCAGTCACCTGGAGACACAGTTTTAAGGCGATTTCCAGAAAAGCTGATGGAAAGTATGGGAACTACTTTGATGGTGCATGTTATTGATGATCTGGAATCCACTGCGAGAAAGGTGGTGAAGCAGCCTCAAGTGAATTGCATATATTGTTATGACCCAGTTTCTTAATCAGTCCTCCAATGGTCACGACAAAGTTTGAGCTTATATTATACCAGACTGTATAAAGCGCAGGATAGGAAACAAGTCAGATTGCCCTAAGTAACACGTAACGAACTAGTCCGTTATAAATCAGAATAATAAGGATTATTAACTAAACATTTAAATTCCAAAATATATACAATGACCCTCCTTGAAAAATAGCACACAAACCATGCCAATCTGGGGGAAAGCAAAATAGCATGCTGCAGTGCTTTTGTTTTTAAAAAGTGCTTTGACTATATTATAATTAATTTCAGAGATTAGGAATCATTCAGAGTGTCCCAAATGCTGATCTGTAGCCAAAGTCACTTTCCACACAAGCTGAAGCTTTTCCTGGATCAGTTATGTACGGCTGAATTCCCTTTATGTGGACACAGTGAGGGTACATTCTGAAGTCTCCTTAAGGAACCCTTCACTTGTGGTGACGGGGTCTTTGAAAACTAACTGAAATTTCGAGGAGAGGAGCTCCAAATAGAGAGAGAGCGAGAGAGTGCGCAAGCAAGGGAAGTTCTCAGGCTTTTGTTCAAATCAAACAACTTTACTGTAACCACAAGCTGGATCATGTGACCTTTCTGAAAGAACTGCAAACTCTGTGACTGTGACATCAGAACAGCTTGTTTTTCTCAATGACATTCAGGATTGACGTTTCAGAGAACACACCTTCATAATAATATACCCAAAAGAAGAAAAGTGCAGGGATATTGAGAATAGGTAGATGGCTCGTTTGGAAACTGACCAGCTCCAGATGGGCTGAATGGCATCCTTCAGTGCAGCACAATTGTGTGTTTTTCACTTCACAACCACTTGTTCTGAATGAGGTGCAAGTCACTGCCCCTCCACCTACTTCAATATGGTTACTCTTGCTTTAAAAAGGTGCACCAGCGATCAATTATAGTGCCTCGAGTGATGGGATCAGTAAATCTACCCTTGGTGCAATACTCCGTGTGGGAGGGGGCCTACCCTTTGGTTGAAAGTGTTGGGAGGGTCAGGAACTCGACAGAAATTCTTACGTGGTTAAGGAATCGATTTCAGAAGAAAGCATTGTTTCCCTGTCCAAGGTAAAAAAAAAACCTGGTTTGCTAGTTGTAAAAGATGCAGCTATACAATTGGATACACCACACACGTGGAACAGGATATACTCATATGGCTGCCGTGTATGCAGTTGTTCTTTTCACTCACTTTCCTTTGGAAAGTTCCATCCAGTGCTGCCACAATCACAGTTTTTCCTTTGTTAGCCATTTCCTCTGCAAATTCGACACAGTCTGGAAACTGGAGAGAGAGGACAACTTCAACACCACTTTCTGAACCAGCACCTTTCTTCAGGTTCACAAGAAAGTGAGCAACGTAAATGAACACTGACCCACGTTCACAATAACACTCATCATAGGGAAGTATCCTCAGACACATCACAGAAGGGCAATCAATTCTAATGTGTCAGCCTTTAAATCCATGGGAACCTCCTGCAGAGCTATGAAGGGACGCGAATAACTCAGTAAGCAAATGCACTGGCTAGTGTTTTCCTGAACCAGCAGGAATAGGAAGATCTCAAGTTTGATTAATGTTCTGTAATGAGTTATTTTTCATTGCTCAGGTTAAACAAGTGTACAATTGCTTCAGCATCCCTAAATAGAGAGTTTGGGGAAGGGATGATGGGACAAGGGTTTAAAAAAACCAAAATCAACTGCACTGCTCGCAACAGGATGTTGGTAGATATCAGCTGAGAAAAGCATTGGATTATACAGTGCTGTTTTACATAGTAATGAACACAGGGCTCCTCAGCTAACAGGTTTATACTTTGGGAAGACATTAGGAAAGGTATTAAACCACATTTCCACACAGGAAAGCACCCTTAAAAGCTTTACAATTCCTTCAATTCTCGAAAGCAGCAGAAGTCTTACTCCCCAAGCTTAGTCAATTAAAAAGAGATTTATCTAGGGATTAGCATTCAGTGCAAAGACTCAGACCAGCTTGGATTTCTCAGTATTGTGCACATATTTCAAGTAAAGCCACACTTACAAACTGTCCTTCATCAATTCCGATAACTGAACATTTCAATGCTTCTTGAGTAACCTCACATAACTTTGTGGCAGGAACAGCCTGCATTGTAAACCTGGGAGATAAAAAGAACAAAAAAAAAAAAAATCAGTAGCTTTTATCAATAAAATCTAGGAATAATGGAACGTCACATCAATAGTTTTAATTCAGGACCCTGCAGAGTACCTGAACTAATACAACATGTTAAGAGGACGGTAAATTGCAAACAATGTATAATCAGCACACAGAAATCACTTCATAACTCACAGCCTTCTTGAGTTTAGCTTACATCAGGGTAAAACAAAATAGGCAGAAAATATCAAATGTACGGCTTGCAATTCTCTGCCATTATATTGAACTACTAAGTGTGAAAAGATTGGAGAGACGCAAATGACATTACGTTTTCAAAAAAAAAAAGGGAATAGGGATAACCCTGGAAATTTCAGGGCAGTTAGTCTCACTTCAGTAGTGGGCAAATTTTGGAAAGGGCTCTGAGAGATAGGAATTATGATCACTTGGATAGGCACAGTTTGATTCGTGATAGTCAGCATGGATTTGAGAGGGGTAGATCATGCCTCACAAACCTTACTGAATTCTTTGAAGGGGTAACCAAACATGTAGATGAAGGTAAAGCACTGGATGTGGTATACGTGGATTTAAGTAAGGCGTTTGATAAGGATCCCCCTTGTAGGCTCATGCTGAAGGTAAGGAAGCATGGGATAGGGGGAAATGTGGCAGGTTGGATTCAGAATTGGCTGACCCTTAGAAGACAAAGGGTGGTAGTGGGCAGAAAATATTCAATATGGTGCTCAGTTACGAGTGGTGTACCACAAGGATCTGTTTTGGGTCCTCTTTTATTTGCGATTTTTGGAAATGATTTGGATGTAGGAGTGGAAGGGTGGATTAGTAAGTTCGCGGACGATACGAAGGTGGGTCGAGTTGTGGATAGTGCGGAGGGCTGTTCTAGGTTACAAAGGGACATTGATAGGATGCAGAGCTGGGCTGAGAAGTGGCAGATGGAGTTTAACCCTGAAAAGTGTGAGGTGATTCATTTTGGAAGGAAAAATTTGAAAGCAGAACACAGGATTAACAGAAAGATTCTTGGCAGTGTGGAGGAGCAGAGGGATCTTGGGGTTCATGTCCACAGTTCCCTGAAAGCTGCCACCCAGGTGGATAGAGTTGTTAAGGTGGCGTATGGTGTGTTAGCTTTCATTAATAGAGGGATTGAGTTCAAGAGCCGTGAAGTTATGCTCCAGCTATACAAAACTATGGTTCGGCCAAATCTGGAGTATTGTGTCCAGTTCTGGTCGCCTCATTACAGGAAAGATGTGGAAGCATTGAAAAAGGTGCAGAGGAGATTTACCAGGATGTTACCTGGAATGGAGGAAAGGTTGAGAGAGCTAGGGCTCTTTAGAACGACGAAGATGAGAGGTGACTTGATAGAGGTGTATAAAATGATCAGGGTATAGATAGAGTGGACAGCCAGAGCCTTTTTCCTAGGGTGGAGGTAGCTATTACAAGGGGGCATAGTTTTAAAGTGAGTGGAGGTAGATATCAGGGAGATGTCAGAGGTAGGTTCTTTACTCAGAGAGTGGTCGGGGCATGGAATGCATTGCCGGAGAGGGTAGTGGAGTCGGCCTCATTAGGGGCATTTAAGCAGCAATTAGATAGGCATGTGGATGATAGTTTAAGGTAGGGGTGAAGGTTAGATAGACCTTAGGTTTAGGGTAAAAGTTCAGCACAACATTGTGGGCCGAAGGGCCTGTACTGCGCTGTACTGTTCTATATTCTATGTTCTATGTGTGTTTCACACAAGGAGATGAACAACTGGAACCTGTAACATACGAGGCCTGCACAATATGGATGGTTGCAGATACTCTGCACGCACACCGCCATCCGGATGCAAACATTTCTCCGAGTGCTTGCTCCTGAACTCAAGAGTAACGTGGCAACCTTTCGAAGCCTGAAGGATCTGAAGTGGTGGGTTGAAAGGCAATGCAGACATTTTCCAAGAATTTAAACATAATGAGGACAGCATCAAACAGAAAGTTGCTGTTAAACATAAACACAGTAATAACTGAAGGCTCCAAAGAGAAGAGACAGATTGCTTTGCAGTCACAGGAGTTCCAAATGGTGCACTGTCCCACAGTTAGCCAGAGTGAAGGAAATCAAAGAACACACAAGAAAAGTTTGAGGGTACAGAACTGTCATTCAATAGTGCAAGAGAAAACGTTTATGATATCCTTTGGTTCCTTTAACCCCAAATCCTTCTTGACATCATACGATGTCCTCAATTGCTTTCTGTGGGTAGTGAATTGCACAGGATCACCAATTTGTGGGTGAAGAAATTTCCCCTCAACTCAATCCTACATCGTTTAACCTGTATCTTTAGGATGTGGTCCCTGGTTTTGGACTCCTGGTCATCAGGAACGTCCTTCCTCCATCTCATCCTGTTAAGAATTTTACAGGTTTCCTCAAGAGGTCCCCTCATTGTTCTGAGCTCCACTGATTAAAATCCTACCCGCTTTAACCTCTCCTCATAAGTCAGTCTTGCTATTCCGGAAATCTAGTATAATGGGAAGCATTGTTTGAAGATCATGACAAACAGACAGAGGTACAGTTGTAGACTGGAAATCAATGAGATAAGACACTCAACACAAGTCAACCATGCAGAAGAGTTGCTGAACAGGATAACAGGAATGAGAAGCCATTAATGGGATGGACGGAGTGCCACATAAAAATAAAAGATGGTTTAGAGTAAGCATTACTTGGAACTAAGAGGATAGTCTTATTGCAAGCAAAGAAGCTAATGCTGAGATATTAATGATTTTGCCTAAGTTCACATTCTTCATGTGAATATGCATCAAGTGCCTATTTAGCCCAAGCCAAACCCTACTCCATCTTACGTCGACCGGAGGAGCGTTACCCAGAGACAGGAGCAATCAATTTTCCCCTCACCAAGGGCAAGGTGAATGTCACAAGTCTTGCCATCACTCTGGGATACAGCAGACAATAGAACTGGGGTCAGACTTGGATTCCTGCTTTTCATAGCTCTGTACAACATAAATGTAGAAAATGTACCCAAGGAATCCTCCATATCCAATATTTTCAGGACATTAATTCACTTGTACAAGATTACCTGAACTTTAATTTTTGTTCTTTTTAAACTTGCGACAATATTAAATTGGATCAATCACAAAGAAGGATTATACCAGTACTTTTTAAGTTTTGATCACGAGTTCTTTTTCCGGCCGCAATAAATATTCTCGTTTTTAAAAAACACACACCGCTTTATTGGCGAATGAAGTCAATATCTATGTCTTGCATCTTATTTTAACCTGTTCGATTTGTTAGTGTGAAACTACTGACTTACAAATCCATTGTTATTAAAAAGTGTGGCATGGTACATTAAAACTGGTTATTGGATTTGACTGTTCCAAATTCATACAGATTCTAACAGTTGAGCTTTGTTTATAATCGCAAGTTTAGAAAGAACAAAATTAAAGTTCAGGTGATCTTGTACAAGTGAATTAATATTTTAAAAAATTGGATATGGAGCATTCATTAGGTACATTTTCTATATGACGTTGTACAGAGCCACAAAAAGCAGAAGGAATCCCAGTTTGACCCCAGTTCCATTATCTGCTGTTTCCCAGAGTGATGGCAAGATTTGTGACATTATCCTTGCCCCTGGAGAGAGGAAAATTGATCGCTGCGGTCTCTGGGAAATGCTCACCTGGTTGACATAAGGTGGAGTACGGTTTGACTTCGGCTAAATAGCCAATTGATGAATACTCACATGAAGAATGCTAACTCAGGCAAAATCATTAATAGAATATGGCGTTCAATTCTGGTCTAGGAAAGCTGTTGCTAAATTTGAAAGGGTTCAGAAAAGATTTAAAAGGATGTTTCGGGGGTTGGAAGGTTTGAACTATGGGGAGAGGCTGAATAGGCTGGGGCTATTTTCCCTAGAGTGTCAGAGGCTGAGGGGCGAACTTAAAGATGTTTATTGAATCATATGGGGCATGGATAGGGTGAACAGACAAGGTCTTTTCCTCTGTGTAGTCGAGTCCAAAACTATAGGGCCTAGGTTTAAAGGTGAGGGGGTAAAATTTAAAAGGGATCTGAGGAGTAACTTTTTCACACAGTATGCTGCATGTATGGAATGTGTTGCCAGAAGAAGTGATGGAGGCTGGTACAATTATAACATTTAGAAGGAACTGGATGGATAAATGAATAGGAAAGTTTTAGAGGGATGTGGGCCAAATGCTGGCAAATGGGACTAGATCAGTTTAGGATATCTGGTCAGCATGGACGAGTTGGACCGACGGGTCTGTTTCTGTGCTACACAACTCTATCACTCTAAAGTGAATAACTAATAACCATAAATTGGAACAAACAAGTAAAAACAGAAATTGCTGCAGAAATGGCAGCATCTGTGGAGAGAAAACAAAGTCAACAATGAGCCCTGTGACCCTTCTTTAGAAGAACACCAGTTCCCAAAAAGGTCTTGGAAGAGAAGGAAGTCAAGTAAGAAAGGGAATTGCAGGATCAGGAGAGCTGAAGATATGGTCACTTATAATGGAGGTAAGGACAAATCAGGCAACTGAGTTCTGGGTTGCGTGCAAAGATAGTGGGGTGGTGGGATTTGGAAATGAGCAGTGGGGAGAGATTGTAGAGCTGTAGAATACTAACGGTGGAGGGGAGAGGCCATTAAGAGGCTTGAATGTTTGAAAATACATGTTAAGCAAGGATATTAAATTAAGTTAGTGAGGACTAGGCCGAAGGGTAACTGGAAACAGAGGATGTGGTATAAGGAACAGATTTTAGACAAGGTGAAGTTTGAAATGTAGATAATCGGAGACCAGCCAAGGTACAAGTGGACAAGACAATCATGGAGATGACAAACACACAGACACCATTTCAGTTTAACTTAGGGTCACTGGAGTTGAAGCATTGACTCAGCTCTCTCTTGCTACAGATGCTGCCAGACCTGCTGAGTTTCTCCAACAATTTCTGTTTTTGTTTCAGCATCTCAGTGGCAAGACTGCAACATGTAAATCAATCAGAAGCTTTGTTTGCGGATAGACAGTGCAATAAGTTAATCCAGAGATCCAGGTAGCATTCTGGGGACACAGCTTCAAATCCCGCCATGGCATATGGTAGAATTTAAATTCAATAAAATATTTGGAATTAATAATCTAGTGATGAACATGAATTCATTGTCGAAAAAACCCATCTGGTTCACTAACATCCTTAATGTTGACTCTGAGCTGCCCTCTGGGCAACTAGGGATGGGCAATAAATGCTGCCTAGCCAGTGACACCCTCATCCCGTTAATGAATAAAGAAAAAAAAAAATTGTGAATGATCTCTTTGAAGCAGCCAACAGCTGGAAGGAGGGAATTGAACCAATAGTAATTATGCAGAGATAGTCGACAAAAGGGTGACTTTGATTTCAATGTCAAGTTGGAGGAGATTACATAACTCAAACTCCAATCTTTGGATGGTGTTGGGGCAGTCCGGGTAAGAGGTGGCACAATATGGCATCGATTGCAGTAACAGAATTAGCTTACCTGGCCTAGCATTAAAGTGAGATCACAAGTTAGCACAAGAATAGCTTTGAGAAGGAAGTAACCCAACGTAACAGGGTCTATTTTGAACAAAGAATCGTACAAAGGAACATACAGGGAGTTCTGTACAACCAACAGCTGCAGATGTGAGAAAGAGACAGTTTGATAAAAAGTGTCTGAGAACCGACAGCCTGAAATTTTTAGCAAACATTAAAAAGAAAATTAGGACCCCACAATAACAGAGACAAATGATAAGCGTGGGATTATGTCTTGTAAAAACCTAGGAGATCTGACGTGTTCATTGAGCTGTGAACGTGATTGAGCTTTGGTGTTATTGGTGAAAACGATGTCGACTTATTAGGTAAAAGAGTTAAGAGTATGGGCAGTAAGTTTCATCTCAGAAGACAGTATGTGACGAGAATGAGTTATAATGCAGCTGCAAGATGGAAGGGCAGTGTCTACCTGACCTTCCAACGTCAGGTGGGACAGAAACTGCTCACAACTCATTAGCTAAAGAATCCAAATAGTAAATGTAGCCATAAAACTTTACATATAACTAACTTTATATTAGAACTAACACTATGAGTCTTATAGCAATTAATAAGAACTAACCAACTTTTGTATATCCTGTGGGAAATAGAAGATGAGTAACAGAGTTTAATAGGGATAGCAATAAATACAATGAATTTCAGAATTTGAACAGCCTTTTGAGATAAGCAAGTATGGGAAATGTCTGGGAAACAGTCTAACCGTTAACTTTGGAAAGTGAATTAACGGGATACATTGTAAGATCCCAAGGCCTGATGATTACAATGTCTGATAAACATCATGAAGTTATGGATAACCTAGGGGTATCCACCATTGTTCAGGTGTTTCACAGGATTGGATGTCTAGATTGAGGAGGAAGGAACAATGACAACATTGCATGTAATTATTGTAACAAGAAATGTATAAAAATGCTGTATCTCAGTGGGGAAACAGGAGCGTCACTGATCCCTCCTCTGATCTGACCTGTAATTAAAAGAGCAACTGGGCCCCACATGAAGGCCAGATTTGGAGGGGTCCCTGACCTTGCCTGCACACGTGGTAAAGAGTTCAAATAAAGATCGATTGTGCTTATGAACACAGAACTCCAGACTGCCCTATGTTATCTCTCCCCTACAGATTGTATTGCGAAGGGGCATAGAGTAGATGAACAAATGGTGGCTTGACAGAACTGTGTAAGATGGGAACAGAAACCACTCTGGAGATACTCTGGTGATTATCAAGTGAGACCAATTATAATAAAGTGAACAACAGATGCCATGCAGTGAGAGACAGCCAGTTTTTTCATCTTTAGAGAGATTTTCTCAATGACTACATTTCAATTTCAAGAGGTTCCTTTTCATTCTCACTAGTTCCTCTATTGGGTAATGAGGTTACATAGTGGATTTACACTATTTTAAGGCTTTTCTTTGGATAGACAATTACAAATACAGCCTTTTTCATAAAGTAATTGCAAGGAAATTGCATTCTGCAGTATCCTTTGGCTTTGTTCTGTTAATTTCAATTTTTTTTTAAAATCCTCATTACTTCTGTCTGAAGTGAATGCTGATGAAAACAACTGGATACTGACTTCCAAATGTCCAACTATACCACAACGGGAATCCATACAAATTAGTTCTGCAGTACCAAGTAACCATCAATAACAAATAACTTAATTCATGTTTCAGTGAGTTTTCCCAAGCCAATGCACCTCCTTACTTGGCCTGAACTTTCATGAGATAGAGACTGAAGAGACCAAAGGAACATTATTACTAATACAGCTTCAAGGAACCTGAACTAAAGGAGAAATGTTTTATTTCCAAATGAACTGGGGGGAAATCAATACTTCATGAAATTAAAAACAAAAGAAATGCAAGATGAGAACAGTTCTGAGCTACCGTTAATTACCATTTAGTATGAATATATTAATACCATGCCCTTCGTTTTTTTCAAAGGATTTACCGTTCCTACTTCAAAGTTTTTTTGCGGGTTTAGTTTTTGGGAGCAGGTTGAAGTTTACATCTACCAGGCAGCAACTCCCTTGGGAGCTTGAATCTCCTTCCAATAACCGGTGGCTCCTTCATGAGTCCAGACCCCAACCTTCCCATCTACAGGTACTTTTTGCAAATGTTCTCCATTTCTCAGCTGACTTCGAGTAGACACCCTGTAAACTCAGAGATAAAAGGTACTGCAGATGCTGAAGAATCCGAGATAACAAAGCGTGGGGCTGGATGAACACAGCAGGCCAAGCAGCATCATAGGAGCAGGAAAGCTTGACGTTTCGGGCCTAGACCCTTCATCAGAAATGGGGGAGGGGAAGAGGGTTCTGAAATAAATAGGGAGAGAGGGGGAGGCGGATAGAGGATGGAGAGAGGAGAGGATAGGTGGAGAGGAGGCAGACAAGTCGAAGAGGCGGGGATGGAGCCAGTAAAGGTGAGTGTAGGTGGGGGGGTAGGGAGGAGATAGGTCAGTCCAGGGAGGACGGACAGGTCA